>PYHX02000467.1:3728855-4240612 GCA_004302925.2 Cochliomyia hominivorax | reverse complement strand
CTCTCTCTCTCTTTAAACCAATCAGGAGTTTTCCGTACAAATCCCATGTGATCGTTTGACCTTATAGAAACCAATGTTTTGATCCCACTTGTAATTATTGTGTTAATTTTTTATCACCAGTAATAATACGATGCAAAGTTTACAGCTTTGAAGCATAATTATTGACATTCGAAATCCGCCATTTGATGTCTCAACTCATATGAGACTCAATTTTCTTGCCCTTTAATTAAACGTAGGAAAATTGAAGTGAGTCCCATTGATAATAGAGGCTCTTCTTCTATATAATAACAATATTCGTTAACATATTCGTCACATTATCGGCTGTACAGATTCCTCAGTTGTCTTTTATATCGAAATTATAACTTTTAAATTGATCATTCAGATTTCTTTGTTTGGTAAGTGTAATCAAGTGGGGGGAACAAAGGGCCTTTAAATCAAAATTTAACTTCGTATCTGATAAAACTCAGTAAAAACTCAGTTCGGGAAACACTGATGTAGTCCGCGATAGTGTAGCAGAATAACTGCCAATTTCAAAACTCATCGCTAAGTATTGCGTTTAGACCAACTCTTATGAGCAGCAATTTGACATATTCCTTCAATTCATACAGCCGACTTTTAAAAGCTTCCATTATCGTCCTGAATTAGGTTCGTCATTAGCCTTTTTATATATTCACACAATAAAATCTCTTATAAGAACTATCAAAATTCTACATGTAATAACAGTGGGAAACATTTGCCCATTTTGGGATCAACCATATGTTACACATAAACACATTCCAACTAAAACGGAGCTTAAATGATTTAAATCTCTTTCTACCCCTAACGAAACATTAACACCCAAATCTAATGCAAATATCTAAAAGAATCGAACTCAATATTTATTCTCCCATTAAGGCCCTAAGCAAAACAAAAACAAAAGAAGATATAGCCAAAATAATATCGAGCGAAGCAGGTGATTTTCTAGTTTCAACTAAAGCGAAAAACAATACGAAGAAAGAAGCAGAAGAAATAAAATCTGTTTCGTAAACGAGTGTGGGAATTTAGGGTGAATACTTTCTCACGATAAGCGACAAGTGATTTCCTTTTTGAAAAATACTATATAAAACTCATACTGATGTCTTAACATTTCAATATTCTCAGATACCCAAAAAAAACCCCTCTCTTTCATTGATACATTCGTTCACTCATTCATACATTTTGGCTTCATTCATTTAAGTCATTCAGTTCCTTTTACTCACAATTTTATTATATCGTTTGTACGGTTTGTGTTATACGTACGAATAACATGCGTGTCTTTAAATATTCTTATAGTTTGCAATTTAAGTTAATACTGATGTTGGGGAGGAAGTAAGTCCGACGACGATCTCACATCACAGACATTAATAAAGAGTGGTTGGTTGGTAGACATGCAGACAAACGGATAGATAGACATACGGATGGACGGACGGACGGACGGACAGATAGATATACAAACGGATGAATTGATATACAACAAATAATGATCATACAAAAGAGCACACAATTTGTTTCTTTCTTGTTTAGTGTTGTTGTTGTTTTGTTGCATGAGTATATTGTTGTAGAGTTCGAAGTTCGCATGCATAGAATTTGAGTATCGTAAGAATTACTCGTTCGTATATTGAACAAGACATGCAGCTAAACACGAGACTTCTTTGAGATACACAAGTGAGCACGAGAATTAAGCCATACTTTTATGAATGCCAATGCAGTGAGAGCTATAATTACACTGAGAAAAAAAATTTTGAAGAGAAAGGAATGGCGTTTTGGATCGTATTTCTAACGATCAGTATTTTATAATTTGAAGATCACACAAAAGGAATATATTGTATGTGATATAAGGGGAACGAGTAGATCGTACATATTTTGCAATATAATTACAAGAAACTGAAGTTATCAAATATTTGGAAAATTAAGATAATTTTAATAAAAATATGTCAATAAGCTCAATTTTCCGGATGTTACACCATTAAATATTGCTAAAAAGAGGTGAATACTTCTTTTGCATTAACTATCACAAATTATAAAAATTTAATGTATTTTAGAGGGCCTGCCATTATAATGATTTACCCTAAAGTTCCAAAGGGCTAACACTAATTTGTTTTTGTCAAACCCTATAATAATGTAATGTAGAGAGACAACGCCCATTTCTCGAAGGAAACTATTATCATTATAGAAGTTAAAAAGCTAAAAACTCAAAAAATGCGCTACTCAAAAGTGGGTTTTACAATACAGAGAACAAGGAGAAGTCTGGTCAACCGAAAAATATTGGAGATGCAAGCGTTACTGAAGGAAAATTTTCGTCCAACGCAGAGGGCCTCAAAAGTAGAAATTTCAATTTAAAAGACAAAACTTTTGCATGACTTAGAAGATAAGAAAAAGTCTGTTCGGTCGAAAGTAAAAGAGGAGATTTCGACATAAAAGAGAAAAAGTTGGAAGACGTGGAATTTGGAAGATTTACTCATGGAAGATGGTCGCCAAAACACAATCTTCCGTGAGTTATAGATTTTTGAAAAAAGTGGAAGACATAAAAGCTAAACGATCATAAATTAGAAACTTTATTCGTAAAAAGTTGTCAACAAGCGCAATATGAACTTGTATTATCATTGGAAGCCACATATCAAGTCATTTTCTTTCGTTAAAATCTTTTCAGATACATTCAGGTATTAAAAGCCGATTCTGCAGGTCGAAAATGTTGATAACTTCAAACATGAAAAGCTGTTTTTAAAGGCCGAACAACAAGACAAATGAACGCCAAAACTGATCTTCCATTATACCAGGGTAATGTGAGGCAATTGGTTATTTTAGAGAGAACAATCAAAGAGAAATGCTCGAAATATTCTAGCCGACACGAGGGAATAATTTTTCGACACTCTAAAAAATATTTGGAAAACAGCAGAATTCATAAAGTTGGTTCAGACGATCACAGAGAATCTGTAGTGAAAAGTATTAATTAGTCAATGAAAATTGCCCGGAATATTCTACCTGTTACGAGACCATAATCACCCAATTTCACAATTCCGACCACATGTTGAAAAGCCGGGCAAAAACTTTTTGGAAAATAGTAAATCAGAATTTTCGGTCCATTCGATTTATGGACAAGATTTGCTCGTTCTGTATACGATTCATTCACATTACTGAATTATTCTTCTTTTCAGAACTGGGCTTAATTCATTAATTGCCATAAACCCGGTCAATTCTTTTGACATGGAATCTAAATGCTACAAGAAAGTTGGTGTATATCAAAGCGGATCTGTACCGAAAACAATAGAATCGCTTGAAGAGGGCAATAAAGGAGAAACGCTAGGATTATTCTTCCCGACAGGAAGCCATAATTAGCAAATTTTCTGCAGATTTTGCTTATTTAAAACGTCTTTGCATCATCATCATCATCCAGTTCGCTTTGCGAAGAACGTTCATATCGCTTGCAATTGTGTGGCAGATGTGCTGTCAACCTCACTGATGCGGAGCAATATGCTGAATTTATCGCTGAAGTAAAGTTTGAATAAAGACTCGATCCAACTGACTTAAGAGCTGAAATAATTTAAAATGGATAAATAGGAGAGAGATTCAGAGAGCCAATTATTTGTGACCTCCGAATTGATCCGTTTTTTTAATTCAATTTAAACACCAACATTTCAAAACATCATTTTATTTAATAAATTTTTTCAAGTGTATAAAATGTTGGATTTAAGAATCAGAGCCCATAACAGGCACTGATTACTTCCTTAACTATAAGAGCATGAAATATTACTAAATTGCAGAGAGTGAGAGTGCAGGTCCACAACAAATAAAACAAAAAGAAAATACAGGTTATAGAGGTTACAAAATTTTAAGGGTGGAAAAAAGTACCTGCTGTTGTTGCCAACACAGTTCTGCATACTAAATTATCCGATGGCGCATTCACACAAACCAAAGCAAACGTTGTGAACAGATTGAACGATCGCCTTAATGTACGAACAAATCATGTGCAATGAATGACTCTATTGTGTGTTTACTGAGAGAGTGAGTGATTTTTCAACCAACCTGAAAACAACAAGTTGCTCTACAAAAAGGATCGCTTAGCTTACGGGCAACATCATTTATAAACCAGCTACCGTACAGTGCACAAGTCAGCATCAGTAATTTAAATCTAAATTTAAATCATTTTTGAAATTCAATAAAAATCTCAATTTAAAAAATGGCAGTTGATGGTCAGAAATTCATGACGAAAACCCAACATTATCGCAAAGTGACAAAACCTTTATTGGAAAGAAAACGTAGAGCCCGCATGAATCTCTATTTGGAAGAGTTGAAAGAATTAATAGTGGATACCATGGAACAGCAAGGGGAACATGTTAATAAATTGGAAAAGGCTGATATACTCGAAATGACTGTTAGTTATTTACGAAATCAAAAGAGTTTGGATGCAAATCAACAGCAACAAGACCCTCTTAAGCGTCCCTTAAATGTGGAGAAATTTAGAGAGGGTTATACTCAAGCTGCCTATGAAGTATCTAAAGTTTTCTCTACGGTACCCGGTTTAAATGTGGACTTTGGTACCAGGCTAATGAAACATTTGGGTTATCAACTTAAGGATTTAAAACAACAGTTATTATCGGTCAATAAGGATCAGCAACTACAACAACAACAACAACCCTTAATTGTAAAGGATAAACAAAATAACAATAATTTGAATTTAAAAGGTGAAGATGTCTGGCGTCCTTGGTAGATAATAACTTTGGAACAAAACTCATTCATATGTAAACAGCTTTAATTCTACAATCAGGAAATCCAGGATACAAATCGTTAATTAATTAACAAGCTTTATTAGTTTTTAAGTAACAACAAAAGACAAACAACTTCCAGTTTCAAATATTGATGTACAATTATTAATCATTATTTTAGTTTATTTTTAATTAATTAATTAATTAATTAATTCATTCATTAATTATGTTTAAGTATTAATTAATTTTTGTGATATTTTGTGATAATTTTAAGTTTGAAAAAATCGAGAGTGTTTTTTTTATCTCAAAAGCTTTAAGGATCTCTTTACATAATGAAAAGTATTCCGTGTAAAGTTTAAGACTTTAATTATTAAGTTTCACAATGATCTTCCATTCATATTTAATTGATTTAATTAAATTTAATAAAAATATATTTATGAAAAAAACTTCAATTTTTTTTAATAATGACAAAAACTTAAAAAGCCCATAATTATTAAAAGCTATAAGTGCGAGTTAGAATATAATCTAAGATTCTCCATATTAAAGGTTTTAAATAATGACACTGCTGTATGTATTCATAAGTTCAAGGAAGACAAGCAATTTTCTATGTATAACTCTGGACCAGACAAAAGTGTCCTTTAAAGGAATTTTAGATATTCCATGTATGTATTCTATCAAACACCCGATAAGTTTCACTGCTCTAATCGTCCTACATTTCTATTAGAAATTATGTTATAAATTATAAATCTCTCATGGTAACAGTTTTTTTTTAGATTTTGAATCTCCTCATGATCCTATCCACCCTTTAAACAGGTGATGGGGGATAAATTTTAAAAACTCATGAGCTTTGTATTGCACCAATTCGCCTTGCCTTGACCGGCCTATATTTTTCAAAGTAAAAAGGTTCAACCGATGACAAGTATGAAAGTTAGAGTTACATTTAAACCGACAACAATTGATTGAAAGTGCAAATTTTCACTAAAAATTCAAATTTTCACTAAAAATGCAAATTTTCACTAAAAATTCAAATTTTCACTTAAAAATTCAAATTTTCACTTAAAATGCAAATTTTTACTTAAAATGCAAATTTTCACTTAAAATGCAAATTTTCACTAAAAATGCAAATTTTCACTAAAAATGCACATTTTCACTAAAAATGCACATTTTCACTAAAAATTAAAATTTTCACTAAAAATTAAATTTTTCACTAAAAATTAAAATTTTCACTAAAAATTAAAATTTTCACTAAAAATTAAATTTTTCACTAAAAATTAAAATTTTCACTAAAAATTAAATTTTTCACTAAAAATTAGAATTTTCAAAAAAATTAAATTTTCACTAAAAATTCAAATTTTCACTAAAAATTCAAAATTTTCACTAAAAATTCAAAATTTTCACTAAAAATTCAAAATTTTCACTAAAAATTCAAATTTTCACTAAAAAATCAAATTTTCACTAAAAATTAAAATTTTCACTAAAAATTAAAATTTTCACTAAAAATTAAAATTTTCACTAAAAATTAAAATTTTCACTAAAAATTAAAATTTTCACTAAAAATTAAAATTTTCACTAAAAATTAAAATTTTCACTAAAAATTAAAATTTTCACTAAAAATTAAAATTTTCACTAAAAATTAAAATTTTCACTAAAAATTCAAATTTTCACTAAAAATTCAAATTTTCAAAAAAAAAAAATCACTAAAAAATCAAATTTTCACTAAAAATTCAAATTTTCACTAAAAATTCAAATTTTAACTAAAAATTCAAATTTTCACTAAAAATTCAAATTTTCACTAAAAATTAAAATTTTCACTTAAAATTCAAATTTTCACTAAAAATTCGAATTTTCACTTAAAATTCAAATTTTCACTAAAAATTCAAATTTTCACTAAAAATTCAAATTTTCACTAAAAATTCAAATTTTAACTAAAAATTCAAATTTTCAACTAAAAATTCAAATTTTCACTAAAAATTAAAATTTTCACTAAAATTCAAATTTCACTAAAAATTAAAATTTTCACTTAAAATTCAAATTTCACTAAAAATTCGAATTTTCACTTAAAATTCAAATTTTCACTAAAAATTCGAATTTTCACTTAAAATTCAAATTTTCACTAAAAATTCGAATTTTCACTTAAAATTCAAATTTTCACTAAAAATTCGAATTTTCACTTAAAATTCAAAATTTTCACTAAAATTCGAATTTTCACTTAAAATTCAAATTTCAACTAAAAATTCGAATTTTCACTTAAAATTCTAATTTTCATTAAAAATTCAAATTTTCCTTAAAAATTCAAATTTTCACTAAAAATTTCACTAAAATTTCAAATTTTCACTAAATTTTAAAATTTTCCACTAAATTTCAAATTTTCACTAAAATTTCAAATTATTTTCACTAAAAATTCAAATGTTCACTAAAAATTCAAATTTTCACTAAAAATTCAAATGTTCACTAAAAATTCAAATGTTCACTAAAAATTCAAATTTTCACTAAAAATTCAAATGTTCACTAAAAATTCAAATTTCACTAAAAATTCAAATTTTCACTAAAAATTCAAATTTTCACTAAAAATTCAAATTGTCACTAAAAATTCAAATTTTCACTAAAAATTCAAATTTTCACTAAAAATTCAAATTTTCACTAAAAATTCAAATTTTCACTAAAATCAATTTCCTAAAATTCAATTTTCACTAAAAATTCAAATTTTCACTAAAAATTCAAATTTTCACTAAAAATTCAAATTTTCACTAAAAATTCAAATTTTCACTAAAAAATCAAATTTTCACTAAAAAATCAAATTTTCACTAAAAATTCAAATTTTCACTAAAAATTCAAATTTTCACTAAGAAATCAATAAAACAAAAACAAAAACTAAAAATTAAAATTTTCAATAAAAATAAATCAATAAAACAAAAAAAAACGTTAATTTACACTAAAAATAAAAATTTTCAATAAAAATTGTAAATTTCACCCAAAATTACAAATTAAAAATATTCAAAATTCGCAATGGTATGACAGAAAACGATTATCACGATTGAAGAGAGAACTGAAATCGTCTGTTATATTTAAGCTTCGCCCATACGCATTGTTAGTTAAAACTTGCAAATGAGTGATGTTCTACCGAATGTAAGTAAACGAATCTTTGGTTAATAAAAATTGGTTTGTTTAAAATATGAAATCAATGAAATGAATAATTGTAATTTATAAAATCTAAGATCGAAAATTATTGCATTAAAACAACAACTTCCAGAGAGATTACAACAAATCAAATAACTTCTAAGTAAATTGTCGAGGAATAAACTGGGTTTACAAATAGAGAATATTCTCATTGCAAAACTCATGGAATTCCCAGGACTAAATAGGATTAAAAATCCTACCAAAACTGCTAGACGTAATGCAAATGCTGTACCCGTGTTTATCAAGAACCCATAGGAAAAAGACAACTTTATTTGATATTTACAAAGTTGCCTTCCGACACCGAATACCCCGTTTAGAATGACATCATAAAGGAAACATTTGATATTGAAAAATCAAACAAAGTTTTTACGAAAGAGTCGATGGCAACAGATTTTCTACAGATTTTGGAAAATGTTTGCAAATTCAAAGAACCTGATTCGACGGTAATAATGATCGTGATAACTGTTTCCGATATCGGATTGACTGTTCAATAACTTTTTTTCAACATTATAATCATCAAGAAGAGGCTAGAAGCAGCTGTTCCCATTCCTTACAAGAATTGCCCAAATACGATGAGCAATGTGTTTTGAACTCCATGAAACCTTTAATTTAATTTAATTTAGACCAGAGGATAAAGATATCAAATCCATGATTCTATCAATTCCTAAATTGAAGTTTTATACGCGAAAATGATTCTAACATTTTTTGCAAGTTTTGGGCTGAAATCATTTGATTACCGAGATTTTCTTTATATTTTCTTTGACCTTTGAAACTCAGAAAAATGTACGTGATTCAGTAATATTCGATCATTGTTCATTTTGAAGCGAATATAAAGAAACTTTTCATTAAAAGACATTTAATCCACAAGTTCCCATGACCATAAATAATAATTGATATTTTTTCGATTTTTAAAAATTCTTATTCAACTGATCATTCAAAACGATCTTCATTTAAAAAATTTCAAATATGGAAACTTTTAAATAATTTTCCAAAAACAGTAATGGCAAAAAAATTTTATGTTCCTAATAATTAATTGGGAATTAGAAAATCAAAACATTAATTTATATTTAAATCAGTAAGATCACACTTAAAGCACGAGAGTTGCAACAAGTCTGCAATGATCAAAAAAATTGCATAATGTACCAATGACATCAGAGAAACTCAATCTGTTTTAGATATAAAATTCCTAAGATGCAGGACTCTTTGCACACTTAAAGCACGAGTTGATCATAAGCACCCAAAAAAATGCGTGCGCCTTTCAACAATGGCCCACTGCAGGCGAAAATGCACAAACAACAGTTACAACAAAATTTACTCGCGCTGCAATAACCCACTTTTAGCCCAACGACGTACGCAAAACACGAGTTTAAACACACTTCGTTCAAGCTAAAACATCCAGCAGAGAAACAAGTGTAAACGACTAACGAGGTTTAGTCCTTCTTTTTTCATGTTATCGAATACGTTCTCATGTAAATGACGAACAAAAAAGAAATAGAGAGGATCATATGAAAGTGCCGTTGTAATGAGCAAAAACCAAAAAAAAACGAAATGTAATGAAATGAAACGGCAGGAAACAATTAGATTTCAATAAGAATAAACGAGTCAGGAGACTAAATTGAAGCCAGAAGAAGTAGATGAAAAGACAACAGCTGTCTAAGACCGAGATTGTTGAAATGTTGTGGGAAAATAAGTTCCCAGGGAAAGAAATATAAAAAACAATACAATTTGACAAAAACAAAAACAATAACGAAAACGAAAAAAAAAACAGCCTCGTGACCAGGTGAGCTGTAAATGTAAGAACAAAACTCGCGTGAGAATCTACGAACGAAAGTGTTTCCCACGGTAAGAGAAAAAAGGTCCTTTTGCATGCCTTAGCATTAATTTACTTCCTTAAAGTTATAAAACAACAACAACAATAATAATAAATAATGCATATAAGGGTGCAAACTATAAGAATTTTGAATAAGAAAATAGCATAAGTCACACACACATATACACACACATACCTATACTCACTTACATACTTATGCTCACAAACATAAATGTATCACAAATAGGGGTTGTTTTTTTTCCTAAATTTTGATAAAATATACTCGTCTTAAAATGAAAAGAGCATAAAGACAATTGAGAGAGACCAAAAAAGAGAGTATTAAACACTCCTTAACATTTTTATGAGGGTTGTTTGACTACGACTTGTGTTACAGCTGAGAGCCAAATTCCGATGGGTATATAAACTGAAGAGAAGTTAGAGTTTAGCATTATAAAGTCTTACGCCTTTGAAGCGTTCACATCAAGTCTAAGAATTATTTTTTGGAAAATTGTTGCTTTAATTTTCTTAAACATAAAACAAAATGTCTGTACAAATGTCGGAAATGTCTAAAACCTATCAATACCGCAAGGTCATGAAACCCATGTTGGAGCGTAAACGTCGTGCTCGCATCAATAAATGTTTGGATGAATTAAAAGATTTAATGGTGGCCACTTTGGAGTCGGAAGGTGAACATGTTACCCGTTTGGAGAAAGCCGATATCTTAGAATTGACAGTGTCACATTTGCAAAAACTAAAACAACAACGCAAATTAAACAATTCTAATGGTAATACAACCATGAATCAAGCTGAAGGTTTTCGTTCCGGTTACATTCATGCCGTCAATGAAGTGTCCAAATCTTTGTCGGAATTACCAGGTGTTAACGTGTCTTTGGGAACTCAATTAATGACACATTTGGGTCAACGCCTCAATCAATTGCAACCACCTGTCAAGCCCGCTTTACCCGTTACCTCTCCCTTGACCGTACAAATTGGTGCTCCCACATTTAGAGGCCAATACTCAGTACCCATTTCACCTGTTTCCAGTTATTCTACCAGCCCTAATTCCAGCATTGGCAGTGAAAAACAAGCTTCCTCTCAATTGTTAACTACCTGTCCTCCTACTCCCTGCATAGATGTTACCAGTATCGATGTGGAGGCTGAAGATGAGGAAAATGTTTGGCGCCCCTGGTAATTGAAGCTTAAATTACTGTAAAGCTCTCATCAAGCACCCTTTAGTTCAAAATGTCTTCCAGTTGAGGTTTCTCATCCTGATTTATATTTAAAATTTATTTATAAGAATTTGAGTTAAGTGAAAAAAGCTTTAAATTATTAATTAATTTAGTCATTAACTAATTGTGTTTTAGTTTAAGTAAATCAATTGTTAATTTATTTATAAGATACAACAACAAAAACAACAACAAATAATATAAAAAATTTTAAAACAAAATTGAAAAAATAACGATTTTTTTTTGTGCTGATTTCTTGTTTAAATATTTTTGTGATCATGACTTTAACATGGTTTTCATGATCATGATCTTGTTTATTGTTTGTTTTTTTATATAAAAAATAGTTAAGAATTAAATCAATTTTCAAGGTGATTAATGGAAAATTATTTGTATTTTTCTTTTAAAACTCTAGAAAAAACCTAAAAACAATAACAATTTCGTTTTTTTTTAAATAATTGAAATAGAAAAATTGATCCTCTTTTTTCCTCTGAACACGTGTTCAGACAAAGATCTTTTTTAAAAACCAGAAGGGATACCTTTTTTCCAAAAATATTCTATTCTTACATTATTTTCCACAATGTCATTCCATAATTACTTGTGTGTGAGAACATTTTGCTTCTTACCTAAAGCGAAATAAAAAGAAAAGGAAGAAAGAAAGAAAGAAAGACACAATAAGAATATTAAAAACAAAACAAAAGAATCGAAAAAAGAATCTTTAAAATTAAAGGAAAACAAAACACAAAATGTATCTACAATAATAATTTTAAATGCGATCAATAGTTCAATACCAAAACAATAAAAAATAAACTAAAAAAAATGCTCAAAAAAGGGACCCATAAAATAACCTTAAAAAATCCCCGATAACATCAGTCAGCAGCGTATCTAATCAAAGTAAATGAAAATTGTGGTGGTTATGTCTGTCTGTCCGTCTGGCTATACTATCTGAAGTCCAGCCTTAAAAAATTTTCAATTACTGTCAAACATTAAAAAAAAAATAAGGAATGAGATAGAAAAATTCTTAACACACATATATTTTAATAAAAACCTAAACTCTAAACTTAACATTTTTTATTTTCTGACACTTTGCTCGAACAAGTAGTCCTTGTCCACGCGTTTGGACACATTTTTTGTGTTCTTCAATTCACGGTTAACAAGAGCCCAATATATCTCCAATGGAGGTTTTGGTACAAATACCACATTATTGTTATAGTACCTTCCAGAACTTGTTTATCATAGTGACAGGACATCAAGTCAGTCAGGCCAAAAATAAGTAAGACACATTATGAAGTCTTATGTATCATCAGCTTTATTGTAAAGATTCCTTGATATAAATTTCGGTATTTGTAGTGCTTCGGCTTCTTTTGCCGCAACTGCATATTGTTTGCCAAACAAAAATTCTTTTGGGGCACTTTTGACTGGTTTTTTGTTCCTAACTTTTCTTCAACATAATATATTTGACCAGGAAGTTGCGAAAAGTCTGCCAGCACAAACGTAAGATTTTTCTATAAAACTTGACTTCAATTTCCGTGATCTATCTTTGGCCTCTAAATTTTCAGCTCCGTTCCTATCAGAATTTTTTTGAGCCTTGTAAGTTTTTAAACCTGCTTAGATTTAACTTTTCGTGGCAAATGATCCGAACACTGCTCTCCTACCGGATATGTTAGGAGCTCTATTTTTTTGGTTTAAAAACATCATGTGGACCATTCCATCTACCTGAACCAGGTTTTCTATCAATGGATAAATTCTCACAGTATTTGTAGGTAATATTTTCGGAACAGTTGAACATTTTAATCAAATATGTGTGTTAAGAATTTTTCAATCTCACTCCTTAAATTTCAAATATCTTCAACCACCAAACGAAATCTTAAAGGGCGACCATTATTTTTTCCCTTTAAGATAAATAAAAATTTCGTCTGTCTGTCTGTCAGTTTTGATTTTATTTTCATTTTCTTAAATCTTAACGGTTCCATGATCGACCTTTAATGACTGACTTAAAAGAAAGTTTGGGTTATAAATTAAAGATTTCTATTTTCATTTTCATTCCCAAAAAGGGATATTTAATTTGGTTGTAAATCTTTTTTTTAATTTTTATAGGAGTTCAATATTATTAACAGGGTGTGTGTGTGTGTTTGACTTTATCAAGGGTAATGGATATTTGTGATGGTGAAGATTGATAAGTTTTATAGAAATTAAACTTGGAAATTTTTATTACATTTACGATAAGATAAAAATATACTGGAAGGTTTTGTTAATTCAAATTACATTCCATGACAAATAAACGACATCTATGGAATATTTACTCCACAAATAGAATTCATTCATTTTCAGGATTTTTTAAAACACTTGCTGATCTCAAATATTTAAGAGCTTCCTTTCCACGAAAATTACATCTCCTTTCCGGAACGAAACTCGGCCAAAGATTGCCAACCCAGTGACAGCTGTATTTATCGGATTTTCCCCCAGAAAAAATAAGCGTATAAAGACGTACTGTTATAACTGCAATCGTAAAGCTTAACCTTATAACAATTGACCACCACAATCGAAAATAGCTCTTGGTTAAAAATTTTTCTCTCGCTGCTCTTGCCCAGTTTTAGACCCTCATTGTACCTGAAGTACTAGTTAAAATACACCTCTTAATTCTAGATGCAAAGGACCTACAGCAACTTAAATCCAGCAAAAAAAAAAAACAGTTTATAAAAAAATATTCTTAAACAGGAAAACGTTCCCAAGTAAATGACATTAACCTCGATCCAAGAAAGAAAGCATGATAAACGCATTAATGATAAAAAATCAAATCATTATCACACTTGTGAGGATATGAAGAAGGAAATCCAGGGTTAGATATTTGTAAAGCTTTACAGATTAGGTTAAATAACCAACAGATATATCTTCCTGCGACAGGAGGTATCTTGCACTGCGCTGGTACTATTTTATTTTATAATAGTATCAAACTAGAATCATTTAGAAGATATGAGTTACCATTCTAATTTTAAATTCTAGAACCAAGATTTCGGGAGAATTTTGAACACTTTTAAAGTTTAACTTAGGAAAATAAAGAATACTTTCTCTCTCTCTCTCCCAAAAGTATTGGATATTGTTGATCAACTTGATATTAAATGGACTTCAAAATATATATTCGAATAAATCGCTATAATATTCTCTGATCCGTAATTTGTTATATCCTCCACAAGTATTGATAGAGGTTTAATTAAGTCATTTCGTGTGTAACGCCAAAAAAGGAATCATCTAATACCCAATAAAGTGTATAAATTCTTGTATCATATCATAACCAGAGTCAATTTAGCCTTGTCCGTCTGTCCTGTTGGAAATATAATTACGAAACAAATAATCTGAATTCAATAAATTTGGACAGGTTTTGTTGTAAAATTAAAAAACCAGCAAATCGATCTATTTACAAAGAAGTTATAGACTAATATCTGCGACTGTCTCGAAATTTAGACAAGAAAGTTAGTTTTTCATAAATTCTTCCTCTGATTAAAATAAAATAGCTTGGAGTTGGAGGTTATTATAAGTTCGGCATAGGCAACTTGTTTCTCAGGTTAAAAATTTGTATTAAATTGAAAACTAATGGAAATTAATACGGGAAGAAAAATTCAATATAATAAGTCAGATTAAGCCATTAGCGGAATCTGAACCAAATACAGGTTAAACAATCGGCCACTCTTACGATAAGATAACAGCGCAAGTTATCTCACTATAAGAGAGACACTAATCGTCAATTATATAATCGTTTGTGGTAATTTTGAGAACTCTTGCAAAATGATCTTGGATCCACATGGATTATTCTAAAGAGGGTTTATTCAATTGTGCTGAAAAGAGTTCGAGTAATTTTGAAGAGGACAAGGTTGCTCAAAAATAAGTTGGTTGTAAGAATATTAAATAATAAAGTCAGAAAAATTCCCATCACCCTGTTCCATAGTTCTGTTATATCTTTCGAAGTATCCAATACTATTTTCATTGTAGAAACTTGTTAAAGTTTCTCGTCAACTAATAGTAGACACTCTGAAGTGATGACGTTATTAGAGGCAATGAAAATGAAACTTGTTTGCATAAATAAACTTTTTTCACATTATCCCCGTTAAAGATCGTAAGTTTTAACTGTTATTTTAGCTGATTACCAAAATCCTAAATAAATCTAGAGAATTTTAAACTTTATGACAAGAAATTTTAAACTAAGTGATTCTTCCTACGTATCTACATTTGTTGTTATTCAATAATAAGCTGATCGCTGTTATTTGACTTGTCACGATCACCACCATACGATTTTCTAAAGATCATATCAGAAACGATATAAAATTGATGTGATCACTGCAAATATTAAGGTCTCATCCAGAAGAGTAAAATTAATATTTGACAAGATCGTAATAATGTTTAATTATAGTATTAAAACTGAATACCCGATTCTTCTCTAACACATATGTAAATAACAAAATATTCCTAGAGCTCTTTAAAAACATTGAGATTTGAAATTTATATAAAATTTTGTTCATTATTATTCACACACGCACGTGACTGTCCAAATACATATTGAAATAATCTAAACATTTTGTAATTTTATACTTTCTCTACAGTCTTCCCTAATGGTTCGTATAATATGTTGTATGTTGTTCCTTAAAACATCCTTTACAACTCTGTTGTGCATTTCTTACAATTCACCACAATAATCAACACCATCATTACAACAAATACTAAAACTTAATACGACCACATGTTTTAAACCCTTTGAAATCTTAAATTACACTTGTGCACATTAAAAAACACACACACACTTGCGACAATGAACAGAAAATACATCCGACAAATACGAGTAACCCCACCAACAACATGTATGTAGAAGTAGAAGAGCCATCATCAAGAAATCTGATACAAAAAAAAAACAAGTAAGAATGCTATTTACAGCTATGCCGAATTTTCAATACCCTTCGCCACAAAGTCGCGTGAATTGAATACGTTAGGTTTCTTAGATATACATAATCGCACACATACATTCACAAACGTATAGAATATATAAAACGATTTATAATACAGAAACATTTAATGAGTGATAACATTAGTTATATTTCTGACTATAACTTCTGTTCAACTGAACCGATTTTTAAAATTTTTGGAATGGAAATGAAGTACATGTAGCTTAATATTATGGGATACTTTCATTCATTCATTCCAATTAAACACCTTATAATAGACAATTTTATGAAGTTCATCGCTCGTACTCAGAGGCTGCATCAGACATCGGTCTCTATCTTTTAAAATATTGAAACGATTGTGCGGGTTTTAAATAGGAAACTTCTCAGGACTTCAGTGAATACTTAGACAAAATTTCATTGACAGACAGACAAGCATAGCTAAATGGACTCAGATTTTGATTTGATCCAAGAATATATATACATTATGGGGTCTGAGATGATTTCTTCTTAATGTTACACACGGAATTACAAAGTTAATAAACCTTCTTCACTACTTGTGGCGATGGAGGGTATTAAGAAAATCAAACCAATGAAAATAACAAAGAGAAGAAAAACAGATCTTAAAACAAAATTGAAAGTAAAGAGAAAATAACTAGTTAGAGAGAGAAAGAGAGAGAGAAAGAGAGAATATCAGGATAATCAAAGTATATTTCATAAAAATACTTACTTACGATCTTAATAGCGAACTCTAAATAAAAAAAAAAACAAAATGGGTGCATGATTTGGCCCCCTAAAGGAATAAATCATGAATGAGTATGATGATATGGATGATGACGTTAGCCTAGAACTTTAGATCAACAACTTTAATCTTAAATCATCCACCGGCAAAATCTTATTTCTACACTTTATATGTCTCTCTATGTATATATGTATATGTGTGTGTATGTGTATAAATAATATCTATGATCATGCTTAACTTACAATCATGATCAATGTTTTTTAAAGGTTTTAATAACAAGATCTATAATAAAAAATCACCTATAATAATCAACATCAATAGGTTGTTTGTTGTTACCCCATTATTAAAATCATATTGAAATGAAATGTTAAGGGTTATCAGACAGCAACCACAACAACAAAAACCTATATATATATAGTATGATCGCATACGATCATAATACTTGTGTAAAATGTATTTATTGTTCATAAAACAATTGGTTTGAATAGTAAGTTGTGGTTGTTGTTGTTGTTGTTGTTGCTGTTAGCGATAGTTTGAATTGTAACTTCAATACATTACGACAATATCAATTTTGACTCGGTGAAATTCCCATAAACTCTCATACATATTTAAATGCATAATCGTTCCAAATAATACAAACAACAAAAGGCATTTAATCTTAAGGCGTATTTACAACAATAACGAAAGATATACATACATACATACATACATACATACATACATACATACATACATACATATATACATATGCAAGTATTGATCAGAGGCACGGACTTACAACGCTATTACTATTACTATGTAGACCCCTTTTTTTTTGAATACATTTTTTCTTACTTACAAATAACAATAAAAATAATAAGAAAAAACAATGTAAACTAAATGTAGGAAAAGACAAAACAACAAAACAAAAAAAAGAACTTATTATGTATGAGATCGATCCACACAATCCGTTCGTTTATATTCCCATTTAACGATATTGAAACGTGGCTGGTTTGTTAAGTTATTTCGAATTAGACAACGACTTTATTATTTGATACCGAAAAAAAATTATAAATTTTCATTACACGAAGCCATTTTTAAATAAGGAAACATTAGAGATCAATTCAGATTATTATATCGCTTCTGATTTCCGTTTAGATGGACTTCTAAGCTTTAACGAGCAAATTTTTAACCATTTAAAAATCGAAATACACATGAAATTGGAAACATTGCAGATGATAACTTCATATTAACAAATCGATTTAAACTTTAAGATCGGCTTTAAAGCTTCAAAAGAAAATGTGGTTTTAAAAAATTTTGGAAAATGTATGATCATAATATGGTTATTGGATAATAATATTTATGAATTATTGAACTTAATCTCAATAGTGTGTAAAGGCTAAAAAACATCACACGGTAATGCGGAAACCCCTGGATGGCAGTGTTTAGCTGCGACCCACACTTTAAGTTAGTTAGTTTATTATAAACTGTAACTGCGTTTAGAACGAATTTAACTACAACTATATGTATTTCATTATCTCAACAAAAATCATACATATCAGATTGGCGGAAAAAGTTATATTTTAGCCTATAACTTGCAAAATTGTGATACTCTCCAAAAGCATTGTGTCACATAGGTTGCAATCTTGAATATAATATTCTGAAATTTTAAATACACATTTATTTTTATATCAAAATACACCCTAAAAACTAGATTATACTGGGACCATTACTTGGCATAGCTCTCATATAAGGCCGTTCCTGTAATATGGTTTTGAACTTATAAAACTCTTAAATATGGATCTGTTGAAATTCTGCACATTTATTTCTATAATTGTCTTCAATATATGTTTCGAATTTGACTTATATGGGTCCACATTTTCATATAGCTCTATCATAAGACCCCTCCCTGATCCAAGCCAAGTTTATTGAAAATAATATAATAAAGTCTTTATTATATAAGATATGGATCAAGCTTTCATTTAAGGCCTCTTTCCAGAAAAGCAATATAAGATTATAAAATCAATTATTATAATGACAGTTATCTTTTTTTCAATTTAAGCAAATAAAGGGATGAGTATTCTAACTAACTAACACTAACTAACACACGATTTTTTCTGTAAACATAAAGTGTTATATATGGACTATAAAGCTTTTCGAAATAATCTTTCCCTGGTCTTACAACTTTTGACCGAGGAAATTGCGGTGTGGGAATTGATCGCTCTCTTCAAGTGAATCAATCGATTTTAACAGAGTTAACTTCTGATCATTATGTAAAGATCATTACCTTGCCATCATAGATATTAAATTTCGGCGTCGACTTGAGCGGCCTATATACAATATAGCACTTTTTGGAACCAAAATTACCGTATAAATCCATTTTCAACATCAATTAAAAAATATGCCCGATTAAGGGGAAGCAAAATGAGAGAAATTGCTGCGATTCAAAAAATAGTGCGATTGAACTTGAAACAACATTGTTTAGTCCTCGTTCTATATGATCACCATATGCTTCGGAGTAGTAAAAACTGTTTTAGATAATAAAAATTTGATCACATTTTTCGTCTATAAATCACAAACTTTCTGCAACGATGGAATAATGAAAATTGGCGGAAAGTGACATAAAATTTCAGATTGCGAAAAAATTTATTTCTACAAACGATGTCGGTTCAAATATATTACACTCTCTCGTGAAAGTTTGTTTCATATAACTCTCTGTAAAAATTCTTTTTTTGTGGGAGGGAAGAACAGTGGGAAACGCCTGATGCTCGAAACGCCAGTCAATTTTTTATAATTTCTATTTGTCAGATTTTTGACTCTACACATTTTAGAGCCTTCGTTGGCTTTAACATTTTTGTTCAAAAAGTCAAAGGACTGAAGTAACCATGATCCATGATCTATTTGAAACACTTTTTTTAAAAAAGCTGTCTTGCTTTTTCCAAAATCATTGGAACAGTTTGTTTCTCCCGAATCAGGCCATCCATTAAAGGTTAAATTCTTCTGATATTCGTTGATTGGCAGACCATTTTATTTGTAGGACCATTTTGGATTTTCTTTGGCAAAATTGTTAGCACGTGCTAAATAAATTTACGTTACTCGTTTTGATCAAACTCAAAATCAATTTAAATGATATACAATTCGGACATATGTTTCAAAAATAATTGTGTCGCTTGCAAATTTTGCTTTCAAAGAGCTTCTAGAACAGTTGTTAAGATTTTACGATCTCATCCCTTAAATAAGATCATTAAATCCAGATTTCCTTATTCTATAAATTAACAGATTTTCTTCGCTTAATCATCCCTCTCTTCCAATGTCTCACATATTTTTTCTTAATAACTTAACAATTCACCCCACTTTGGGTCTGGTAAGATTGTATTGATGTCGATATCGTTGTCCATGCATTTTATGAAGAAGTAAAGAAATACAATTCAAAACAAGTCAGTCAGTCAATAAAACGAGTCAGTCAAATAATACCCTCTACCTACTTATACAAATACACACACACACACTCACACATACATCCATAAAATAATCATTTGGTAAAGAAAAGACGAACGTGTTGTATCCATTCAATAATAATAACAATAACAATAAACATACAACATACAAACAAACAATATGCATTTTTAAATTGCTGCCGCTCTTACTGCTGATGATATTATTCTTCGTGTTGTTGTTGTTGTTGTTGCTGTTGTGCCAACAATAACTAAAAGATATTGTGTATAGATGTAAGTATAATAATAAGAAACCAAACGACAATAATAATAATAATAACAACAACAACATTAGTATGATATCAAAACGACGATCGTGAGAAAATGGTTTGGAACGTGGTTCTCACACGATCGACACACCTGCCCTTTTTTAATTTTAATTTCAAGATTCAAGACTACTTACGGCAAGATCACGACCGTTGTTGTTGTTGTTGTTAGTATCATTATTATTGTTATTATTGTTTCTTGGGTTAGTTTGTATGGATGATTGTTATTGTTATTGTTGTTGTAACTTTAGTTTACTTTGGGATTTTTTTTCTTTCGCTTTACTTAAGCTTGTTTCTTTTTATATGTTGCTGTAGCTGTTGCTGCTGCTGCTGTCGTTGTTGTTATTGCTGGGTTGCGGCATGAAAGTTACAAACAATAAAAACAAAGCTCGGGAAAAAATAAAGACGTGCAGACGCAGGCTAAACATATTTAAACATTTTTTTGTTATAATAAAAACAATAACAACAATATTGAGCAAAAAAACGTATGGATTTAGTATAAGATCAGGCGTCGAAATGATTCCAGAATGTCCCAAATGCATTGAGATATTCAATAACGATCTGTAATGTAGTGAAAGGTTAGAGGAAATTAATCCGGCTTTTGAGGTAAAAAATGAATCAGGTTAAGTTCTCAAGCCCAGTTTCTAAGTGTAGCATAGAGCGTTCAGATCGAAAGGATTGGTATTGATAAGACTATAGATTCTGACCCACAAAAGCCTTGGAGCTTTTGTCAAATGTTCCAATCGTTGTTCTCATTAAATAAATCTGTTGTATTTGGTAAAATTCTCTTGCTACAACTTTGAGGTAAAAAGAAAATAATCATGCTAAACTTTAATATTCTGTTCGAAACTGAGCATGGGAACGTTCCAGTAAAGGCATTATGCATGATCAAAACTAGTAGTTTGTAATAAGAAAGGACAAGATGTGAGTTATAGTTTCTTATTGACAAATGTTTGCACCATATGACCAAGTGATTCCAGATAGGAAACTATGGCTTCTTATCCGCTCGAATGTTATGATCGTTGATTGTTTTCTTTAAACGAATCGTTTGTATTTTGTAAAGGTCTCCTTGACTTGTGTGACTTAATTTACAAGGAAAAGGGGAAAAAGTGAACTAAATATGAAACCAAAGATTCACTCTTTCATGTCAAACTCAGATACAATGTCCTAAAGTGAGCTTGAGAGCCTTGTTATCTAATCAAATATTCGTATGGTTGATCGCTCTCTTTAAACGAATATGTTGCAGCAATTGCCCGAACGTTCTCGTTATGCAAAACTACGTCCTCTAATCCAGTCAAATGTAATGATCGTTATTCTCTTTTCGTTTCAAGAAAAATTTGATACGAAAAAGGAGCATGAAACAGCTTCGGCTCCTCCTAAGTACAGCATAAGAGCTTTCTACACGATAAATAAAATTGGTAATAAGAAGGTATGAGATGAGAACTATATAGTTTTGGACCAACTGATGTCTTGCAATATTTGACCGAGTGTCTTCAAGATGACACATTATTGCCTCTTTTTAGACCGTTTATTCTGATTGCTGTTCGTTGATCGCTCTTTAAACGAATCTGTTGTTTGTTTGTTTTCTTTAAACGAATCTGTCCCTATTTCGTCTGACCCGATTTCGACAGGTTTTAATGCAAAAAACATAGGGCATTATACTCGCTTAATTGATATTCTAATTCCATTAATAATGTATTCGCATTCGCTATTGTTCCAACTTCATTTCCGACATACAAAATCGTCTTTAAACGTCTATCGGTTTCATGTCATGTGGAATCCAATGTCCTTGCTTTGTAATGTATCCCAGTGTTTTTAAACGTAGTGAAATGATTTGTTGTATTATTCCAAAATTCTTCTTTACTGGAACAACATTCTACGTTCTGCCCCGAGTAAAGCGTTTAATTCCCCATCTTCAAACTTTTTTCATCTTTTTCTCGCATTCTGCATCGCATTAGCTACTTTTGAAGTGGACAAACCGCTGATGACTGATTCCAGTTTAAATGTTAATTTGGTTTAAATATTTCGCCTGAAAAAGTTATTTTTCAATCGCTCTTTCTCTTTCTCAAATAAATTCTAACCACATTTTAGAACCCTGATTTTCCCATTATTCTTTCACTCCTGTACAAACAAGAACAAGAGGAATAAATAACTTTGATTTAAAATGGTGAGAACAAAACAAAACGAAACGAAGAAAATTCGTAAAAGGTATAATTGTTTGGCACAGTGGGGTTATAAGAAGATAAGAAAAAAAACTAGAAGAAGGTGGAGAAGATAGAAATTAAAGATAATTTTAAACATTATAAAGATTATAAACACACGATCTTAAGTTGTGATTTAAATTTTGAGGCAAATGAATGTTGAAGTTGTTGTTCCGCTTTTAAGGCAATCAAAACATCATTATCATCATCATCATCACCATCGTTATCGTGAAGTTTGTTAGTCTCACCATAGAAACAGCCACACCAAGTAACCAAACCATCCATTAGGGAATGCAACAACAAATGAATGCATTGAATGTTTGTTGTATTTGAAACTTTTTGTTAAATCCGGTTTATCATAAATTAAAGACATTAGTTGATGTTTGCTGTTGTTGTTGGTACTGTTGTTGTTGCTGTTGCATTTGTGAATAAGTTTGTAAATATGGGATGCTGTTACATGACAATGAATGGCACACGCTCACTATGCCACTGGGATTGTTGGATCATTTTTCTTTTTTTCTTTTTTCTTTCTTTCAGTTTCATACCCCAACATTAGCTGTAGCAGTAGTTTGGTGGCAAGTTGTGTGTATGTATGTGTGTGTGTATGTCTGTAGGTTTGTATTTCTTATTATCAGAATTTCCATAAAATATATTTGTCGGCAAATGGGATTTTGTTGTTGTTGGTTGGTTGGTTGATTGGAGAGTTCGATTGTTTTGTCTAATATCGTGCTGCACATTAAGAGTAATTTGGAATTTTAACACTTTTCAGGTTAATGTAATTAAAATGATCGATCTATAATGGCATCTATATATGTATTGTTGGTGGTATATCGGATGTATTTATTAATTTTTGTAAGATTATTAAAACTTGTCTGCATCCGGAAGGGAAATTTAAAAATAGTGTGAAAGTAAACTAAATTAAAATTGAATCCTCCTCATGCAATTAAGATAATACATGTAGAGACAATGAGATCATATTACCTGGGAAGGATCTAAACTGATAAGTTATGAAATATATTTCTCTTTTCGTTTCAAAAATTGTATTAAGCGTCAAAATCAGTTCCAAATCAATCTCCTATAAAAATACATCTTCTGAAACAGGAACATCCCGAAAAAAACATGTCAATTATTATGTTTATTTTCAATCAAATTAATATTTTGAACATGAATGAATGACAGAAGTTGGTTCGAAAAAAAGCTATCTAAACATTTAAAGATCTGTAAACAAACTGTTTCCAATGTTATTAAACAGTACGGGAGAACTTGTCTGATAATAAAAAACCTGGTGCAGGTGGAAGGAATGGTCCACATGATGTTTCTAAAGTCAAAAAATAAAAAGCATTTCCAAAAGACCTCCCAACTCATTCGGTAGGAAAGCTCATTACTTGGACTATCAGGTATGAAAAAGCTAAAGCTAATGCGGGATTAAAAACATAGAAGACTCACTGAAATTGATATAAAATTTTCTAGAAAAAATATTCTTGCTGCAGAGTGGATGACGAAACTTATATTCGACAGATTTTTCTCAAGTTCAAGATATGTTTTGGACCCTAAAGCAGTCACAATTTCCCAAAATATTGTTGGTATGGCAAACAATATTTATTAGGACTGAAATTTACATGAAGGAACGATAAAAAAGCCATTGAGTGGTACAAGAACAATAATGTGGTATTTTTACCAAGAGAGTCAAATCATCCACACTGCGTGGAGTTAAGGCCAGCGGAATGATATTGGACCTTTGTTAATAGGGAAAATATGTACAAGTGCGTAGTAGATTTAAAACGGAGATGAACTACCTCTTCGAGCATAATGACAGAAATCATTATAAAAACGTAAATGGAAGGGTTTCCGAAGAAGGTTCAAAATTTCTTCACTTGTGATATTAACATAAAAAAAATATGTATGTTAAGAATTTTTCGATATCACTCCTTAAAGAGGTTCTAGAATTTAAGCTCAAACCGGAATTCAAAATTATGAAACTATTCAAGATCGTAACGAAAACAATGGCTTTAGATCTCACATAACTGGGCTCGAAAGTTAAAAATTGGATTTCAAATTGGTGAAATTTTTACTTTCGGTGTTTGGTACCTGCTTGAAGAAAAATTATTCACTTGAATGGCCTATAGAACCTCCATACATTAAGCCCTTATACTTCAATTAAGTCAAATAGTTATTTTCAGTTCTGTTTCTGAAGATCGAATATTGAAGTGCGAGATGTTTCCAAAACGACAATTGTTTCAGGAGTAAAAACAAAATTGAAAAATTATAAAATTGAAATTTTTATAAGTCACTGTACAAATTTGGAATAAAGTACTTATTTTTAACCAATATTACAGGCACTATTTCATTATCTAGTTACTAATAATAATGATCATATGATCTATCATTTTTGATCGACATACACAACATAACTCGTTTTATAATCTCTCAAATCTTATTTTTAGCTTTTGGAATTAGTAATTAATTATTTGCTTAATTCAGAAGTGGGAGAACAAAAATAAGGACTTTTCCCGCCTCAAATTTATATTACAACTTTAGTTAACATTAAAGCAAATTATTAAAATTTCCTCCCCCAAAAATGCATAAACGTGATCTGCGTCTACGTCTTTTCTAAAATCAATCATTTTTTTATTTGGTTTTTCCAAAATCAACAACAACAAAAGGAAATTCTCTTAATTCATTTTAATCGAAATCAAAATTAAACAAGTTTATTAAGCCCTCCACCACCAAAAGTGGTGATGAGGGTATATTAACATTGCCATTCGTATGTAACATCAAGATGGAATCATCTCAGACCCCATAAAGTATATATATTTTTGAATATATATATTGTTGGTCTGTGAATGTTTTCAACATTCTAACGCCAAAAATAATTGTCCGAATTCAATAAAATTGGGCAGAATTATTTGTCACGGTCCTAAGCGGTTTCTTGTTTAAAACCATATATAACGGATTATCAGCACCGATAACTGAGACAACCTCTAAATTTCGAATGAAAATGGATGCGTTCTTCATCATCGTTTTAAAAATCACCAAAATCGGATCAGTAGAAAAACAGTTACCGGCGAAAATATGACAAATTTTGATAGACCCCAAAATGTGTCGGTGATGATGGTTCAAAATTTCTAAAATTTAAATTTGTCATATACATTTATTTTAATTCAATTATAAACCCAAAGAAACAAGATTGTGCTGGGGTCATTTTTAGACCTATTTTCCTTATAATGCCCCGTTCCTAGAATATGTTTTATAGCTTATGAAACTCTTAAATATAAACAAATTTTATTGAAATTCGGTACAGTTAAATTTCTGACTATTTTAAATTTATGTTATAAATTTTATTAATATCGGTCCATATTTTGATATAACTTCCCATATCAGTTCCCTTCCCGGAAAACAGATTTGATCTTATAAAACTGTAAATAGAAATCAATTCTATTGAAATTCGACACAATTATTTTTTTAGTTTTATTTAATACAAATTATTAATTAGGACATGCTCAGTCCATATATTTCTATAGCTCCCATATAACGTCATTTTTGTGATCTGATAAAATTATTTAATAATGACCAATTCTGTTTAAATACGCCTCAATAATGCCTAAACGTTATTAATCTGACCATTATCGGTTTATATTTTGCTAGAGCTCTTTCATAATGACCCATCCCAGAAAACGGGTTCGAGCTTATAAAACTATTATATCAATAAGCATTTTTAAACTGTCTTTAATATATGAAACTTGTTTGACAATCATCAATCATATTTTGATATCCCACTTCTCGAATTACAATGTGAAACAATTCCATCGAAATTCAAACAAATAGATTATTGTCTTCAATATAATGGTGGAGGGTATTTAAGATTCGGCACAGTCGATATATTTATATAAAGACATGAATATAATATTTTTCTCACATCAACTTAAACTTAAATAATCGCTTTATTTAGAAATGAATATGAATCATTATTGAAATTGAAATTTTTAATTAAACAGGAAGTGTCAGACATATTTTTCATTCAGGTTCAGATTCAAATTCAGATTTAAATTCAAATAAAATATGATGGATTCAACTAATCAAATGACCCGTATGAAAATTGTCATCATTCACTACAATGACAAGTGCCATAGAAATGTGTCATGCTCGTTTAGAGTGTGATGTCTTAATTACGAGTAAATAATGTAAATCGGTGATAAATATCATGTGGTGGATTTAATAAATCTTTACAACAAATTAAAATCATTTTTTAAATGCCACACAAATTTGTTGAAATGACTTTAATACAGTTCTGTGTGTGATTTGCATAAATGTTGTTCGTTTGTCATTATGGTGTTAGATAAATAAAGTTAATTTCATGGAATGTAGATATGTGTATACACTAGAGTCTCGATTTGCGCGATTGATAGCGAAGCAAATCGTGTTTCTTTAAATGCACAGAAATGAAATTTATTGGGGGAAATATTTTGTAATTTTAATCAAAAAACACAAGTTAAACCAACCGAAGCTGGCGTAGAAATCATCGAAATTTCCATCACTACGAGATGTAGTGTTTCTCTTAAGATCGAAGTAAATAGAAAGAGCTTTATTTTTTATCACGTCCTTGAATAGTGGCATTCTTCGCTTATTTAGATCATGTATCCAAATTAAGAGAAGGGACTCCATCTTAACCAATTAGAGGTTACCTGCTATAGTATCTTGTTTAGAGAAAAGTAAATTCCCCTTATTTCACACAATTTAAGAACTTAACATACAGAAGACGATCAGTGTTATTAGTGATTCTAAAAGTCTTTATCTAAAATGCTGCAGTTAAAAATTTAACCGCTTCTAGCGACACAAATCGAAGCCAAAACGATGCATATCGAGCCGACTTAATCAAAATGACACAAATCGGACCTACGCAGCTTGAAATTGCAACGAGACAAATCGATTTTTTTTGCAGTTCTTAAAAAGCGATCGGGAAGACGCATGTCGGGGGTGAAGTGTATATGTAAAGTTGATATTTAATTAAATATTGTCATTTACAAGTGTTGACCTTAATTAAGTTGTTTGTCCTACATTCGATTTTCGTTTTTTTATATAAATTAAAGTAATTTGGAATTAATTATGAGCTTTTTAAAGAACGTGAGTAGAATTAGATCGAAATAATTGAATTTGACAATTGGACTGAGAGCATAAATCTCAATTCTTTAGAGTGAAATTAAGAATTTTAAAGTTGTTTAAGAAATAAGTCGACTATGGACGATATATGGATTATTATCCTTTTGTAATTGTTAATATCAAGTTTTCGGTCCAACTTTAGTACTTGACAATTTTTTGCCAGCAGTCGAATAAGTCGAAATATATTGAACATGAAAAATTGAAGCATTATTCAAGGAAGATTATTAGCAAACGTATCATCAAGTTTTCGGTCCAACTTTAGTTGGGCTTTCAGATTCTTAAAGTTTTATACTAAATTTTCTGTTCAAATAAAAATGCATTTCGAAAATTTACTGTTTTCTTGTTCGGTATAATCGAAAAATTTCAACAATCGAAATATACAAGTTGGTCCAACCTTTACAAGTTATTTGTGAGTTAAAACTATTTTTGTCATTCCGTTTGCAACGCTAAAATGCAATACCTAAGACCATGGAGTCTCGTTTCCACGACAATTGGATTTCCGTTCCGGAACGGCCCAAGTTGCTTCGGGGCCAATGATTGTCAACCCAATAGGAAGTTTTTTCAACAGGAAGGAACAACTAGATGTAACCGAAGTGCTAAAACAACAATGGGGTCTTAGTATATGTATTCCTGCATCAAATAAAAATCTGATTCGATTTAGCTCCATCGGCCTGTTTAATTTACAAAGGTTAATGAATTTGGTCTAAGTATTTGTTATTCCCCTATGAAGTTTTCTATTTAAAATCAGTGCGGTACAAAAAAAGTTATAGACCGATATCTGAGACAATCTCCAAAAACTGAAAAATGTGAACAATCGGCTTAAATCAATTTTATGAAATTTGACACTGGGCATGGGAGAGTTTTATACCGCAAAGCAGAAAATACAGGAAAACTCCCAATATTTGCGACATGAATAGTGCTACAATAACAAAACATTATAGGCTACAGAAATTAGGTATATGGTATCCTTCCTCCTAATGAAATTTGTAGCATGGATGGATCAATAATAGCACAACATTATGGACTACATTTATTGAGATACGAAGTAAAATCTTATGATTAAAATTTACCGTTTCAAAGAGAAGATTTGGATGTGAAAATCATGTTTTCCAGAAAAGTTTTATAACCTGCTACCACTTGGCTTTCAACATCCACTAAAAGTTGTCACTGGCTTGTATGGGTTCGTTTGCTCATTAAAAAACGGTATGATTTCGACCTTATGTAACTTGACTTAACACCGCTGCTAAAAGTTGCGGGTTGTTGGTTTAAGTTTCTAATGATTCGTGCACGATCGTTTTTTCAATCGAAGACATTGTTCCCAAAAAAGATCATAAGGCCTCAACATAGTTCGATGTTGGTATTTATTGTTCAGTTCTGCTTTCCATTTCTTTAATAATTTCTCCATTTTAATTCCAGCTAAGTATATGATTGGTCTGCTGTCATCGTTTAGAACAACGCCAACGCAACTTTGGAGAAATGATAAAGCAATTCTCATTCTTAATATTCGAACAATCAAGTTGACAATTTTTGCCAGCGATCGGATACGAACCAGGGACACTTGTAAAACGTTTTATGTATACAACCACTTCATCCATTACATCGAGCCATGACATTGTGAGTCCAAATATATTGAACATGAGAAATTGAAGCATTATTCAAGGAAGTTTATTAGCAAACGTACGTATCACTATTAAGTGTCCACAAAAAAGACGTTTCCTTTTAAAAACGTTGGGATTCCATTCAAGAGCATGACGAGAGAAGTTGAAAAGTGGAAAAGGTTATATGTTGAGCCCATTTAAGAAACCAACACAAAGATAATACTTTGAATTTGACGGGATCCGAAGGGTGATGTATATTATAGTCCTTGAATTTGGATCAGACGATTGCAAAAATGATTATTTGAAGAGATCAATTTAAATCAAAAAATTCAATCAGTCACAAGATCGAAATAATCGTCCATCAAGATAATGATCGCCAATTTGTTGCAACTTTTTCTGTCACCAGTACTTAAGCCAAAACTTTTTAAATTCTATAACGAAAGACGTTCTTAATGGAATATGTTTTTTGGATTTGGATATTTAACGAATCTCAGTGATGTGAAATTGATAAAGGTCTATAAGATAACAGAACAAGCTTAAATGTTTCCATTAAATCACAGAATGACGCTTGAATGGAATTCTCAAGGTTCAAGAAGACCAGAAATACCTCAAAACATTTGATACATAAAGAACAAGGTTTACGCAATCTTACATGGGAAGACGCTATAGCAACATAAGATGGAAATGCTTTATGGAAGCCATGTGCTCCCAAGAGGGGTAATTGTCCTTAAAACCGAATGCATTAGATTGCGTTACATAACGCAGAATTCCACTTCATTCAATTTCAATCACATAATCGCAGTTATTTTGCGAAACTTTATCGTTTATCCTGCAATTGAAATGAAATCCTGATGTCATAAATAATTAAAGACGATTTTTTAGATTTTCTTTTCAAATATTTTTTATTTTATTTTTCTAAAATATTTTTTTATAAAATTTAAAACTGATTTTTTTTTCAAAAAATATAAAGAAAGTTTAGTTTTTGCATCATCCACTTTCTGTTGGCAACTTTTTCAGTTGCTAAGTCGGCCCAAAGCTGTTTTAAATTTAGCTTTATGCCATTTAAGCTTTAGATCCGGTATCAGCCGATTTCTTTGTCTTTTAATCCACATTCACAATCAAGTGATGAAATTTGCTGATTTCTTTTGTAATTCAAATTCATTTAATCTCCGGTGTTTTCTTAAGACACCTTGCGACTTTCCTCAGCTTTCAACTTATCACCAAGGACGCCACATGGCAGCTGTTTCACTGGGTGTAGGACTGCAACTGCCGCTATCACTGCTGCCACATTCAGAGGGTGGTGGTGTAATGAGGTTGGGCTCAGGAGAACTGCATAAAGAGGTAGAACCCAAATGAGTTTGTGCCGGCATAGCTGAGAAATGAGTAGTGGAAGCAGTGGGTGCAACTAAAGGTGTTACAGCAGTAGGAACTATGACTTGCAAATAGTTAAGACGATGACCCAAATGGCTCATGAGTTGAGTGCCCAAATCAACACTAACACCAGGAACTGTAGCCAAAGTTTTGGATACCTCATTGGCGGCATGAATATAACCAGCACGGAAGCTTTCAGCAATAGTAAGTTTGGAATCGGGATTGCCATTTAATCGCAATTGTTTTTGGGCACGCAATTTCTTCATATGCTCGACAGTCAATTCCAAAATATCAGCCTTTTCCAAGCGGGTTATGTGTTCACCCTCTTGGGTTAAACATTCCACCATAATATCTTTTAATTCATCCAAACACTTGTTGATGCGGGCACGACGTTTACGCTCCAACATGGGTTTCATGACCTTACGGTATTGATAGGTTTTTGACATTTCCATTTCTAAAACCATTTCTTTATAATCCAAATCCAAAAAAAAAAATTATAAATCCGTATTTAAATCCACTAGATAATGTTGTTGCTGATGATGGGAGTTGTTACAGTTGTTGTTGCACAAAAAAAATCTTCTTGTGGAATAATTCAAGAATTAATTTTAAGAAAAAAAAATTATTCTGTTGTTTTGTTGTGTTGTTTACGGTTTGACGTTCAAGTTTAAAATGATTCAGTGGTGCTCAGAGCTCTTGCCTTTTATAAATGCCTCCTCAATCCAGCCAGAGTATGGAGTGTGCGATCGATGTGAATGCTTTAAATTGTCTCAAGAGTAAAAGAGATGGCAATTGACTAATGTGGCTGCATTCAGACCTTTAGTCTTAACATAGACTGTGTGAACATTTTACGTCATCCCCCTTATGCCCGCACGCAGAGAATATTTTTCAATGTTGTTGTTGTTGTTTCGTTATTTATTTTTTTTTTTAGTTCAACACACAACACTCCGCATAACAAAGTACACAGTAAATACAGCAATAACAACAACAACAAATACAACAACTATAAAAAGAAAATCAACAATAACTGCCACAACTACAACAACAACAATAATAATAACAACGATGAACAAATGAACGAGTCGACTTAAGTTTGTGATTGTTATACCGTGGGAAACTATTCTGTAGTCGATTTCTCACGACTCGCTTGTTGGATGGTTGAATGGTTAGTAGATTGCCGGATTGTTGTGTTTATTATTATTGCTGTTTGTAGTTGTTGTTGTTGCTTGTATATATATACATATATGTATGGATAAATATATATCTAGATAATGTTGTTGGCTGTATGACTGGCTGGCTGCCTAACTGCCGTACTTGATTATTTCACTTTATTTTTTTATTTCTGTGTTTTTTCTGTTTTTTGTTTGATTTCGTCGTTTTAAGTATTTGTTGGGTTGTGTGGTTGTGTAGTGTGCCTTAATGCCGCCAGCATGACTGTACGATTGGGGTCTTTTAAGTACTACAATTCATGAAACGGGGCAGAGTGTGTAAAAAAAAAACACTCAGAAGCGGCAGCAGTGGAGCTATCGACAGCGCACATGCCTTCCATCTATAACATGAGATGTTTGTTTGTTTGGTTGTTAGTTGTGTTGTTAATATGAATGTAGATTTGTTTAAGCTCACGCTTGGAAAGGACCAACAAATTTTGATGCACCTTTTTGGGGGTACAAAATTATGATTGATTTTTGCATTTTTCGATGGCGTTTGTCTTTGCTCTAGGAATTTGGGACACTTAAAATATATTTCTGATGCTCGTGTAAAGACGATCAAACGATAATCGTACCAACTGTGATCCTAAGCAACACATAGAGCTTCCTTGTGCCAAATGATGTTCTCAAATAATTAGGAATAATAAATTAAATCTGGAACAAAGTCCAGAAACTTGATTCAGATTTTTAATTTGAGGTTTTCTTGCAGTCGAATGACGAATAATAAATAAATAGAAATCTGTGACTAAGAACATGTTTCCCAGTAATCGAATTCAGATTCCCAATTTGAGGAAATTTCAGATATTCTCCAAGTCTTAACTTTAGAAAATTTTACCAAATTCTTCATTTAAAGTATCTAAACGGCAGCTGTACACGAAACTTAAAACTTGCAAAAATCAGGATGCATTTTTAAGTACAAATTTTACCAGTATCACAAAAAATAATTGACCAGGACGATCTTATTTGATTGAATATTTTTTTTAAAACTTTGGATTCATACTTCCAATAAATAGCTTTATTCTAGGAGAACTAAAGATCATATAGTCAAATTATGTTCACATTGAACTCATCAGAATTTTCTCTTATCAAGAACTGGTTATCTATTTCAGAATACTGAATTAGACTGAATTGTGAAAGTCTTATTTGATTTTAAACCACAACTGGTGATTTATTATAATAAATCAAAAATGAAATGGAATATCTGGAATTACAGTCACTCCTCAAATCGACAATTTGGCAGAATTGTTATAGTGCTTTAAACTTGGATGCCTGTTAATGAATTGCATTGACATTGTCATTTCCAATTTCCACAATTGAAGCGAATTCTCAAATTGAGACTTTGAAAAATGAACTGCGACATCGCAAATTGATAGTTTGACAGAACTAGTGATCGATTTCATATGTTCATCGCAGTGATTTAGAATTATAAGTCTGTAAATTTCAATGAGTCCAAAAGTTTGTGTAGAACTTCAAACATTGGATCCTTGTGTTTGATGTGTTAAAAACGAAAGGTCGTGGAACAACAGTCAGATATTTTAAACATCATTAATAATGATAAACATCTCTTTTTTCAGTTACCTCGCTAAAAAGGGGGAATGAGAAGGGACATTAATATTTTATTGAATCCCTTTGGAGAAAAATCCCTGCATTTTATCGTTGATCAAATTTCACATCCCGATCAATTTGACATCCAAGAAATTAAACTGAAAATGAACTAAAAAGGATGATCATTCATATGAACAAAGAGCGGGTTATTTCTCTTTCGGAAGAATCACTTCTTTCTAAAATCTCAGCGATTAATTTTATCTCACATTTAGTACCAAAAAAAATAGTACCAACTCTCCATATATTTTTTGTCATTATTCCAAATATTTTCAAAAACTCACATCTCTGTTTTATTTTTCATATACTGTTGTTGTTGTTATGATTTTGGATTTTATTACTCTGTTTGGTTAGGTTGAGACTATTAACGTTTTATATCGAATACGAAAAAAAGGCTTTGGTGACGTTGTTGTTGTTATTGTATTGAATAAATATACTTGTACGTACGTTTTATCGCAAGTATGGGGCCTTGTTTTTTTCTCTGTTCATTATTCTTTAGTATTTTTTTACGTCTTGTGTGTTGCGAACAATAAATGTGAACCCCTTTTTTTCCTTGTTGCAAACATACATATGTAGATGTAGATGTGTGTGTTTGTGTGTGTGTGTACATATGTATAAGCAGTAGCATGTCTTGTGTGTGTTATACGGCACGATTACAATTGAAGAATCGTCATAGTGATTTTTTTTATAGTTAAGGTTTTATGGATCATTGGATCGTGCCTAAATCGACAAATGTTATAACGATCACATTTTTGCTTGTTTTAAAAGCGTTACTTTGCGTTTATTAGCTTTTTTGCTTGAATTTGTTTGGTTTGGTTCCAAAAAAAAAAAAAAAAAAAAAAAAAAAAAAATTGAATTCTTATTGGCGTTTATTTATTAAGAATTTTGGTGAAAATTTCTGTAGCTAGGAAATGGGAACAATTCATTCCCAAGGTTGATGGGTTTTGAAAAAAAGTGATAGACTCTCCAAAATAATTTTAATCAGTAATCTTTTGAAAAACTGGCAGAGATCCTTAACTGTATACATTGATTTTTAGTCTCAAGATTTAACGAAACCATACCGATTGGCGTTTTAAGTGCTCTTCTTCAAATTCCTTTACATATTCCAAAATCCACTTGACAAGATCATAAGAAAAACGTGCAAGATCCTCAAAGATCTTGTCTATTTATCTCAATTATTCCCAGAAACCTCTTCTTAAGATTGCTGAAAGCTTCCGCGGAATTTCATTAAGCTTTTAGCTAATTAATAACATTTCGAAATAAAAGCCCTTTATTAAATTCTATAGAATTTTAAAAACTTCCTGTCTTTCTCTTCACATACATGATGTGTATGGGAATGTTTAGACCTCATTTAATGCTTTCCAATTAAATAGGATTTGCAACAATCTGAAATTTCTTAACAAAACATGTTCTTTTTTGAAATCCTTCCTTTTTACCCATTTTTGAGCAAAAAAAATAACAAAAACAAAAGCAAAAATATTATTGCGTTTCCTTTTGCAATTCATTTGCGTTAGCGTCCATTTATTTCTTTCCCATTCCCATCACAAACATCCAATACTCCTCTTGAATTTCACAATAGTGCATGTCTACACGTTTATTACTTTAAATATTATGAATCATCTGAAACCAGTTACGGCAGGAAGGAGGTGCAGGAGGGTATGGCAATATATGTATCTGTATATGTATTTGTTTATGTACATATACAGTGAAATACTTAAACAACAACAACAACTACAACAACTTATCATAACTGCCCATCAACGCCACTAGCACGCGCGGATGTCATTTCACTCTTTTCGCACGTTACTAAAACCCAAAACATCTACAACAATTTAAACACACATTCATACTTACATATATACATACATACATACATACACATGTATAGAGATATATTCCTATAGATACAACAACAATCTAAATTCAAACAACATCCATTTAACGACCAACACATAAAAAAGTCAGTCAGTGATTGCTGTTGTTGTTGTTTTTGTTGGTGAATAGTTCAGATAGATGATGGCTGGATTGGTTGGTCGGTCGGTCGTTTGGATAGTAAGTTTTCTTTATACGAGAGCAAAGTGAAAAGTTTATTGAAATAAAAAATTTGTATTTCTATGATTTTTATGATGATCATGATGAGAGGGGGATTGTTGGAATCGTTTAGAGAAACCAAAGAGTCTGAATTCTAAATTAGAAAGAGTATTCCATACAGAGGACAGACTTATGAAGACTTTGCTCTCTATAACCAATTTGTCAATGTAACACAATTCACCTTATTCTAGATATCGTTCGCTACTGATCCTCCCAAGCAAAACATAAAACAGACATTGAATGTTCAGAAGAAATCTGAAACCGCCATTACACATCCAAGTGCTCTCCTTCCATTAGAAAAATTATGGGAAAGAAATGGAAAACTTCTTTTCCATGTTGTTTTAAAACCGCGAAATTTGTGCTGTTTCTTCAAAACAGCTATAAACAAGTTTGTACATACCTCAGTATGCTCTGCTATACACGTACATCCGTCCTGATATACCATTCCAGCGACAGTTTTTGGAATGATCCGTCAACCTTCTGTCAAGAGCTGTCACCCTAACAACAATTTATCCATCAGACATTAATAATACTGATGTGGTTTGATCTCTTTTTAAGGAATATCCACTCCATTTGGTTCTCTTTATTCGAGTCAGTGTGCACTGTTGAATAGTTCATTTCACAAAAACAAAGCAACTTCATAAATTCGCTAAAAGCTCTTTAGAATGAAAATTTTAGAATCAAAAGTTTTGTTATTCCAAAATTCATTTGGACATGTCAACGGCTCACCGCTTCGATCCAGCGATTTTTTTCTAAATCCATACACGAAATTATTCGAAGATCCTCACTAACAAACCGCTGCCACATCTGCGAACTGGTCCCCGTGTTACCACACTTAAGACCCTGGTGAAACTTCCAGTTTCGACACCAGATTGTCTGGGTATTGGTTCACCATATCAATTTAGGTCTAAACCTCATACTTCACGAAATACTTTTCATCGCCAAAATACAGTCAAATATGACAAGACCATGTCCTGCCCCGTGCTATCAGACTTCAATCTCTGGCGAAACTTCGAAAGAAGTTATCACCCAGTTTTGACTCTCTTACTTCAACATAAGTCTACATTAGAAGTCTAAAAGATGTGTTGCAGAAACTTCTTGCTCTTAAACTTATAGCTATTATCGAATGAGGGACTTACCTCCAAGAACGTTTAGCCCAGTGGGATTCTCAAAAGAGAAAAAGAAAAATTACTGAAGAGTACATCCCACATATTCCATTATCGCTTCATGTGGCTGGCAGAAAGTGAGAAATTATCTTGAAAAAGAAGCGATTATTGCAGTTTGATAAAAGAATTATGATTTTAGCAACGGACCCTGGTTTTGATTTGGAAACATCGACCTCTCACTCAAATCTATTTTCCATCATATTCCGCAAATAATCATTCTCTTTACAGAGATCAAAAAAATCGTTTCGAAATAATGATTTGAACTTATTAAAACGATAATGTCAGTTCAAAAAGTCACTTAACAATCCAACCCCTTTCGTCGTACAGTAATAACGATAATAAAAAAAATAACAACAACACAGAATCAACATTATCTTTTTATTTCAGTTGTTGTCTGGCATTTTTATTATTATTGTTGTAGTTGTTGTTGTTGTTTTTCTTATGAATATGTTCGTATGTATTTTTATTTTCTTCTCTTGCTCTTTCTCTTCTGTTATAATGATCGCATTATAAATGAAGTAGTTGTTGTCGGTTTAATTCCAAGTACGCGGGACCGAATGCTTTCATCATTCATGCAGCCCATGAAACCGTGGGAAACAAACTCGTGCCAGTCGCCAGTTTATTGCTGTCAAATATTATCTTGATGCCAAAGTAAGCAAGTCACAGTCAGCCAAAAAGCGAACAGGCAGGCAAAGCCAGCAACAACAACTACAACAACGATCGTCTGAATGACTGACTAAACAAACGACCGATCGAACGAACATACAAACGACTAAATAATCAAGCGGTGGGGCTAAAAAAAAACTACAGCAATAAGAATAAACACTCCACAAACACACACCACATCTAAGTGGGGGTACGGTAGCCAAAGTCTTATGAGTGTGTATGAGAGTATGTGTTATGTGCAGTTGTATGAGTTTAGCATTCTCAATTGTGTAGTTTTTTTATTTAATTTTTTATTTTCACATGGACTAAGTATGAGAAATAACCGTCCATCCAAACAACTTAAACTCAGAGTGGGTAAAACTTGCGGCAACAATTTTGTTGCTTAAGTTCTTCCAAATAAATTGTTTTTACATGAGTTTTTCAAATGACATTCCAGTGACTTTTTGTTGTCGGCCGAAAACAAAACGAAGAATTGAGAAAATGTAATGGGAAAATTAACAAATTTGTTAGAATCAACGAAAATTAAGTAATAAAAGAAAGAAAACACTTAGAACTTTACCGATTTTCAATTTACCGACAAATGACTTCGACAATTCAGAGTATAGAAAAAAAATTCATGTGAAATTATTTGTGAAAAACTAATGATTCCGCTATCGGAATTTTTAAGAAATCATAAATCGTTTGTGTAACTTAAAAAATTTTAACACTTGACAAGTAATTATGCCCGACTGCTGGTGGTCTAGATTGCGAAATTTAGGGTTAGAAACTAATGCCGCAAGAGAAAAAAATGTTATCAAAGATTTTGAATTAATGAAAGACTCTAGAATTCATGCGTTTTATAAAATTTTAATGATAAAGATAGATATTACTCAGTAAGATCATTATAAGATAATAAAACTCATAAGATTTCGAATGGGCTTATAGATCTTTGATTAGAATTAAAAGGAATTTCAGTGAAAATGTTAATTTATTTTGAATTTTTAGTGAAAATGTGAATTTTTTGTGAAAATTTGAATTTTGGTGAAAATTTGAATTTTTAGTGAAAATTTGAATTTTTTGTGAAAATTTGAAATTTTTAGTGAAAATTTGAAAATTTTAGTGAAAATTTGAAAATTTTAGTGAAAATTTGAAAATTTTAGTGAAAATTTGAAAATTTTAGTGAAAATTTGAAAATTTTAGTGAAAATTTGAAAATTTTAGTGAAAATTTGAAAATTTTAGTGAAAATTTTAAAATTTTAGTGAAAATTCGAATTTTTAGTGAAAATTCGAATTTTTAGTGAAAATTTGAATTTTTTGTGAAAATTCGAATTTTTAGTGAAAATTTGAATTTTTTGTGAAAATTTGAATTTTTTGTAAAAATTTGAATTTTGTGTGAAAATTTTAATTTTTTGTGAAAATTTGAATTTTTTGTGAACATTTGATTTTTTTTTGAAAATTTGAATTTTTTGTGAAAATTTGAATTTTTTGTGAAAATTTGAATTTTTTGTGAAAATTTGAATTTTTTGTGAAAATTTGAATTTTTTGTGAAAATTTGATTTTTTTTTGAAAATTTGAATTTTTTGTGAAAATTTGAATTTTTTGTGAAAATTTGAATTTTTTGTGAAAATTTGAATTTTTTGTGAAAATTTGAATTTTTAGTGAAAATTTGAATTTTTTGTGAAAATTTGATTTTTTAGTGAAAATTTGAATTTTTAGTGAAAATTTGATTTTTTAGTGAAAATTTGAATTTTTAGTGAAAAATGAACTGGAACTAAATGGTTTCAGTCTGAAGGCCCCCTTCTTGCGAAATGTTGGAGTTTATGAAAATAATTTTATTCTTCCTCTTCTTTCGCAGCCACATTTATGTTTTCTGTGAATTGATAACAAAAAAATGCTTGGAAATTGAAACAAATCGTTACAAACGTCACATGGACAGACACTGAGACGGTCGCTTAACTTATACATATAAATTTCCGATTTTGCAGTTGTGTATTTGGTACAGTGACATTAAAAACAACAAAAAAAATATTTAAAATATTACAAATAGAAGAAAAGAAAAATTTAAAAATTTCGAAAAAGATTTTAAAATTAAAAAATAAATTTTTGTTAAAAAAAAAAGAAAATTTTATTTTTGTGGACCCACTGTATAGTTTTCATATAAAACATGGCACCTTTTCCTTTAACTTTAAATCACATCTAAATGCGTCTGTTTTTATACGTTCAAGCGTTTCCTCTTTTTTCATGTCCCTTTAATGTTCCAACTCTTGACTGTTTTGCGATGAGTTAATTTTTATATATTTTTTTACAAATTTTCAATATCGTTTTCTTGCCTTGTTGTTGTTTTTTGCCTTGTTGTTGTTGTTGCAGTTGTTCTACTGCTGCTGCTGCTGCTGATGTTATGATGTTGCATTTTGTTTACATTGGTAGTCAGACCGTTCGACATTATTTATGGTGTAACATTTTATGCGATGACAAATTCTAGAGCAATAATTGTTTATCACTTTATCAATATGAGTAGTTTCCAAATATGACATAAATTTACTGATCACTCTCAAAATGAAATGATCAACAACAACATGGAACGAGTGAACGAAACAATTGTCAACATAAAAATTTATGTTATTTTTTCTTTTCTTATTTCTGAAATATTTTATTAATGTTGAATATTTTTAATGAATACAAATGGGAATATTTTTAGCTTTCAAGTCTTTTCAGCTCTAATTGGACATAAATATAATTTGTAGAACTGAAAATAAAATAATCATTAACATTTTTTTCTCAATTTTATAAAAACTTTTGAAAGCCTCTCTTTAGACAAGATCAGTTCTCAGATCAGTGAGATTAGAACTTAACCAAATGGAAGATCATCATAAGAAGTGAAGTTTATCCATCATAATATCGATCAGTAAGATCGATGTATGGAAAGCGAATGTTCCAGATGATCTATATTAAGTATGAAATATATGATAAGTGAAATTGAAGTGAAATCCAATTATATAATTCGATATTTATTGAGGAAAATCTTAAAATTTTTAGTGTAGTGTTTTAGAAGAATCTCAACTGGTCGTCTTATTCAACTACTGAATATAAGACGATCATTTGTAAGACGAATTTCGAATTCACAGTTCTAAAAGGTTAAATTGAACCTGTTTTAACCAAAAGTTGGACTACACCTTATGAAGCAGATGGTTTACCGAAACTTAATCTTATTTATAGAGTCATGTTAACGGTTTTAAGAATAACGGTTCTTAATAACGAGGCTGCCGTCTGCATATCGATAAAAATTCAAAAGTCCTGGTAATTTCACAGGAATTATACTTTTCATGCTCTTCAACACAGGCTGAAGAGAGATAGCCTTCCAAGATGCCGTATTCCCTTAAAAACACAAAAATATTGGATGAAAATAATAACGCAACTGGAATAATCAGCTATAAGTTCAAAGGTTGGCATCATTCTCAAACAATCAAAAGGAAATCTCCATCGTTTGGCGGCAAGTAGGAGCATGAGAAAAACAGTTAGATCATCATTTCGGAATGAACTGACCACCGATATGTAAAGTTTTTCACCAGTGAAAAAGCTCCAACAACAGGGAAACTGTTACAAACACAATGGGAAGACTGAAGCTTCAATAAAAAAAACGTCCTATCGCAAGGCTGACTTTTTAAAGATCGATAAAAGTTTGATTGATTGTACAGCAAAGTTTTTAAAGCTTACGAAGTCTAGTCGAATCCGAGTTTAGTAAGACCTCTTAAGTTTTTAACAGCAAGAGGAGATTTTTGTTTTTGGGGAAAAAATATTCAGGTTTAACCAAATTAATTACGGCCGGTACGACAGTGAAATATAGTGGGAAATTTCATAATTCCTGACTAATTGGAATGAAATCATACCGATTACAAAATTTTCTATGAAAACATAGGTGGTTTCAGCAATCGGAATGTATGATACCCTTTTAAGCCATGTGATGGACTGAATGAACTATTTTCAGAATTGAGATCAGTCTATTCAGTCCATCATATTTTAAGTGTTTGGAAAATTCTAACGAAACCAGGGCAAGTAGACCCTTGTTACTAAAGGCTGACAGTTTGCAGTAATTGCCAATTGTCTCGAGTGTTCCACGTTGCAGAGACCAAGGATAGGCCAGTAGTATAGGAAACAAAATGCTTCAAGATCGGTTAAACTGCAATCGAAAGTTTTGAAAAATTTAAAGAGTTTCAGTTTACGAGTTATCCAATAACAGGCGAATCGGAAAATATAGGAATTTGTAACATTTTGTAATGTGGTAACTGAAACCGAGTCAAGTTGACGAAGTGGTCTTTACAGTCATCGCAAACTTGCTGGAATATTGTACGCTGGAGAGCGTCAACGAGTACAATGGAGAGTGAGAGAGAAAAGGAAAAATAATCATCAAAACTTGTTTGATGGTATACAAGTTTTGTAAGTTTGCTTCGATTATTAAACTCCAATCGGAAGTTCTTTAAAATTTCGTAGAGTTTCAGCTAATGAGTTAGACAACATCAAGAGAAATAGACCTCTGCCTGTCTAATTTTTTTAAGCTGACGAAAAGGTATTTAAAGTCATATTGAACTTCTCGTAATAAAGTGGCAGTCGCAAGTTCTCTTAATTATTTAGTGGAAGTAGACGAACACACCATTATCAGCAGACGTAACATGTCAATGCAAACTTGCGTCCAGTTTCGGCGTATTTGCAACCAATTCGGTTAATACATTTTGACTTTATTTAAAGTGTTAATGATGAATTTCTGCAACATTTCAAATATCTTTTCAAAATTCCCATAATGTTCAAGAGATATTCCATTGGGCATGATCACGAATCGAGCTTCTGATCGAAATTCAAGTTTTAATTTAAAATATTTTTTTATAAAAATTTATTTTTATTTATAGAACAGAAAAATTAATAAAAAAAATTTTATACTTTAAAAGCAAAATAATATAAATCAAAGTTCCCATAAACTGTTACTAAACTAAATTATGGTTCATTGCTCTAAATCACTTGTACTCTTATTAAATAAATTACTATTAATTGTTAAACATTTAAAGAGATTTAAAAAATAAATTATAAATGCAGCAACTCTGAAGCACACTCACATGACCGTCCTTCCTTCCTTCCTTCCGTCTGTCCAATGAAAACATATGAAATCAACTCTTAGAGACTCCATGACTAAAGTCAAAAATAATAAACGTTGATTTTATGTTCGCAGTCTCTATGATTTACAGCAAAAAAAAAACATAGAGAAATCAAGTAAGAATACTATATTCGGTCATGCCGAATTTTCAATACCCTTCACCCGAAATTCGTGTGACACATACACTCACAAACGTATACAATATGTAACGCTTTTTTAAATATGATACTGAAATACTTAATGAGTCATGAAATTAGTTATATTTGTGACTATAACTTTTTATTTCTACTGAACCGATTTTGATCATTTTTTGGAATGTTAATGTAGTGCATGTAGCTTGATATTAGGGCCAAATTTCGTTTCAATTAAAATAGACTTATAATAGAAAATTTTACGAAATTCATCACTCGAACTAAGAGGTTGCTTTAGATATCGGTCTATATCTTTAACAATACTGAACCGATATTGCTGATTTTAAATATGAAACTTCTCAGGACTATAGTGAAGACTTAGGCCAAATTTCATTGAGCTCTGTCAATTATTGTGACATAGCTAAATCGATTCAGATTTTGATTTGGTAACGAAATATATTTATACATTATGGGGTCTGAGATGACTCCTTCTTCTTAGCGTTACACCCGTAATGACAAAGTTAATATATCACTTGTGGTAATGCTGGAGGGTATACAAATTGTTGCTGATATTTTGCTGCTGTTTGTCAGTTTGACGTTTGTATGTTTGTCATGTCGATGTTGGGTAAGGCAGTCAGTCAGTCAGTCAGTCAGTCAGTCCGTCCGTCAGTTTGTCTAACAATCTTTGAACATGTATCTCATTGTGTTTCATGAACTCAATTGATTGTTTTTTTCTCGTTTCTTTGTTTTGTTTGTTGATTTTGTAAGACCCGTGCGACCGTACCAAACGTCTTGCGTCTTGGCCTGGGTCTCTATTTGTTGGCTGAATAGTTTGTGTATAGTTTGAGTGCCTGGCTTGGTTTGGTTTGGTTTGGCTTATTGGCTGCATATTTGTTTGTTGTTTTATTTTATGTTTTCTCTGTTTCCATATAATTTTTGAACACTCGTTTATTTGTATGAATAAAAACCGGATTTTTTTTTCAATTTTATTTCACCAACGTCAATGTACATAATATAAATAAAGAAAACAACAACAACAATATATAAATAAATATATTATTGGCACGTGCTATCGAATAACCAAGATTAAAGACTGGAAATTCATACATATATAAAACTTAAATATACTACAACAACATCAACAATAATAATAAGATTAACAACAACAACAACAAACACAATGGTCCATAAAATATTATTAATGTTTTATTTTGCCATTGAATTTTAGGAGAGATCAATTAACAAACTAATTTAATATGAATGTTAAGTAATTGATATACCGACTGTGGAAGTCGATTCAAATGTCGTGTGTTGAAAATGGGGTGGTGCTGTTGGTTGAGGCCGTTTAATTTAAATGTTTGAAACACGAGTCGAACAAATTTTATGCATAATTTTACAGAGATCAAGACAAAACTGCTTTTTAAAGTCAAGTTTTAGGTGAATTTGTCAGAGTCAAGTAAACAGTCTCGAGGATTTGAAATTGTTAGAATTCATGCAGTCATTAGTGCTTAATTTACTGAACCCAATAGCACCCAAAGGTCATTCATATAGGGATTATGGTTTTATCTTTCTGATGATGTGGTCATTTAAGCCATGTGATGGACTAAATATGTTGTTGATTCAACCGTATATATGTTGACAACCATCTGTATATATAAATGAATCTGTGTTTGTTTGTTTGGGACTTGTAGACAGCTAAACTACTGGACCGATTTTACCGAAATGTTCACAAAGGTCCAGGGTGAGATGTACCCCCCCCAAACAAACAAAATATTATTTATCAAATAACTAAAAAATATAAAATCGGGAATTTTTAAATTTGTTTTCAATCACTACATCAAGAAACTGTTTCATTGGGCAAATTGTAGGACGGATAGGATCAAGGGGAGAAAGAACCTCCATACAAAGAGAATATTGATCATAAAATATTTAAAGAACCACTTCATCGAGAGTTTTAAAATTTAGCGTGGTGGATAGAGGCAGGGGAAGTAGTAGCCCCATACAAAGCAAATTCTGATCTTCTAAAGAACTATAACAGCGAGAATTTTCAAATTTGGTCCCAATATTTTTAAGGAACTTTTTTACGAAGCAAAATTTAAGGCGGATAATATTAGGGGAAGAGTTAGCCCCCATATGGATATTAAGAGAACTATAACAGTAAGAATTTTCGAATTTTGGTCCCATCCACTTCATCAAGAAACTGTTTTGCTAGACAGAATGAAAGGCGGTTAGGATTATGAAGAGAGGGGAAACCTAAAAAAGAAAATGTTGATTTATCGAAAATCTAAAGAACTATAAAAACAATAGTTCTCAAATTCGACCCAAATCACTTTCTCAAGAATTTGTTTTACTTATCAAAATAAAGGACGGTTAGGATCAAGGGGATATGACCCATGACAAAGCAAATATTAATTATCGAATGTCTTAAGAACTGCAAAAGAGGAAGTATTCAAATTGGTTCCAATTACATTGCCAAAAATCTTTTTTACTGGTCAAAATGACGGATAGAACCATGAGGAGGTTCACCACCCACTTTATAAGGGCGACAAAGCGCACCAGGTCTTAGCTAGTTTTTTATAGAACTAAACTTGATACTTCATGTTTAGAAAAGTATCAAATTGATCAAAATTCATTCAGTGATTTATTGTTTCGTCAGTACCAATCGACCAAACTCTTTCAAGTGATCGGAATTAAATCATAACAATTTCAAACTTTTCTTCTGAATTATGAATGCTCTGCAAGCTGATTAATTGAAAAAAGATCACGAAAAGATCATCAATTGGTTGGGTCACCATTAGTTCTGACGATTTTAAGTTTCTGAAATTATCTTGAAGACTCGTTAATCGTTTTGAAAAATAAACAAACAAAAAATTAAACGGACGCTACACAGAGGTGTAAGAGTGGATAATGTCATTCCAGATTCACCTCATAAACTTAATAATGTTCTTCACAACATTCCAACTTCTGAAACTGATGTTTACTTCAGACTCAGTTTATTTGACTGGTGACTCTTTCTTCAGTTCAACAACTTAAGCGCTTTACTATTTCCGACGATATCATTTGTAGGGCTTTATCTTACATAGAGATTATGATACACAAGATCGTGCAAATATAAAGATCCTTGTTTAAAGTTTTGCAAAGAAATTTCAGACAACTAATTTTACCGCCAAAGTCACAATGTCTAAGCTTGTGGGGAGATCTGTGAAGCTTTTGTGCATGAGATAAAAATTATCATAATTGTGTAGGTGATCTTTATTCTTTGTCTTAATCAAGAGCTCTTTTAAAGATCTTATCCTGAACCGAAATCTTATCGTTCCACTCCGCAAAAGTGTTTTATATTCAAAAACGTATTAAGTTATAGGCAGAGCATTAGGAGCGTTCCACGTGAATAGACACACTCCTAATTCATTCAAAAATTACACGAAGACATTGAAGCAAAGACTATTAAATCGCCTCCTGCTAATCACATTTGATACAATATTTAATAACTATTTTTCTATAACATTTTATCAACCCAAAACTATATTTCGTATCATAGTACATTTCTCCTCCTGAAAGTATACTACAAAATTTTCTTCTTAAAAATATGAATCTCAATCGAAAACCTGCACCACCAATAAAGCATGCAACACTTGTTACACTTCTTCTAAATCATCAACATTCCTCTTAACTACTGTAAAACTAATAACTGACGCGTGTACATCCCACATTTTATTTATTATTTACTTTGTATTCCTATTCCTCTTCCAATCGCATTTTCTATCTTCTAACTTTTGGACAAGTGCTTAAATAACAGTTAATGAAATTTTGTTGTAAAAGATTTCATTTCCACATCATTAAAATGTTGTTAACACTCACTAGTGAAGGCACGTGTGTGGGTTTTTTGCTTTTATGGTTCTTTGTGGTACCTGGGTACATAATACACACCCTTAAAATGCGCCTAACACAACTTCTAAAGTGTTTTTGGCAGTTACACTCCCTAAAGCGCACTTCAAATGATTGTTCATTATTATTCTTATTTACTTATTTCTTTGTAATTTCCAGTCAACTTCAAAATCAGTGTAAAACTTGATTTGTGTAAACAGGGAACGTGTGTATGACAGTTGTTGGAATTTGCTTTGATGGCAAATTGTTGTTTATTTGGCCCACCAGCACCCTCTTGTTAGAGTCATAGGAATTTTGTTAGATTTTTATTATGAAATATTTGTGTCTTATAGAATTCAACCTTGATCTTTGACCTTCCATAAATATTGATCATATGCTGGCGGAATGTCTATTAAGGTTTCGCATTTCTTTTTAGCGGTTTCGAATTTTATTGCTATTTTATTAAATTGTAGTTAATTTGATATCCTCCTTTCTTGAATAATGAACTTTAACCTTTTGCAAATAATTAAATGTTTTGTTATGAACTTCATACAAAAAATCTAGTTCAGCTCTAGTTGAGTTTTAGCTTCAGTTCAGTTCTAATTCAGTTTTAATTCAGTTCTAGTTCTGATTCTAGTTCAGTTCTACTTCATGTTCCAAATCTGGTTCTAGTTCTGGTTCCAGTTCTAGTTTAGGTTTTATTTGAGGTTTTAGTTATGGTTTCTAGTTTATTGCAAGTTCAGGTTCTACTTCAGATAATAGTTCAGGTTCTAACTCAGGTTCTAGTTTAACTTCCAGTTCAGTTCTAGTTCAAATTCTAGTTCTAATTCAGGTTCTAGTTCAGGATTTGGTTCAGGTTCTAATTCAGATTCTAATTCACGTTTTAGTTCAGGTTCAAGTTCATTGCTGGTACAGTTCTAGTTTTGGTTCTACTTCATTTTCTAGCACAGGTTTAGTTCAGGATCTAGTTAAGGTTCTAGTTCTGTTCTGTTTCATTGCTGGTAAAATGCAAGTTCATGTTCCAGTTTAACTCCTAGTTCAGGTTCTTCTCCAATTCTAGTTCAGGTTCTATTTCAGTTTTAATTTAGGTTCTAGTTCAATTCAAATTCAACACTAATTAAATTCTAGTTCAGGTTCAGGTTCTGGTTCAAGTTCTAGTTCCGGTTCTGCTTTAAGTTTGGTTCATTGCTAGTTCAAATTCGAATTAAGGTCCATTTTAGGTTCTATTTCAGTTCGAATACAGACTCTAGTTTAGGTTGTATTTCAAGATTTAATTCAGTTTTAGATCTGTTCCAGCTGAGTTCTAGTCACAGTTTTTATTCTTCTCCATTTGACAGAAACTATTTCATCATATATAACTGTACTCTTATGATCTTCTTAAAAGCATCTTCCCCCCTAGAAAATCACATAATATAAACATACATATTTTATAACCCTCCCTCCTTTGGTAAAGCTAGAATTATCTCTCCCGCCAAGTGTAATCGAATCTAAAAGAGTTGAAATTCACAACAAAATCTTAATAAACATGTGGTTATGCTTTAAAGATCATTGATCTTATCACAAAGTGACACCCACACTGAGATAGAACTTTAAATTGTTTACTATATAAGTCTCTCTCTAACCACCCCCCAAGAGAGGCATCAAGCGATAACGAAAACTGTACCCTAATTTTTTAATAGAGAATGACAAGATCTTTTAAATGAACTTGAAATATTTTCAATTACAGTGGTAAAAATTGTTAGTATCTATTAAAAAGAGAGCATCGTATGAGAAAATATACGATCATGGGAAAGTTTTAGTTAATGACTTAAAGATGCTGTTAATTGTAGAGTCACATGTAATTATGGTGTTTAACTAAATAAAACTCTAAAACTGAATTAAAAGAACATTTCATCACCTTTAAAATAGACAATAATAACGAATACTTTTTTTGTAGTAGATAGATCGTGATATATAAGGAATGTACAAGAAAAGAAGTGTAAATATTGTGACAATTATAAAAAAATGTTTTTTTTTTAAGTGTCAGTGTAATATATTTTCTCCAAAAACCCTGGGAATATTCTTCCCTAACTGTTGTTTTGGCTTTTGGTAATAAATTTTAAAACTGATATAAAAACAACTAAATTCCCCTCATTTTTTTTTGTAACATCAAGTAATAAAAAGGTATTAATTGGTTGATCTTTTATTTTCACTCTTTAGTCATACTCGTTCTTATTTGTTGTTGTTTCATCGACTTTAAGTTTGCCATACAATTGCTTGTGTTTGTTGGCTGTGATGACGCTGAGAATGAAAATAATGATGTCGAAAGATCATTCACTCGATCGCTCACTTTGGGCAGCATGTGAAGTACTTACTTATGCATCACTTACAGATGACGACGTAATCATGACTCGTTGCCAACATGTTGCTCATTAATATTATGGTTATTTTTATTTTTATTGTTGTTGTTTTTATTTTCATTATTATTTTGTTTTGTGTGATAAAATTTTTGACCAAAAAAATGAAAAAAAATCTCCTTTTTGTGAACTAAATACGTTTAAATATACAATAACAACAACAAGCATATGAATTATATCTCTTAAAGGATATTTGTTAAATATCCTGATGTTGTTTTGTTACTTTATGCGTGGGAATGCAACAAAATTTTATTTCGAGTTCCCACGGAAATGTATGAAAATGCAATTCCTTCTACATTTTGTTTTTATCCTCTAGAGAGGGGTTCTTTAGTGTAATAATATGTATATGTATTTTAACAATAACCTACAACAACAATAAGGAATAAGATCTTCCGTAAATCCTTAACAATAAACTACATTATGAATAAGAAGATCCCTTTTTTTAATGTTTCGTTCATTCGTTCGTTCAAAAATCATGAGAAAATTTTGTTACAAACACCTGCCAATTTTTTTTATATGGACTTTTTTTCTACATTTCATTTCTCCCCCTGTTTCATGTTACTCGAGTAAAAGTAAACACTTAATGTATTTGTTGGCCAGACGGACGGACGGACGGACAAAAGGACAGACAGAAAACCCATAAAAACAGACATGCATTTATCAATAAAATTCATTGTATTCTTAAATTTTTTTTCCTTAAAACCCGAAAAAATTGAATATTTCAAATTATTTTCCCACACTTTCGTTCTTTCAAGAGTACGAGTTCTTGCAGGGGTTCGTACGATCCCTTTTTTGAGATATTAAAAAAAAAACAATTCCTGCAATTCTATACTACAACAACCACCACCAACACTAATCTCTCCCTCTCTCTTCACTAACCTGCTTAACAAAGGGCAGAAGAGATTGAGAGAGGCCAAGAGATTTAGTGTTGGCTCTTTAGTAACAATAACAAAAACAACTACAAAAAAATCAAAATAAACATTGAATAAACTAAACAAGCACGTTCTTGTTTTCAAGACCTCAAGAATTAGGGTGAGGCAAACACACTTGTGCGTGTTAAAGGTAGTTTTATTGTTTTTGTTCTCTACGAGTTTATTTCCTTAGCCAGCAATATTCCCTTTCCGTGAGAACTTTACTCACTCACTCTCTCTCTCTCTGTGTGTGAGTGTGAGGAAATGCAATCGTCATGAGTATAAAAGGGTCCAATCGATTCGAAAACATCATCATTCACTACTCGTGTTCAACACAAGCAACAGCTACTTGCAACATTTTCAAAACAATTTTCATTTCGAAAACTTTAAAAAAGAATAAAAATGTGTCAACAAATACAACAATTGGCTAACAACAACAACACTACCTCAGCTAACAACAACAACAAAATGAAGACCGCCAGCTATAGTCTGAAAAAAGTCTTGAAGACTTTCTTCAAGAAACAACATAAATCCTCCAGCACTGAAACCTTTGAGGATTTAGACAATTTACGCAACATGCAAGCTGAACAACAACAATACTTTTCCGAAATCGATGAAAACTCAGCCAATGAAAAACTCTCTGTTATGGCCTATGAGGAAGAACAATATGATCAAGAAGATATTTATGTTCCAGTACGTTTTGCTCGCACTGAAGCTGGTACATTCTTCTGGACTACCAATTTGCAACCAGTCACCATGCCTGCTGTTGATGAAGATCTATTGCAACCTGCCTACTGCTACAGCAACAATCAATATCCCATCATGCAATTCCAAGATCGTTGGGCTCAAGCTTAAGTTTTCGAACACAAACAAACATGAAAACTTAAAAACTCACTCCCTCTCTCTCTCTCTAAGAAAAAGCTTTAATTCTGGAAAGAAAAACTCAATTAAATTGTGATATTTTGTTAGCAGCTTCAACAGTGGCAGCAGCAGCAGCGTTAATGGTTCAAATTAGTTTAAGCAATTTGTTTTTTTATAAAAAAGTCTTCCTTTAGTATTTAAGTAAAACAAAAACAACAACAAAACAATTGATATTATTAAAAAAGAAATTAATTATTTATAAGTAAAAAAATATTTAAAATTGTGATAAACAAAAACAAAACAGCTTTAAAAAATATAAACAAATTTTTTTTAAAAACATAATTTTTTCAAATCTTTTTATTTTTTCTCAAACATCAATTTAACAAATTTCAGGAAAACTTTTCAATTCCAAATTTCCTTTTAAAACTGTAAATATTTAAACTCGAAATCGGAAAAATCTAATTAACATCATTTTTTTCTTAGGAAATTACTTGACATTTCCAGAAAAAAAGCAAGAGAAAATGTTCAGAGAGGACTCAGATAAAAGATCTCATCACTTTATGTGAATTCTAAGAAAGAAAAGATTAAACAAGAGAACTAAACAAAAAAACATTCAAAGAACTGAAATAGACAGTTTTACATTTTGATCTGTGATAAAAAAGGAATATTTTTTCCAGGATAAAAAACTGTGAAATACACTGAACCAAAAATAAGGGTTGTAAATATAACAAAAAATTGTGTAGAATTAAAGAAAAGTAGGTAAAATATCAGCCAACGAAACCTTTATTCAACATAATCAAAATTTTCGTTAATTTTTTGTAACTTATTCAAATTGACGAAAAATCGTCAATATGACTACTTAAATTCTTTAATAAAGAATAAAATAATTTGAATAAATATTATTCAATTTGAATAATAATTTATTCAAAATGACAACAACAATTTCTTTATATTGATTAATATTATTCAATTTAAAGACCAGATTTAAGTTAAATTTACGCAATTTTTGTAGAATTGAGTAAAAAAAATTACGTTAAATTGCTGTAATAAATTAATACATAAAATATTAAGGACCAAGGGAAGGGAGCACACCCTATACAAAGCAAATATTAATTATAGAATAAATTTAGTCCCAATGACTTGCTCAAGGTATTGTTTTACTGGACAAAATGTAAGACGGATAGGATCAGGGGAGAAGTAGTCTCCATACTAAACAAATATTAATTATCGTATATCTATAGATCTTTTGCACAAAGCCCGCCGGCTTAAGTTTTAGATAAAAATTTCAGATAATAATTAAATATTATAGAAAATGTAAAAGACAACTAAAAATAGTGCAATGTCAAAGGACAATGGTGAGCTGACCGGCTTGATCGTGCTGAACTTTGCATTTGTATTTTCATGAATTTATGCAAAATATTCCTTTAAGTAGGAATGAAGGATTCATTGTTAGAGTCACTAGTGTAAGTAAAAATTGAAAGAGGAAACTGTTTAAGAGGCATATTTTAAAGGATCAGGAGATTTTAACTATTAGAAGGACAAATCCATTAGGGAAATTGATGATATGTTATCTTCCACATAAAGGATTGTAACAATACCAAATATTTTAAATATTTTTCAAATATTTTACACCAGTGCCTAGCAAAACAATCTTTCATATTTTCTAAATTAAGGCATAAAGATAAACTCCGACTCCAAAAATAAAGTTTCATGTTTTTTTCCGAAAAAAAGTGTCATCCCAGCAACATCTTTGGTGTTAAATCATATAAGAGCGGTATTGTTTTCCTGGACATTTGCGGGAAAGTGTTGAGGTTTCGTAACAAATTAGAGTTCTATTCCCGTGATACACCTTAACCTCAGTCATTTTTTATTGAATATTACTTTCAACTCGCACGGTTAATTACTTCCAATAGCCTGTGGATGGTTTTAGCTCGCGACTTTTTTAATTTTCGTCATGGGATATGAACTTGTATATAATCCTGATTGTGGAATATCACATAGGATCGTGGGCCAATGCTGTGAAACTTGCCATTTGAGCTCCTCTAACATCATCTTACAACTCGATTTAATTAATGTTTTATTGAGAAATTAATTTGTTTAATTTTGCCTTCTGATTTACTACTGGAAGTTTACTAATTTCTTCTATTGGGTATACAAGTTAATAATAACAAATTTGGTATTTTAGAGTGTAAACATTCAAATTCTATTTTTCACAAAAAATTTAAATTTTCACAAAAATTCAAATTTTCACAAAATTTCAAATCGTCACAAAAAATTCAAATTTTCACTAAAAATTCAAATTTTCACTAAAAATACAAATTTTCACTAAAAATTCAAATTTTCACTAAAAATTCAAATTTTCACTAAAAATTTAAATTTTCACTAAAAATTCAAATTTTCACTAAAAACTCAAATTTTCACTAAAAATTTAAATTTTCACTAAAAATTTCAAATTTTCACTAAAAATTCAAATTTTCACTAAAAATTCAAATTTTCACTAAAAATTCAAATTTTCACTAAAAATACAAATTTTCACTAAAAATACAAATTTTCACTAAAAATTAAAATTTTCAAATTTTCAAAATTTTCAAATTTTCAAATTTTCACTAAAAAGTGAAAATTCAAATTTTTAGTAAAAATTCAAATTTTCACTAAAAAGTGAAAATTCAAATTTTTAGTAAAAATTCAAATTTTCACTAAAAAGTGAAAATTCAATTTTTCACAAAAAATTTAAATTTTCACTAAAAATTCAAATTTTAATTTTAAAAATTAAAATTAAAAATTTTTAATTTAAATTTTCACTAAAAATTCAAATTTTCAAAAAAATTCAAATTTTCAATAAAAATTCAAATTTTCACTAAAAATTCAAATTTTCACTAAAAATTCAAATTTTCACTAGAAATTCAAATTTTCACTAAAAATTCAAATTTTCACTAAAAATTCAAATTTTCACTAAAAATTCAAATTTTCACTAAAAATTCAAATTTTCACTAAAAATTCAAATTTTCACTAAAAATTCAAATTTTCACTAAAAATTCAAATTTTCACTAAAAATTCAAATTTTCACTAAAAATTCAAATTTTCACTAAAATTCAATTTTTCACAAAAAATTTAAATTTTCACAAAAAATTTAAATTTTCACAAAAAATTGAAATTTTCACAAAAAATTGAAATTTTCACAAAAAATTGAAATTTTCAAAAAAATTGAAATTTTCACTAAAAATTCAAATTTTCACTAAAAATTCAAATTTTCACTAAAAATTCAAATTTTCACTAAAATAAATTTCACAAAAATCAAATTTCACAAAAAATTCAAATTTTCTCTAAAAATTTAAATTTTCACTAAATATTCAAATTTTCACTAAAAATTCAAATTTTCACTAAAAATTCAAATTTTCACTAAGAATTCAAATTTTCACTACAAATTCAATTTTTCACATAAAACTGAAATTTTTAATAGAGATTAAAATTTTCACTATGTCACCATTTGCTTTATAAGACATGAGTAGTAAGATTTCCTAATTAGAAAAATTAGAATTTTTATAATTAGAAACATTCTTTCAGAGTTTTTGTTAAGAATAGACCATGAAAACACACCAGTCAAATAATACAATCTAATTTGTTCCATCACTTGATTGCCAAAAAGTGTATAGTAGGGAGACAGCATGTGATCACAAGTCGCAAGTCAAATAAATTTAATTTACATTGAACACTTTTGTTTGAAAAAATCTTTATAAATTATAATAAAAATATATTTAACAAATATTTATGTCAATTCCTTTCTGTCACACATCCTTATTCCTCAAAACATTCACCTGATGTCTATCAACCAGTAAAAATGTACATCCTAGTTCCTTGTGAATGAATGAAAATACAAAATGACTCACTCATTTGTAAACATCCTTAAAACTCATTCAATTACAATGCGCATGCGTAATAACCCCATTTAACTTCTTCATACACGATGTTTGTTTACTGCACATAAGAACAAATATTACTCATCAATATTCGATGAATATGATTAACCAAAAAAACAACAACAACACAACACAATAACAACTACAACAACAAACACACTTAATATTAATAATAATAAAAAAATAAACAACAAATTTATGACGCATGAAAGAATGTCACTAAATGAATGAATGAATGAAGTGAAATGGTATGGTGCGTGTGGATTGGAGTTGATTCGAGTATATGCAACATTATCGAACAATAATTTAAAAATTTATTGCCTTAGGTTACAGGGAACAAACACACAACTCATACTTGTTGCAGTTTATGTTTATTTATATGTTTTGCATATAAATTCTTGTAGTTTAAGGTTCAGACACGTTCTTTTTTAAGTAGAAAAATAAGCAGCACAAGCTTTCAAAAACAACAACAACAACAAAAACTAACAAAAGCGATAAAAAAATATGCTTATCAAAATAAAAAAGATAGAAATAACAAGTAAGAATATTTTGTTAAGACTATAACGAATTTCAAACACGCTACAGTAGTAACACTTTAAATGAAGAATTGATCCCAGAAATGAACTAAACCCTGAACATGAATCGAACTAGTGCCTTAATTTAAATCTGAATTAAAACTTGAATTCGAACCTGAACTAGAACTACTGATGAACTAGAACCTTAACTGGAACGTGCCTGAACTAGAATCTGAACTAGAACTGAACTTAAAGTAAAGTTGAACTCGTTTATGTAGGTAAATACATTATGAAGAGTAGACTCTGTAAGTCCCACCTAAGCCATTATGATGACTTGTTGTGCGCTCTCTAAAAGTAAAATACAAATCAAAAGTGCAAAAAATGAATTAAGCGTCAAATACAACTTTCTTTAATTTCCTCCAATCGACAGTCTAGTGTTAAGACATGTAACTTAGAGATCCGCTAAAATTTTGATCTCTGGGTTAGGAAAGCTGAGCAGTGATATAGACAATGTTTCGGCATCTAGAATGAATGTTCTACATTCGATCTCTTCTGTGACGCCTATAATATACAGTCGTATAGTGGATTGTCCAGTGAGAACGCCCATCATCTTAAGCTCAATTTTTTAGATTTAAAATATCTATGGTCTTCTCCCAACCCGGGTCGCCCATATCAGTATTCCATATAGTTCAAAGTAACTCCGTCGTCCACTCCTGTGGCCTGAATTTCCATGAACTAAAAAGACATCGTATTTTCCAAGCTCAACATCGGCAAAAATCTAGTCTAGTTAGTTAATTTGTCTGCCTCCTCATTTTCAATCACTCCCTCATGGCCAGGTGCCAGGGTGATGTGCACCATTCTATTTGTCGAGAAATCATTTGAAGCCTCTTTGTAATTCAGGTTTGCACTTTGGCGGTCGGTGAAGACATAAAGGTTTTAGCGTGCCAAATCAACCAAGTTTTCCTTAGCCCATATTATGCACTCCTTGATCGTAAGTATCTCCGCCTGTAGTACCATCTCTGGTTCATCTATATAGAGTTCCAGACCTGTCCTGTCATCTCACTTGGACAGATTCGTAAAGCAATCAGTCCTCACATACATTTCTATTAGGTTCCTGTTTGGCAAGGATTTTCCGTTCGGTATTTGAGTTAAGCAAATGTTTGCCCAGTACATTTTCATATCAATCTGACAGTCATGCAGGACATCCAAAGAACTTTATATAGAACTCGGATATATATTTACTTTTAAGTAATTTTAATTTGTTTAAAATTAATACACTTCATGGAGGTCTTCAACTATTTTTCGGAGTGTTACATTCGGAATAACAAATTCAGTAGATTTGAATTTATTAACTGTAGTGTAGGGTTTCCATAATAAACTTTCATAATGCATAATTTGTAAATTTGAAAATACAGGGTGTTTTAATATTCAAATTTCTAGACTGCTGTAGACTTCTAAGAATTCTAAGGGATTTATGTCATTAAATGGGAATGTTTAGGAGTTTTATATTACAACTCATTTTAAACAAAATTTATACTCCAATCTTTTCTTTGAAAGATAAAATATTTAAATTAAGTTACACTTTTGTATTAGATAACATTCGGAAAATCAGATTCATAAAAATTTCCAAAAGACGTTCAAAGAACATTAAGAATTTAATTTAATATCGAATGCGGGATAAAAAAAGAAGATATGGATTTTATACCACAAACAGTGTTGTTATAAAATCAATACCTCTTAATGAATAATTAAGAAGACCTTAATACCTTCTTTTCATTTGGGTCTAAACAGAATAAGGTGGTCTAACGATTTCTTAATTAATTTGAATGGGCCACCCTGTAATTGGTGAAGAATATTCTATCTAAAAATAAAAATGGTAAGAAAAAGGTCGTTTATTAATAGAGAGATTAAAAATTCATCAAATGCAACCAATCACATTAAGTGGCATGACACATTAATAAAACTGCAGCAACAAATTTAAAAATTATGACCAACAACAACAACAAATAAGTGGCTTGTCATTGTCCAGTGCAATAAACAAAAAGCAAAAAAAAATCAAAATAACATTCCAACTCGCACAAAACATTACGGACGCATGCGTTCTTAGAAAACATACTGAAGGACGGACTGACAGACAGACAGACGCACTTTCAACAAAAAAACTAAAATTAATTAAAATTTGATAAAAGCAAAATGATAATAAATGTTAATAACAATAATAAGAAATTAAAATTCTTTTTTCTTTTTATTGTTAATAATTTTTATGTTACACCAACAACAACAACAGTGATTTACAAACACACACACACGCTAATAATGATTAACGATCGATCGCTGCATTACAAAGAAGAGAAGAAAAAAATGCCACAAACAAAATTATTACTGCGCATAAATATTATTTTCTCAACAAATTATTAATTATTTATTTTATTTATTTATTTGTTAAATATTTAGTTAATTATTTAATATTCATACAGCAGCACCACATTTCACCCAAACCCACCATCACCCACCCATGATCGTTAGTTTGGGAAACTATTCAAAGAGGAATTTCTAAAATTGGGGGAAAAAAATTAAAGAAATTCCAATAAGAATTTCTTTGTTAATTTGTCAACGGTGATGGTTAAGTGAGTAATGGTGAGTGGTAGTGAGTAACTGTGAAATGCAGTTGATAGCAGTAAAATTAAAATTCAGATTAAATATGATTCCAATAAGTGATCCAGAGATGGTTTGGTAAAGATCTATAAATTTTTAAAAATTGAAAAACCTAAAAACCGGATTTATAACTGAACTGAACTAATCCATAACTGACAATATATAAACGATTAAGGAAATATATGGAACTGATCACGAAATGATCTAGAATAGAATCTAGAAATGATTAGGATTTCATGTAGAAAATAACTGATTTTGGAGTACAACTGATCTGATCATGATCATGAAATTGTAACAAATTAATCTAGAAATGATTTTTAACTCATCAACAAATCGTCTAAAGGTTATCCTAAAAGAAACTGACATGATAAATGATCTGAAAGCAAACTATTTTGAACTGAATAAGATTTGATTTTATATTATATAAAACTGATCATAATTGATTTATAAGCGGTCTAGAAATAAGCCGTAATTGATAAACATAAGATATAGAATAGACCTTGAAATAATGTAATTAAAAAACTGATCTATAAATGATCACAATCATGAAATAACATAAAACTATTCAGAACTAGAACTGATCTCTAATTTATTGGAAATTATTGGGAAATTAATAAAGAAGTGATTAGAAATAATTTTTAACTAAAACTGATCTTCAAATTAGAAATAAGTAATTTGAAACTTCTATATTATTAGAAATGATCTAGACATTATTTAGATCTCAAAAATATAATAGAACTGATCAAAAAAATGATTCTGAAGAAACCTCAACCTAAAGGCAGATTAAAAGAACTGATCTCTAAATGATCTCAAATTAAAAAAAAAAAATATAGAACTGATTAAATTGATGGAACTGAACGATCGATAATTTTTCTAGACATGATCATAAATCACTACAAAGCCTATCAAAAATTAATCTTCAAATGAAATAGAAGCGATGTAGAAATGATCTAGAATCCGATCTCGTACGATCCCTAACTGATTTAGCAATTGTATAAAATAAATCCAAATAATATTTGGAACTAATCTTGAAAAATCTATAAATGCTACGGAATTCTTCAAGAAATGACCCAACACTGATTGAAAAATGATTTAAAAATTCGATCTATTACGATCTACAACTTATTTAAAAATCAAGAACCGTTTAAGAAATTTGAAATAAAAATCTAAAAATGTTATAGAACTGATCAAGAAATGACCCGAAACTGTTTGGAAAATTTACAAGTACTGATTTCCAAGTAATGAAATAATCTAAACTGATATAGGTCTACCTAATTTGATCTAAAATCAGATAACTAAATAACCTAAGCAAAAATTAAATTTTACATAATTGTTCAGAAAGTTATTTTGAAATTATATATAAACAATCTGGAACGATTTAGATTTACAGATCTGTTCATCTAAGGGACGATCTCTATATAGAAATCATCTAAAACGAATCAATAAATGATTTATTTTCATTAATTCAATGTTTTATTTCCATTTAAATCAAAATAATCTAGAAATTCAGAACTGATCTAGAAATTATCTTAAGTAGTTCAGAGACTGCTGTAGAATTTATTATGATGAATTGATCTAGAGCTTATTTAATATTAACGGGAAATTGTCAAGATTGCTCGTTCATCTAGGACAGATGTGCAAATAATCTAAAAAATCAAAGAATTATATAGAATTAGAAAATGCTGAAGAAATTATATAGAAATTATTTAGAACGATTATATAATTGTTCTAGAAATGATCAAACTAGAATTTAGAATGATTTTAAAATTATTTAAAAATAATTAAAAATTTATCTAAAAACGATCTTCAACTCATCTAGAAGTGATTAAAAATGTTTTTAAAACAATGACGGACTAAACTAAAATTCATCAAAAGAATGATCTTAATACAATATAGAAAAGATAAACTTATTAACTGGTTCTAAAGTGATCAAGAAATGATCAAGAAATCTTCAAACTTATTAAGAAATAATTCGGAATTGATTTTAAATGATCCATAACTGATCTAGTGCGGAAACAAGTGGAGCATATAACTGAACTAAAGTCGATGCAGTTTTAATATTCTGGTTATTTATACATTTTAATATAAAAATTTTTTAGAATTGATCATGCTGTGATTAAGAACTGATCTTGTAAATATCTAGAAATAATGATCTTAAAGTGATCTTCAACTCATTTAGAGAGATTCAAGATATTTTTTTAAATGAGAAATTTTAAAATTGATCTAGAACTGATTATAATATAATAATATGTCGCTTTAGAAGTAATATAGAACGATCTGCACGTTATTGAAACAATCGTCTAAAATACTTAAAATCTAGAACTGATTTTCAAGTGTTCTAGCATTTACCGCAAAACGGTCTAGAAATAATAAAGAACTAATTAAGAAATGATCTGGAATTGTGTTTGAATCTAGAACTGATCAAGAGCTGACCCAGGTTAAACCAACAACTGAACTTAAGTTAATTTTATCGAAAATAATAACATTTCTATGTATTTACTTGCCTTCAATATTGTGCCACGTGATTAAACTTTCAACTCACCAAACCACCACTGATCATTAATCGAAAGAAAAACCCAATAAGAATCCCACCAAACCAATCAACACGAAAATAAAAACAACCACAAACATCACCTTCTAACTGGTCATAGAATAAGAAACCAACCAACAATTCCAACTGAACAATGGGACAAGTAATAATTTTTTTTAGTTTTTGTTTTTGTTTTTTGTGTTCTTCACTTTTAAATACAACACGTACCACACAATCAACAATCATGTCGCAAGTAAAGAATTTCCAATTTAATCACTAAAAAGGTAGTGTTACGGCCTTCGGTGATGTGTGAAGCATATCAAATGACCAAAGTTGGTCAATAAGTTGATGTTTAGTTTGGTTTGCAAGTTATTTCTTTTTTTGAATAATAAAAAAGTTGACTTGTTGATTGTTTTAATGACAATTTAAGATAATTTCTATCAATTGAAGATTACATACACACTCACACATACATGCACACTCACACATTCATATAATTCTTAAATTGTGTAATGTATAATATTCATGTATGTAAATGTATGTGTGAATGTATGTATGTATGTATGTATGTATGTATGTATGTATGTATGTATGTATGTATGTATGTATGTATGTTTGTTCATACGTATGTAAGTATATATGTATGTATGTATGTATGTATGTATGTATGTATGTATGTATGTATGTATGTATGTATGTATGTATGTATGTATGATGTATGTATGTATGTATGTATGTATGTATGTATGTATGTATGTATGTATGTAAATATGTATTTATGTATGTTTGTACGTATGTATGCATGTATTATATATTCTTCTTTTGGGTCTTCTTTACAATTTGTAAACAGCATTGAAGCGATTCCAATGACCATCAAACGACCAACAACACAAAGGAATTTATGGCCTTGCGATGGGTTACATATTCATACTTAACAACCAGTCAGGTTCTTACTTTCCCACACTTTTTTAAGTATGTCTCTGCGAAAGCAACAACTACAAAAAATAACAAAAATAACAAAAATAAAAATAATAATAATGACACACCCAGCGAGGCATCAAAGTAGTCAGGCAGTCAGTCAGTCAAGCGATAAGTCCGCTTATGAAATTATTATGAAGGGGTATTTTTAAACGCAGCGTCTTTTATATTCTGAAAGCATTTAGCTCGTTTGGCCACATGTTTATGATTATTTTAACGGATTTCACTTGGCCCGTTCATAAATAAAAACAACAATAACAACAACATCAAATCTAAATAATAGAAAAAATTTAAAAGACAATTAAATAGAACTTCAGATAAAAAAATCTCAGAAGTTCTCATTAAAATTGAAATAAAAAAATATCACTTGTCTCCACAATTTATGTTGTTTTCATCTAAATTTGATAAAATAATTAAAACAAACGATCTTGCAGAGAATAAATGATAACAACCAGAGTCAGAGTCTGAGTTTTTTTTGGGGGGAAATTTAAACATTTTAAATAAAATTTGATGGTTTTTACATGTTAATTATTTCTAATGGCTCCAATTTTAATTTGGAAGGGGGAATTCCAAATTATTTCACACATGCATGTCATGCTTCACTTCTTCTGCTTTTTCTTCTTCGTCTCATTCATTTTTTATACAAAATAAAGTTTCATGATTTTTGTCTTGCTGCCTGGAGGGGAGAAAAACACTGCAAAACTTTGGATGTTGTTTTTTTTTTTTACTAAATTTAGAAAAGTGTGAATCATCTAACTTGTTAATGATGATGAAATTCGGGGTGACCAATTTAACACAAATGCGCAGTAATTTCTCTACTCTATAACTTAACTAGAACTGAAAAAGAACTAGAACTAGATTCGAACTAGAACTGAATTAGAATTGAATTAGAACTGAACTGAAACCAGAATTGAACCAGAATTGAACTAGAACTGAATTAGAACTGAACTAAAACTAAAATAGAACTAAACAGGAGCCAAACTTTTAATTGAATGAATTTTCATTTAATTAAAATTATTACAACATTTTACAAAAAAATTCATCGCTAGTGAAATTTTAAAACTTTTTCCGACATCCCTTTCTTTAATGTTATTATAGAGCTTTCTGTCACTTTGCTCGAACAGTTAGTCCATCTCCAATAAAAATCTTACACAGTATTGGACACATATTTTTTTACTTTCAATTCATTTTCAACAGGAGCCCAATCTCTCTCCGCTCGCCTTAGCTCTAGGCAATTTGGGAGGTTTGCCTCTCTTTTGCTAAAAATACCACATTATTGTTTTTGTACAACTCAAGGGCTTTTTTGCCATGGAAGCAGCATTTGATTTGACATCTTTTGCCGCATCTGTATATTGCTTTCCATACCAAGAACTTCTTTTGGAAGTTTTGACTGTTTTTGGGTTATAAACTTTCCAACATTACCTCCAGCATTGACCAGGATGTTGCGAATAAACTGTCAGAACATAAGTTTCGTCATTCATTATGCAAAAAGGATTTTTTTTGAAAACTTGACTTCCATTTCTGTGCTCTGTTTTTAGCCTCTAAGCTTTAAGCAACGTTCCTCTCAGACACTTTTTGAATCTCGTATGTTTTTAAACTCGCATTAATTTTACTGGGCAGACCGTTGGGCTTTCCAACACGGGTATGTTGGGGGCAGTTCTTAAAATGCTTTTTTATTTTTTGGCTGACGTGAACCAGATTTTCTATTAACAGACAAGTTCTGCCAGTACTATTTAAACAGTCTGACGGCAGAACTTTGAATGTTTTACCAACTTTTTGTGGGACGAAGTTGGGTTTTCTTAAATATTTTTTATCAGATTAACAATATTGACATTTGTTTGACATTAAGCATAATAACTGACATGTTTTACAAAGGTAACTTGATCAAAAAAGTATTAAATAATATTTCGATTAAAAGTTTTAATGAAAAAGGTGTGTTAAGATTTTTTTATCTTACTTCTAATGATAAAATTTTAGTATTTTGTAAAATACGATTGCATCGATGTTTAATCTAGTGTAACTGTATTTGTCCAATCAGGTACTTCAATTCTGATTACATAATAAGTGAGTTCAATTGAAGATCATAAATATTAATTAGATCATCTGAATTAATATTTTCAACTTTTTTAACATTTGAATCGATTCTTCCAGGAAGTTTAAAGTTCAATTCATCTCAAAAATTGTTTACTTGTTTGCCAAAAAAAACTACGCATTTCAATTGTTTACAAATAACTATTGTCACTTAATAATGATAATTATTCATCACAATTCATAGATACTTCCATTAAGTATCTTGTATCTAAATTTCTAATAGAAAAAAACATGGAACAGAATTCTCCAGACATTATGAAAATAATGTTTATGGGCCATCAACAAAATTGTTAGTTTAATAACATTTTTATATTTAATTATTTTTGGAATTTAATTCAAAAAATAGCTGTAATCAGAACCAATCAATTTAGAGATAAAGCCATAAAAAAGTTTGACTCTTATCAGAAATAAAAATAACAACACATTTGATAACGGGGCAATTCCAAGTGATATTTACTATATAAACTTTTTAACCAAACAGTTTGGAATCATAAAACACTCAGACAACAAGTTGCAAAAGGAAATTTTTATAAAATTTTAATAAAACAAATAAAATTTTAATAAAACTCAAAAGAGAAATTAAAAAAAACTCTTAACAAAATGTTTCACAAATCAACTATAACTTTATTGGTATTGAGTGCTCTCATGGGCTTCACCTATGCCAACTCAGTGTCAACAGATCAAGAAGAATGTCCTCAAATATGTCCTGCTCTTTACGCACCCTTGTGTGCCACAAATGGTAAAATCTACAAGGAATTCAGCAATACCTGCGAACTTAAAGCCAGCAATTGCCGTTTGGAAAGATCTGCTTTGGAAAGTAAGTTTTAATTTTTATACTCCTGAACTCCTTAACATTAATGTCTTATTCATTTTATTCATTTCAAAAGAATACGTGCCCACTGCTATGGACTGGTGTAGCACCGAATTGGTTGCTAATTTAGATCATTTATTGGTGAAATTGGGTAATTTGGATTTACAAATGCCCGAATGCATGAAAGCCTGTACCATGATTTATAGTCCTGTTTGCGCTTCCAATGGCAAATATCGTACTTTGATTAGCAACGAATGTGTTATGGAGAATTTTAATTGCGTCTTATCCAAAAGGGTAAAGGACTCTTTAAAATTTTACAACACGATTCTTGTTAGGAAAAACATAACTTTTAAGAGAAATTGTATAGAGTTTTTAAGATTTGAAATAAAACATGTTGTGATAGAAAATAATAAAATGGAGAATTGTTTATTTCAGTAAGTTCCCGAATACGATCGTCATCTAGTAATGGAATAGTTCGTGATCTGCTCGCGAACAGTTTGAAATATGTGTTCGGAATATGTTCGTGATGATCTGTTCAATAAAGACCGAACAGGGTCGTTGATCTGCTCCCGAACACTTTGCATCTGTTACCAAAAACAGTTTGTCCGTTCCGAACAGTCTGATCCGTTCTGACAGTTCGTAATCCGTTCTCGAACAGTCGTGATCGTTCTCGAACAGTTCGTTGTGCATCCGTTCTCGAACAGTTCGTGATCCGTTCTCGAACAGTTCGTTATCCGTTCCTCGAACAGTTCGTGATCCGTTCGCGAACAGTTACGTGATCCATTCCGGAACAGTTCGTGATCCATTCCGGAACAGTTCGTGATCCATTCCGGAACAGTTCGTGATCCAGTTCGTTCCGTTCCCGAACAGTTCGTGATCCATTCCGAACAGTTCGTGATCCATTCCGGAACAGTTCGTGATCCGTTCCGGAACAGTTCGTGATCCGTTCCAGAACAGTTCGTGATCCATTCCGAACAGTTCGTGTTCCTTTCCCGACAGTTCGGATCCGCCGACGAGTTTCAGTTCTAGTTCAATTTTAGTTCAGTTCTAGAATTATTAGTCAATTCTTATCAAAGTAAATTAAAAGCAGATTATTACTTTTTTAACATGGAATATTTTTTATATTTTTCGTCTTCCTTTTTCTTCTTTTTATCATTTTTTGTTTTGTTTTGCACTGGTCTTACGTTTTAATTATACAATTTTTCGAAAATTATTATTATTATTTCTAAGTCTAACAAATAACTAATAACATTATCACAATTAAATTATTATTGCAAAAAAAACACAACAATTAAATAGAATTATTAACTAATTAAATTACAATAAAACTAAACTGAAGGCGGGTTTGTTTTGGATTTGAAAGAAATAAAATTCACTAACGATTTGAGCAATAAAATTGAGATCCTTTTCGTTTTGTTTATAAACAAACATCAAATACAACTCTGTATTGCTGAACTACACAGAGTTGTTATCGATGATATGGTTGTATGTTTAGTATTTTCTTCAACACATGGTTGCATTTTCTGCAAACTGCCAAGAATTTTGCCATAACCATTCTCTTAAAGCATTCTCATCTATTTCATCGGGTATGTTATCGGACCAAATAAAACAACCATCTTCGGCATCAAAATAATTGAAATTTTGTTGGTGATGGTGAGGGTGATGGGGGTGGGGGTGAGTGGTGTGTGATAGGGATCCGCTAAAATTTATATCCAAGGAGGGCGATTGATGGAATTGTGCATGTTGGCAATTACGACCATAAACACAATTTGTACAGGTATCCAAGGGAGTCTTATCAATACTGGCTTTGCTGATAAATTCCAAAGGCTGTGTAGGTGTTTGTTGTTGTGGTGATAGTTGAGGTTGTTGATGTTGTTGCTGCAGATGTGTTTGCCAAAATTCTGCCAAAGGCAGTTTGTGTGTCACATAACTTGTGTCTTCTAATGCATCCTTAATCGAACTGGAGTATTGGGAGGCATTATTGAGATTTATATTGTTTGGTATGGTGCTGTTATTGTCACGTTTGCCATTTTTCGTTAATGCCGATTTCCGCGACATTAACCGTAATATGGGTTTCCACATTTTTTTCAATTTAAATTTATCCTCATCTTGAAAGTGGGTGTTGTTTTGTTTGTTGGCGGCATTTGTGGTGTTGGCCGTTAGATTTGCTAAGTTCTTCGTATCCGTAAACATTTTAAATTAATTGCGATTTATTGATGAATAATGTTCGTGTTAAAGAAATTCTAATGTTCTTTGCAAAATAAAAATAAAATAAAAAAATAATTCCTTCGTGTTTGGAAAAATCGTGTGTTAACACTGTGAAAGTTTGTTATGAACTGATGCTGATTTGCTGAGCAGCACTTAGTTTTATATGAACGTCCAACTTCAGTCGATCAAAACATTGAAGAGATCGCAACGCACACTCAACATAATTTAACACACAAACACACACACAGCACACAAATTCTCAGGCCCAGACAAACTCTGGGAAACAGACAGACGAATGGATGGACGGACACATATACACACGAAAGTGCTGGTGCACATTGTGAGAAACAAACTGCACTTCCCATGCACATTCTAACAGGAATCATTTGGCCTTTTTTTTCTTCGTTACTGTTGTTGTTTTTGTTTTATTTTCTCTGTTTACTGTTGTGTACATTTCCCATGATTTGCTTTTTTTTACTACTTATTATGCCCATATTTCTTCTTCTTCTTTTTCGTCATACAAACATACCTCTGGTACGAGTACGTTGATGAGTTGTGTTGTTTTGGGGCGACTCAAATAACCTGTAAGGGCAATAACAGCAACAACAACAACAACAACAACAACAGCAACAACAACTATTACCACTACAATGATAACCAAACGGCCAAGACAGAAAGACAGACAGTCAGCCAGCAAGTAAAAGCAACAAAGAATGAATGCAGGTAGCACACATCGATTGCTTGTCATCGTTCACAAACAGATTAACCAAATAGCTGCAGTAACAGCAACAACAACAACAATAATAATAACTACATTTTAAAGACAACAGATCCCATACTCAAGCAGAGTCCCAAAAAAAGTGTGGGAAACAGTTTTTATTTTTTCGTTGTTTCATTTTTTTCATTTGTTGTTGTTGTTTTGTACAAACTTACCTTCGTTCTGAAAATGTTAAAAATTATAAGGTTAACAATGGATCAGTAGCGTAGTTGAAAAAAAACCTTTAGCTTTGATGTTGAGGAATTTGAATTTAAGTTATTTTTAAGGTTATTTGAGGTTAAGTTCTTGGCATTTGAAAAAATCTCAAATCCTTTATAGAGTTAAAAGGAATTTTGTTGATAAAAATTATAAATACATCAGTGGGGTCTCTAAACACTATTTAACCTTTAATACGTTTTAAATTTAATTTTTATACTTTTTTAATTAATTTTTAGTGAAAATTTGAATTTTTAGTGAAAATTTGAATTTTTAGTGAAAATTCGAATTTTTAGTGAAAATTTGAATTTTTAGTGAAAATTCGAATTTTTAGTGAAAATTTGAATTTTTAGTGAAAATTCGAATTTTTAGTGAAAATTTGAATTTTTAGTGAAAATTCGAATTTTTAGTGAAAATTTGAATTTTTAGTGAAAATTCGAATTTTTAGTGAAAATTTGAATTTTTAGTGAAAATTCGAATTTTTAGTGAAAATTTGAATTTTTAGTGAAAATTCGAATTTTTAGTGAAAATTTGAATTTTTAGTGAAAATTCGAATTTTTAGTGAAAATTCGAATTTTTAGTGAAAATTCGAATTTTTAGTGAAAATTCGAATTTTTAGTGAAAATTTGAATTTTAGTGAAAATTCGAATTTTTAGTGAAAATTTGAATTTTTAGTGAAAATTTGAATTTTTAGTGAAAATTCGAATTTTTAGTGAAAATTTGAATTTTAGTGAAAATTCGAATTTTTAGTGAAAATTTGAATTTTTAGTGAAAATTCGAATTTTAGTGAAAATTTGAATTTTTAGTGAAAATTCGAATTTTTAGTGAAAATTTGAATTTTTAGTGAAAATTTGAATTTTTAGTGAAAATTCGAATTTTTAGTGAAAATTTGAATTTTTAGTGAAAATTTGAATTTTTAGTGAAAATTCGAATTTTTAGTGAAAATTCGAATTTTTAGTGAAAATTTGAATTTTAGTGAAAATTTGAATTTTTAGTGAAAATTCGAATTTTTAGTGAAAATTTGAATTTTTAGTGAAAATTTGAATTTTTAGTGAAAATTCGAATTTTTAGTGAAAATTTGAATTTTAGTGAAATTCGAATTTTAGTGAAAATTTGAATTTTTAGTGAAAATTCGAATTTTTAGTGAAAATTTGAATTTTTAGTGAAAATTCGAATTTTTAGTGAAAATTTGAATTTTTAGTGAAAATTCGAATTTTTAGTGAAAATTTGAATTTTTAGTGAAAATTCGAATTTTTAGTGAAAATTTGAATTTTTAGTGAAAATTCGAATTTTTAGTGAAAATTTGAATTTTTAGTGAAAATTTGAATTTTTAGTGAAATTTGAATTTTAGTGAAAATTCGAATTTTTAGTGAAAATTTGAATTTTTAGTGAAAATTTGAATTTTTAGTGAAAATTTGAATTTTTAGTGAAAATTCGAATTTTTAGTGAAAATTTGAATTTTTAGTGAAAATTCGAATTTTTAGTGAAAATTTGAATTTTAGTGAAAATTCGAATTTTTAGTGAAAATTTGAATTTTTAGTGAAAATTCGAATTTTTAGTGAAAATTTGAATTTTAGTGAAAATTCGAATTTTTAGTGAAAATTTGAATTTTTAGTGAAAATTCGAATTTTTAGTGAAAATTTGAATTTTTAGTGAAAATTCGAATTTTTAGTGAAAATTTGAATTTTTAGTGAAAATTTTGAATTTTTAGTGAAAATTTTGAATTTTTTGTGAAAATTTTGAATTTTTAGTGAAAATTTTGAATTTTTAGTGAAAATTTGAATTTTAAGTGAAAATTTAAGTGAAATTTTTGTTTTCCTTTCAAAAATTTTGAAATTTTATTTCAAATTGAACTATGGAGATGTTGGGCAACGCGGTGGCTGTTTTTACAAAAAAGTTATTCAAAAGCTTTGTGCACTTCATGATTTGTGATCAGAACAATCGATTAAACAAGCCAACGGTTCTGTTTCGTTATACAGAAAACATTCATTTTGATCGCAATAGCGTGACAAAAGATTCGTTAACAAGGATGCAGTATTTAATATGAGTAGATGTCTTTGTAGTCCTAACTCCAAGATACCCTCGCAAAAAGTGAATGCAATATAACTACAGGCGCCACCTTATATGCTACACCTGGGCACCAATTTGAATCCATGCATCTAAATTCCTTCCGATCTCTAAGTCACTGCACCCGGCTAAAAGTGGAACTCCACACCAAGCCTATGATCAAGACTTTAAAGGAGATTTATCTAATGAAACAGTTAAACCGAGGAGTTTTGAAATAAAATTTGTGTTTTTCAAGCTTGAAGAGTTCAATGGACTTAAGAGCTGGAGCCTACGAGCTACACAAAATTTTGACTAAAAAATTCGGAAAGTTGTGGAATAATTTTCAAAATCCCCTTTTGCCACAGATCTGCTTCAAATAAAAAAAGAGATTAAATGACGTCACATTAAAGAAATACGTTTCATTAACTTGGAGGAAATGTATCGTATCCATGTGTACACATACGCACACAAATACACACACACACACCCAATATTCGCTATTAAAAAAAGGTTATAAAATAATCATAATAACACAACGAAAAACAACAACAACAACATACAGGGCCCCAAACAAAAGAGAAAATTAATCGAATAAAATCAATAATGAGAAGAAAATTTTCTCACATTTTTTAACAACAACAACAACAAAAATTGTTTTGAAAAACCAATTGGAAATTTCTTTTTTGGAACAAATTAAGAAAATCCCATAAATTTCAGAACAATAAAAATTGAAGAACCCAAAATGAACTAATTTTAATAATAAAGAAGATTAAGTTATAAAAATAAAGAAAGAAGAAGAAGAAGAAGAGAAGAAAACTAAGACCCCAAAAAGAAAATACGAATTAAAGATATTAAATTTCATTGTGAGAGCAAAGAGTGAGAGAGAGAGAGAGAGAGAGAGACATATGCTTTCTTTGAAATAAACTTACACAAGTTTAGCACACCCTGTATTACACAACAGGGAAGAAGTATGCTGAATGTGTGTTTAGCACGAAATAACAGGTGGGTGCACTCAGGCTAAAATTCATAATAATTTTCAAAATTCTATCTTCTGAAATTTGGGAATCTTTTCCGCTTCATTATGGTTAACATCAACAACATTATCAATATAATTATGCTTTGCAGCTTCTTTAAGATTGTTTTCTTATGACCCAGGAAAGAACAACAACAACAACAAAATGCCAAAAAGGAAGTTTATAACTGTGGGAACCAAACAAATTTTGTGCGTTGTTGAATTTTAAGAATGAGTAGCTGGTTGTTTGACTGACTGGGCTGACGGACGGAAGTTTTCTTAACGCTACAACCATAAGAATAATCTCAGCTCCTCGAAGACTCATTCATTCGTTCATTCATGTAGTCATCAGTGCCGTTTATCAGCTGCGTTTTACTGCGAAGTTAAGGAACAACGACAGCGTCAGCAGCTAAAATATCAACATTAATACAAATATAAATATTACTACCACGATTTGTTTATACCCAGATCGACTCTGCTCGATTCTGCGCTACATTCGTTAACCAAGTTTTACTTGTTTTTCCCCCGAAAAAACCTGAGAAAAACAAAATTAAAAAAAAATTATATTTTGTTTTGATTTTGTTTATCAGAAAAGAAGAAAAAAAACGGCGTTAAATATCCGGACTGCTAAATGCGAGGTGAAACTGAAAAGTTCTTTAAAAGGAAAACACAGCACGAAAGTTAATTTTGTTAAAGAGAAAATAAATGTTTTGGAAAGCAGACTTTTAAAATAAACCTAGTAAAGGGTGGTCCAAAGCATTATATCTAGAGGTGATATCTTGCCTCTTAATTGAACATTCCACTTACATCACTGAATCAAAATTTGAATAATGATTTTAATGGACTTGAGAACTGAAAACAACAAAAAACTTCAAACATCATTAAAATACGTAGTCGGTTTTCATAGATCAGTAAAACATTTGCATGATCGATCTCATACGAGTTTGTTCGTGAATGAAAAATATTCCAACCAGAAGCTAATCTGGATAAGCAGTTATTCTAATAAACCCTTTAAGACTATTTTAGATGATGTAATGTTAAGTTTATCAATTTTGGCTACAAAAACACGGATCTTTTAGTCGATGAACTAGAATTGGAGCGGGTCAAATAAATTTTCCTGCTTGATATCGAGCTGAATATGGATCTTTTACGATCCTGAATGATCGAACTCCACTGATAACCTCACAAGAGTGAAACCTTGAACCTTAGTTTCAGAGATCACTGATCGCTGAGTGATAGTTAAGAGATATTTGCTATCGAAGTTGTGATAATGAGGACATTCTGTTTTGTAGATAAGACCCAATCTTGAAGACCTGTCTGAACTTCAGAATATCCACGTTAGTAAGATCCACTTTGTTATTGCGTCCGGTTGGTTTGATGCAAAATATATAATAGAGACTGAGGGCCAAGTTGAATCATTTTTAGTTTCTTAATCGTTCAGAACTACCGATTTTATATTCATGATTCGCCGATTACAAAATCGGTAACAGAAAGATCGCTTGCACAAATTAGAAATAAGTCCAAAAAAAATTGAAGTTTTATATTTAAGATGTTCATTTCTAAACAATCTGAAGAGTTGTACGTAGGTACAAGATCGCTTTCACCAAAATAAATTCAGGAAACTAAACGTTTTTGTATTTAAGATATTTATTTCCACACATTCTGAACTCTCTGTTTAAAGTATGACCACGTTTGGCGTATTCATTATCCTCATTCATTAAGATACTCTTCCAAAATCGTGTATAAAACTAAAATAAGTGCGATAAGCATGTAAAAAAATATATAAAATTCTATCTATTCTCTAGCAGTTTTAAGTGAAGAATAATAAGATCTTGAACAATTATTATCGATCCTGATGAACGCTATTGATCGCTATATACTTTGAAAATTAATTTGAACTTAGCATGCTTATCCATATTAAGCAATGAAGTTTTTATACGCTCTACAAAGTATGCAATATAATCTTTCGTCCTGAGCATTAAGATCTTTAAACCGCTCAGAAATTAAACACTATTTCAGTCATGAATAGATATATTGAATTGGTAACAGCAAAGATCATTGTAGAATATCTTATACCAAAGAAGTAGTATAATCTTGAAAGTCATTAGCGATCGCTTTAGATATCGTGACAAATTTAAACATAGATTTTTATAAGGTAATATGTAATGAATTAAAATGATCGCTAACAATGTCCTCCCCTCATTTCTCCCATGGTCATTAAGACGTAATTTAGAGACGTAACAATCCCGAGTCAATTCCCTTGTTATAAAGAATGTTTTATTTTCAGAAATCGTATAGAGATGTAAAGATATTAATGTCAAAAGGTAACAGTATCACGGTTCCTTTCCGATCACCATATCAATTAGAACGAATCCTTAATTTAATCACTCCCTATCAAGAACTTAATTAGTTTAATATATAAAATCTCCTACGATTGCCCTCGTTTACAACATGCGATCGCTTGACTACTTATTTACTCACACTCAAAAATTGAATTTACAATAATAATAAAAATGCAAAGGGCTCATAAAATACAATAACAACAAACGAATATCTACGGTAAACGTAAACACAATACATACAAACATACATCCATATGCATAAGTACACACGATCACTAAAAATCGTATTTTTATACTTTTTTTTGATTTTCTTAACTGCAAATGAAAGCAGGTTGTTGTGTTTTTGTTGTTGTAGTTTTTGTTTATAGATTTGTTGTTGATTTGTTTTCTGTTTCTTTCGTTTTCAATCCGTGGGAATAAGGATTTTCGAGTAGTTCCCACGCAGCCAGGAGGACTGTTGCATATAAAACAACAACAACAACTAAAGAACAGATCATTACAATTCAAATCATGTTGTATTTCTTTTGTATATTTTAACACTCTTATCAGCTGTTCTTACTTCATACATTTATTCGTTCTATTAGTTCTATTCGATATTTGTTATAGTCTCATTATTATTGGGTCTAAGATTTCATTTTGAAATTCTTTTACCCACATTTACAGTTGTTTATGGCAATAAAACCTAAAAACTCGATCTTCTGCTGCATTACGATGATAAGAATTATGAAACAGTTGTAGAATGAGAGAAAAACATTGAGTCAAAATTACAATATTTTGACAAAAATTATGGAAGGCATCATAATATTTATGATCCTGCTGTGAAGGTGTATTATTTTGAAGATAACGAAAAATCAATTAAGAATTTCGTTTTCGTTCCCACAGCAAACACAATGAAAATAAAGAAGTGATTAAGAAGTGAGGTTATACACGAGCTGAAATTCTTGGAAATTCTTAGGACAACTTAAGTTTTATCTCTTAAAATTTAAAATGTTAATTAGTAATATCTATTAATTAAAATCATATTCTAAAGGGGTTAAACATCTTTATTAAGAAATTATGGAGGTAATCTAAGATCCCCTTTTAAAAGATAAAACTCTAATTATCTTTAAGTCTATGTGGGAGGTTTTTGATTATGTTTATAAATAACCATTAACTTGAATTAGTCCATTACTTGGATGGCTGAGAATGAGGATCAGAATTCTAGGAGTTATTTAAAATTAACATTAAACATTTAACAATTGTAGATCTAAAACTGAAGATCTTCTAAAAATATGTTGTCGTTGAACAAATAAAAGTATTTCTTATTCATTTATCTTCAGCTCCTAACATTCGCATTTTAATCGATTTAGAATATTTGGAAATTTTCTTTGCATCCTAATTTTGTGGTGTCCACTTGCATTACATCGCAACTCTTGTTAATTTTATTATTATTTATTCTTAATCCATCTTAACCCAAATACGAGTTCCGTCTCGCTTTACTTTATTCGTTAGTTCCACAAAAAAACTCTAAAACATTCTAAGAAAAAGCTCAACAAATTTACAACCGGTTCTATTTGTACTAATCTCAGAGTGATCTTGTTATCTTGTTTCTAGAATATAACTGTCGGGATTATCCAACAACCGATATTAGTTTCAAAAGAATACGATTTTGTTGTATTTCAACAAATCTTGATATAAAATTTACGTGGCATGTGAAAATCAAATTATCTTGTCTGAATAACCAGCCTTTTTATGATTTCAAACTTTCTCGCTGATGACGATCGGTGGTTGACACGTGATGCCCCTAATTCATCAAAATTTTCGTGATATCTATTCTGATTCAATTATAGATCAGTTCTAGTTTAGTTCTAGTTCAGTTCTATTTCAGTTGTAATTCAGTTTAGTTCTAGTTCAGTTCTATTTCAGTTCTAATTCAGTTGTACTTCAGTTCTAATTCAGTTGTAATTGAGTTCTTATTCAGTTAGTTTCTAGTTCATTTCTAGTTCAGCTCTAGTTCAGTTCTATTTCAATTCAAGTTCTAGTTCTGTTCTTATTCAGTTCTCAGTTTAGTTCAGTTGTAGTTCAGTTTAATTCAGTTGTAGTTGTTCTTATCACTTTAGTTCTAGTCATTTCTAGTTCAGTTCTAGTTCATTCTATTTCAGTTGTAATTCAGTTTAGTTCAGTGTAATTCAGTTTAGTTCTAGTTCAGTTCTATTTCAGTTCTTCTTCATTTCAATTCTAGTTCAGTTCTTGTTCCGTTCGAATTCAGTTCTAGTTCAGTTCTAATTCAGTTCTATTTTAGTTCGAGTCCACTTCTAGTTCAGTTCTATTTCAGTTCTACAACTTTGAAGTTCTTCGCCATCGCTCATAATCCATAACATGGAATAAACATTGTAATCAAGAACAGAAGCCTGACGCACAATTGCCATTTTCGCTTATCGATCGCTTTAAATGGACCACTCTTACTAGATGTATCACAGATAAATCAAATAAATTACAACAAAAATCTTATCATACAATTTAAAAATTTTATAATTTTTATCAAAAATTCCTGGAATCAAATAATTGAAGAAAATTACTTTGCAACTCCCCACAAACTGGGAAAATTAACACTTCTGGAGAAATTTATTTAAGTTGAAAATTCGCACAAACAAACATACAAACAAACACATACAAGCAAACAAATAAAAATTTTAATTGTAATTTGCTATTGAAATTCCAAACTACTTTTAAGCTGAACAAGAAAAAACATGCATGAGAATCACAAATTCAAATGAAAAAATTGCAAAAAATTGCAAAAAAAAAAAAAAAAAAATAACGACATTTAACAGCCAAAACGAGAAACTAACTAGACAACTTCTATTATTTTTAGTTCCTCAGCTTAAACAGAAAATGGCAAAAAAAATGTTCATTCCAAATGTAGATTTACACATGAAAATGAAAACAAAAAACGAAAAAAGAAAAAATAAAAATGAAATAAAATTGCAACAACATTCAATGGTTCTTTGGATGACTTGTTGGCTGGTCCGTTGTTTGGTTTGACTGGATAGATGACTAAATGGTTAGTTGGTGGGGTATTTTAGATCCATGTGGAATATAGTCAGTATATAGCTCGTGCCAAATATCCGCGTGTGCAAAGTACGTTCATTAGTCCATTTTGTTTAGTTTTATATCTACATTAACTATGCCACAGCAACTTAAGGTTCCATAAACTAAACTTTTCAATATAAACACACAGACTCAGCAACCACAGAGCCAATGTATCCACCATCCATACTCATACACTCACACACACACACACACACTCACATATTTAACCATTAAGCCTTCAATTTGTTTATATGATTGTCTTGGCACACTATAACTTCCCAAATACATTCATGGCAAATGGGAAATGCGAGGACTTGATATATAAAATGTATTGGAAAAAAGACAAACACAAACACAAACCAAAACCAGAAACCAGTTTTCACTCATGATGATGATGATGGCAATGACGATGATGAGATGACTTTTCACAAGCCAATCACATGATTACTACTATTCCATGAAGCAAAAAGTGGGCAAAAAAATTACAAAAAACTTAAATTTCTCATGGAACAGAAGTTGAAGGCTTAACTTGTTCAAAAAAGGAAAAACTCGTGCCATTCTTGTTTAGGAAAATTTTTAAATTTAGTAAAAAGTTTAAAAGAAAATTACGTATTTAACTTGGTAACCTATTTTAACAGATATTTACCAAATATTGGGTTATATAAAATGTATTTGGTGGTAAAAAAATCCTATGTACCTCACTTTAGATCCCTATAACACTGCCCATAGACTCTCAATGTGATCCAAACTGTCAAATTCATGACTCCACATTCCTATGCCTTCATCATGTTAAATTTCATGCCGCCCAAACGTTACAGATTTTTTCGAAAAAATATATCGATATTCCGGGCAAAGTCCTTGTATGAGAGCTAGGTCATGATCCTAGCATTATAAAATTTAGTGGGGTTTATTTTTAAACCAAAATAAATATTCCAAATTTAAGAAAATTTTATTTCAAATTTCGAACTTTATGACAAACTTACAGTCGGGTGTATCAAAATTTTATATAATTTAACCTATAAAATAAATATAACAGTATCTTATGGCTAAATTCTGTCCAAATTCAATTACGTTTTATAAAGAAGCAAGAATGCGCTATTCAGCTATCCCAAATCTTTAATACCGCCCACCACGATTAATTCAGAAGAGGATACCACTCTCTCTAAGGAGGATATTACTCTCCCGTGCCCAAAATTACGTAGTATTATAGACTTTGCCATAATTTTTTCATCCATACACCAAATTTCATAAAATTTCCTGTCACAGTCTCAGAGGTTTGCAGTATTAAAAAATTCGTTTGCAAGGGGGCAATCACTCCCTGCAAAATTTTACTAGTCTCCAAAATTTATTAAGGCTTTATCGATAGGTCCAATTTTCAGAAATTGGCTTTAAAATTTTCAGAGATCAGCGACATTAAACGTTTAGTTTGTATGGGGGATAATCGTCCCTCATGTCCTATCCAAAATTTTAATAGTGTGTAACGTTGTCCACTAAAGGCAATATTAAGGTGATTTTTTCGTTTTAGGAGATTGTCTCAGATATCAATCTATAACTTTTTTTTCTTCAGAACTGATTTAGCCGATGTTAAGTAGAAAATTTCTCAGGACAATAACAAATACTTAGTCAAAATTTCATTAAGCTCTGTCAGTCGTTGTGGATTTCAGCGTGCCATCAAAAGACAGGCGAAGGTAGCATAATCGACTCAGATTTTAATTTGATGCGAGATTTTATATACTTATGGGGTCTTAGATGATCTTTTTAACATTACAAACGGAATGACAAAGTTCACTACTTGTGGTAGTGGAGGGACATTAAAAATGATGAAATGATTCTTATCGGAATTTAAAGTTGTTTAGATATCGGTCTATATCTTTTTGCTATAGGAATTATATACAGTCTTAAATAAGAAACCGCTTGAAACAATCGGTTATTAAATTTGAAATGAATATGGAGCATTTCTGACAATATTGAAATATTTGCTTACAGTTAAGCAGCGGCTTTAAGTCTCCGAAAGTCTACCGTTTGGCTGATGTAAAGGAAGGTCAAGAAAGTGGATTTTTGCGCTCTGTAATAACTTTGTTAATGAGCAGATTTATCTTGGATGAATTCATTAGCTTGACAAGCTTTTGAACGTTCGTGCTGACGTCGGAATGTAGATTCAATTTAATAGTTTTAATAACGAAAACTTTGTTAAAAATTTTGTAAAAAAATAAGAAAAGACTTTTTTCTAAACCCAATAATGAGATCAATTTCATCATTTAATTAAATTAAAAGTGATTTTTGATTATTTTGCATCTCATTTTCGCTCTTAACCCATTACAAGCTGTATGGAATTTAAAGTACTTTGAAATGTGTCATCGATTTAAGAGACAACAAATTTTCATTATTTTCGATCCTAAAATTTTCTATAGTTCTAATTTCAAATTCAGGAAAAATTTTTTTTCAAAATTAAGAAAAAAATAAATTTTATATGATTTTGAAATTTGAAATAAAAATAAAATTTCAATCACAATTTTATAAAAATTTATTATTGTGGGAAAATTGGAAAGTGATTGATATAAAATATTGCATTTTGTCGTTATTTTATTTATAACGAAATTAATATTTCGTATTCATATTTATACGAATGTATTTCTGTTAATGTATGTGTTTCGATTTCTAAATTGAATCACTTCATTCATTCATTCATTCATTCATTCAATATTTGCAAAATAATATTCAAAATGTAATTGGAGAAATATATCGTCATCTTTGCAATATCGCAATATATGTACTTTATGCCAATAATTTGTGATTTTTATCGCTTTTGATATTTTATATATTCAAAAAATGTTTTTCTTCATATTTTATTTCACAGTTTTTTTTATACCCTACACCACCGAAAGTGGTTGTCCATGTAATCAGTCTACAGGTCGCAATTTTTTAAATATTTATTTTGACCTAAGAACGAAGTTTCTTGAAATAGCCCATGTTCGGTCGAATATTTCAGGTACCTCCCATAAAAATGTTTCTCCTCCATCACCAAAGGTGGTTGGGGTATTATGCGTTTGTGCTGATGTTTGTATCATGCAGAAAAAAATAGTGGTATACCCACCTTTAAGTCTACCATTCAATTCAGAATCACTTTCTAAAGCGATTTAACAAAATCCGTCCGTATGCCTGTCTGTCCGGTTGGCTTTCCATGTAAACGTTGTGAACAGTCTGCAAACAGGTCGCATTTTTGAAACATGTCAATGATTTTTTTACATTTTGAACTAAGGACGAAGCCTATTGAAATTGCCCACGTTCGGTCCAATATTTAAGGTACCTCCCATACAAATGTTCTGCCCGTATGAGGTTTCAAGGTCATAAAATCCTAAATATAAAGCGATTTAAACGAAATCCGGCACAAGTAAGTCTCATAATATTCGAAAACGTTGTGCCAAAACATGTGAGGGTCGGTTCATTATTTCTCATCGGTTGTATAGAAATCCCTTTCCAAATATCATTTTTAAGGACAAAAATCTCATATATAAGTTGGTATTGTAATAATAATTGGACAAATTAAGATAAACATAAGCAAAAATCGATGTGCAAAAATATACGAGGGTTGATTCATAATTTCTAGTAGCTCCCATATAACCCCCAGAAAATTGATTTTAATGCAATAAATGCAATAAATTGTAAAATCTAATCATACGAGGGTCATTCAATAGTTTTTCGTAACTACCATTTTTAACCGACAATGTGGTGTAGGGTATTAAATAATCGGGCTTGACCGATTATACATTCTTATTTGTTTTTTTTTTGGTTATTTGTCCACATCGTAAAATTTTTTGTTGGTGTAAATCTAAATCCTCAAATGAAAACAACAACAAAATATGCATAAAAAGTGCTTTTAATGCATAAAAATCATTCATTCATTTGTTTTTGTTGTACATTAATGTTGGAACATGTGCTGTAGCAAATTTTTACATTATCATTATTATTATTACGATTATCATCATAAGTATATCAAGCAGAATGCTTGTGAATCGAACAGTGCAACAACAAGAGTCATTATCCATCCAAGTGTTCTCACATACATGTGCATGTCACCACTACCAATACTGATGTAAAATAAATAAAACGAATGAGTACATTCCTATACAGTTACAAAATAAAACAACAACAACAACAGTGCAAAACAGAAAACAAAAGCTTTGTGAAACAAAAGCAGGACTCAAAAGGAATGAAATGATTTTTTATAATTTACAATTTAATTTGAACCCTTCAGTAGTCGTGGTATCTCGTCATTCCGGCAAATCCAATTAATTTTTGAAACTTATCAAAGATTTATCTCTTGCAAGCGAACATTATTATTTTAACTAATTCTCTCATGATGACGATCTTCGAATTTCTATAAGCAGCAGCCTCAATATTTTTTAACAAATCCCGATTAAGTTCCAATGTTTTCTATTATTCCCAACTCTTTTCGCTGTTGTTACCTTGAGTTCAGACGTTTTCTTCTTCTTTTCCCATGCGGTTTCTACTTCATACCATTTCTGGTGATATCATTTAGTTGTCACCTAAGACTATGGCCGATTCAACGCCAATGCATCTATTTATCTCCTTACAAAAGCGTTGTTGTTATTTTCTTGTCAAAACCTTCTTAGATTTTGGTCGGAGCACAAGGATGATCTTTTGAAACAACGGTTTATGAATATGTTCGCAATAAATTTTTGTACGAAAAGATAGAGATGATGAACTTCCGGCCTGAAGGGCTTTTCCTAAACCATTAACAATATTCTCTCCCGATACTACGATTTTGGATACAGAATTATTATATATTTACTCCGTTGTTACCTATAACGAAACGTTGAGGAGAAGTCGCAACAATTCGAAAAGCTTTCGTTCTTTCTGCATTAATCCTATATACTGCCCCTTTAAATTATTATGGTGACCTTGCAAACCCTACAATATTCCCTAGGGATTTTCCATTAAGTAGTAGCGGAATCAGGACACCATACTGTCATGAAGTTTCATCAGTGTAATTTTTCACAAAGGCGTATCATTTTAAAAGGAATATTCCCACATAACGAAGAGCTCCAAATCACATCGTGGTTAAATTTTTCGAAGGCTAAATGAAAGATTTATGGAAAAACGCTTGAAAACAGAATGTGACACAACAATACGTAAGCAATACCTATAAGTAATGCCTCAGATCTGATGTCACTGTGTGTGAAATACTTTTAGCAATTATTTGTTCAATCACTCTCTTAATAATATACTGTATTGGGCGAATGGATATAACTGTAATGGTCTGCCCAGTTGTCTCTATTGTAGCGAATTCTCCATCTGATCTTTTCAACTGCCTTTGTTATGTTAAATGGACAATGGTGACTTTCCTTACATCCCTTGCACTAACCGCCGATTAGCTGCTAAATTATTGCAATTTTTTCGTTGCTACTAAACCTCCTTCTTTGCCATTTGGTGCGATGTGATATATCATATTGACCAAATCGTTATATCTTCTTTCCTCCATTTTAACTGTGATCCATTGTGTCAATAACAAGTTATAGGAATGTTGACTTTACTCTTTACCATTGTAATGAGTCAACTTCATTTAGAGTTCCAGCGCCTTAGAGTAAGTCCTTACAACTTCCCTGATTTTAAGTTTAGAAGTTGATGTGTTTAAAGGTCTTATTTAAAGCGAAGTTCCAAATATCTACAAACGTGATGGATACTTGTGCGATAATTATATGTCATATCCGCAAACTCACGCTTGTAAACATTCAGAAGAGATCATCACCATTTGCTGCGAACGATTATATGATCAATCTGATTTCTAGCTCCCTAAAGCTGATCTTAGGAACTTTAAAATATCTTTGTAACTTGGTGTTACAAAATTTAACTTCTGAAATTTTAAATTAAACTCGGTGAAGTCTATTTATATAAGGAACAAAGAGTCCTATTAAACGAATAATAATATTAGGGAGATTAAAGTGGTTCGAAGGACCATTTATTAAATATCTTTTTCTTATTTAAGTTCAATACTCCTCAATAAAATAAAACTCCCACTTGAACATTTTTTACCGAAATTGTTTCCCACGGTGATTAAGCCGCTATTGAACTCTTCTATTTACGGAAATAACTATAAAAATCTACATAAATCGGAAAATAACTTTTAATAATTCTTTTCCTTCTTTTTTAATTTCCGAAAAGAAAAAAAAACAACTTTCATGTCAAGTATGTTAATTAATTTCCAATTTTGTTTTTTTTTTAGTTATTTAAATCATTTTAACAAAAACTGCTATTTATTGTCGTCATTTGAACATTTTAAGGTAAATAAAGAAGCGTCAACAGGCGTATTAATTGACAAGACAACTGAAATTATTTGACAAAAGAAACAAAATTATAATTTTTATTAATTACGATTGTAATGTTAATTTAATATCACGCAATAATCATTACACACATTTCTATATCTGTCCTTCTCCCTCAGTTGGTAAATACATTCATACAAAAAAACAATATGTTGTTGTAGTTTTTTTTTTGGTTTTTTGTTTTTGTTTCTTTTTTGAGTAATCCATCGGATCGCATCGCATCACATCGCAATTCATCCATCCGTCTATCGTGTGGGAAACACACGACAAATCTGTTTCCCACGGTCTGGTATATTGCGTACTTAGTTTACAAAGAAATAAACGAATGAATATAAAAAAAGTATAAAAAAAATATACAAACAGAAAATAAAAAATATACGACAGCGGCCGCAGAGAACTGTCATCATTGACAATAAACAAGACATGCCCAGCTTTGATGAGTATACGATTTTTGGTACGATCAATGGCCAACTGTGTGAGTAAGTAAGTTATGTTAAGAGAGGAACCAGGGAGAAAGAGTGATGCCACACTGTGATTTGATGAAGATCATTCAATTTACTGATTTTGATTAGGGTTCAATAAGTATTGTTCTCATTAGAAGGACCAACAATTAGAGCAAATAACAGGTTGAAGAATTTATATTAATAATTTTATTTAATTCCCGCTTTACTTTATAAGATTTTCTTGCTGTTGAATTCACAATCCGTTCAACACTAGTGCACATCGAAGCAACATACAATTCACATATGCAGCCAGTTCGAACAGGTTGGATATCATGTGGCCATAATTATTCACCTTATATCCAACCTGAGCCGATTTTTAACAATTTGGAAAATTGATTGAGTTCATAATATCTTCAGAGCGATCTACATATTCAGTCAGTTCATAATTATGAAGTAATAAGTATTGTTCTCATTAGAAGGACCAAAATAAGAGCAAGCAACAGGTTAAAGTATTTATATTAATAATTTTTATGGTAGTGAAGTTAGCTGCAGTTTATTTTAAATTCCATCAATTACTAAACCCGAACAGTATTAATCGTCAGGGATCACATTTTTTCCCTCCAAGTTTGATAGTTTTAACACATATATTTGTATCTCATTTATCCCTTTAATTCCAATCTGTAATTTTCCCAAATCTCCCTTTCTGGCCACTCTTTTTAAACAGTATTCTTTGCTAACCAAAACATATATATACATTACTTTTTGCTCTTATTGGCACAAGCGTAGCATTCGACGAAGCCAAAGTGCATACAATGATCGGTAGCAAATGGGACTTCAATAAAGTAGTTGATTTGTGTATTGAGAGAAGAGAGAGATAATGAGATACAATAAATAGAGTTACCATTTTGTCGACAAAATCTTTAATTGAATACAAGAGATTTTCTCAATATTGATTAGGAATAAATAAAAATTGACATGTTAAGACTATTCCACATAAACTGTGAAACGTTCCTTCGAGGGAAATCTTGATCAGTCTGTTGTCTAATAATACTTTACCTATTAATAGGAGTTTGTTCAAATTCATCTGGAAATTTAAAGATATTAAAAGGGTCAAGGAATATTGAACTATTCAGGGTTCTTGTAAGTACAAAATTGTTCTCTCTTATTTTGATACTGAGATCAAATTGAGAAATCTATTTTATAGCCTTTCACTTGAAACCAATAGTCATTCTGTATAATGTCAATCAATTCAATATCACCTTAGGAATTATTCATGAGTTGTTCTTCACAGGAGCCAAAGTAAATGAAAAATATTGACTTTTTGAGAAGATCATCACCTTGAGAATTATATGGAAGAAAAATGATCAGTTTTTCAATAACATGCTGGTTCATGCTCATAAAACGATGATTATAAAAGGGATTCTGCCATTATATGTCCTTCTGAAATACATTCAGAATCCTCTACCACGCGATAAACGTCTAGAACTATCAACATAACTTGTTTCTTATCTGTCACGCCTCTGACAAAATATTTGCCCAATTGAATAAATATTTTTGGGGGCTTTTAGGGCAGATCTTAGTATTATATCGAGTGAAATGCATTTCATGAGATCCTGATGGTCAGATTCTGATATTATAAATCCTTACATGATGCTCATTTTAAAAATATTCGGGAAATTTTTTAGTTCACTATTTAAACCTTCAAAACGAAACGCATCTTAAAAACTAGGCGAGATACAATACTACAAAGTTATATAAAAATTAAGTTTACAAATTGATCACTGTAGTAGACGAGAAAGCTATTCTGTAACTCGATCGCAGTTGCTTACTCATAAAATAGTTCCAAATTTCGAAATACCTATTGATAAGTAATTCTTTGACTCTTGGTTGGTTTTGTATATTATGTACTACAAAGGTGAAGACTTGCTGTTCTATTTTTGAAGGACAATGGAAACAGGTATGCAGCTCTATTATTAAATTAGCAAAACATTAACGTTCAAATGTTAATATTCCTCATGTTCCCAGGAATTTTAAATTATCGCAAACTGAGAAATTAGATTGAGGAGTGAAAGTTTACGATTCCTGGTAAAAATCTCCAAACACAAATCTTTGTTGGTGCACAGGGCAATGGATGCAGATATGTAGTTCCATTAGCAATATGATGAAAAGTTACTGACCTATTGATATTACTCGATATGTTCTCAAGGACTTAAAGTTATGACAGACTGAGACATTAGCTAAAGAAGACAAAGGTTCTGGAATCATGCTAAAAACCCTCAATGACGCAAGTTTAAATGTATGTTATGGCTCAAAGTTTCAGGTGGTGGTGTCCCAGATATCGAAGTCTACAATTTGATGAGGAATTGAAGACTCACGCTGATAAAACTAAATTTTCAGATTTTTGTTATCGGTTCAGATTTCTTGATAAGTTGACTTTAAATTTTGTACTCGGTTAAATCCTTGATTTCGCTTATTTATTGTACTCCATTTCCGATACTGATAAGGCCGCATGGCGATGTGAATTTAATTTCAATTTAAAAGTTTTTCTATATAAATAAATTCACCAGAGACAAGGAAAAAGTCTCCAATTTTATGAGGTTATTGGAGACTTCACAGATAGAACTGTAAATTCAGATATTGCATATCGGGTCAGATTTCTTGCTAACTCAAACTTATTGACCTTTTTGTGTGAATGGTTTGTTTAATGCTTATACGATATAAAACCTTGTCCATGATAAGGCCTCATGGAAGCGAGAAGTTATTTCATCTTAAGGAATTTACTGCAGATGGTGTTGCAGAGAGAGAGAGAGTGCAACAGCTATTTTTAGACATGAAAAAAATCTATTGGGACATGGAGGCTTCACAAATAAAATTGTAGTTTCAGATTTTTTCACATCGGTTTCGATCTCGACTATAAAGTCTCAAAGGATTTCGATTACTCATTGACGTGTTTGTGTGAAGGATTTTTGAATGGTTAGACGGAGGAGGTGTGAATATTAACAAAAGTTAATTGTAGAAAAGTTTTTCTTAAGGAATGGATAACAACCACCCATATAGCACAAGTATTTTCCGGTTCAATGAACAAAATAATACCAATGTATTTATCAATGTAATGGCAACCCTAACAATATCTTTCCCAATGGGAACAAAAATACATGAATATATTTCTTATTCAGTTACTGTTTGTCTGTTACGGTTCGCTTAAGCAACAGTTAGTCAGAGAGACAGACATACAGACAAACCTAACGGCTGACAGACAACAACATTCATTCGTACGTATCTATGGGTTCACAAGCAACAAAAACAATCAACCAGCAACAGTGTGAGAAAATACAAAAAAAAAATAACAACAAAAATTATTGTATTTTAAACACAAATAGGAGAATTTTTGAAAGCAAAATATAAAAACTAAATAACCGACAAGATTAGGTCTCATTTCAAATACAAAACTCGAGCTTAAAACATCGCGCTGAAAACGTATTCGTACTCGCAAAATATATTTATATACAGAAATATTCTTTCTGACTATTTTTTAGATACAAAAACAAAAAAATCGAAAAATAATTAATTAATTAATTAAGTTAAACTGTAATTAAAATTATGGTCATGGAAATGTCCAAAACGTATCAGTATCGCAAGGTTATGAAACCTTTGCTAGAACGTAAACGTCGCGCTCGCATCAACAAGTGTCTGGACGATCTGAAGGATTTAATGGTGGAATGTTTAACACAAGAGGGTGAACATGTTACACGTTTGGAAAAAGCCGATATATTGGAATTAACTGTAGAACACATGCGCAAACTGAAACAGCGTGGCAATTTAGCTTTACGTACCACAACGCTTAATGCTCATGTGGAATCCTTTCGGTCGGGTTATGTACATGCAGCCGATCAAATTTCTCAAGTTTTATTACAACAATATATCGATGATGAGGTTAAGGGAAAACTAATGAAATTCTTATCATCACGCCTTATGGATATGCAACATAATGTTTTAATACATTCCAGTACTAATACTTCAGCTTCCTCGCCAGCCATGCAAAAAACTTTCTTTGATAATGTCATCTTTAGGGAACAGACCAAATTAGCCACAGTTACAACTACACCACAACCACCACCACTGCCACTGCCAACACCAACAACAACCACATCACCTCAATATGATAGTGCATCTAATGCAACAAAAATTATGAATAACAACAACAATTCGGATGATTTAAAGGAAAATGATATGATTGATATCATAACAGTGGATAATTGTAATTCCATGGATACAAATTCTGTTCTATCAAATGATTCAAATAATTCGGAAACAGTATGGAGACCTTGGCAAATCGAAGCTACCGGATTGTGTAAAATCTAATTCCTTTCCAATTTAAAAAAATCCTTTATAAAATTATTGAGAAAACAACAACAGAATCTTTAGTCTTCCAATGATCATTCATTGGACCCACGCACACATTTGTTGCACCAGTGAATTTATCTATTTATCTTTTGTGTAAATAATTAAATATAATTTAAGAGCTGTGATACATACATACACACACATACACATACATATGATTGTGTAACGTAATAATTAATAATTTAATTGAAATTAATTTATTAGTTTTTTTTTCAATTTTAATCACTCTTTTTATTATTATTATTTTTTTTTAATTAAACCAAATTTAATGATTTTGAAATTAGAATTAACAAAGATTTTAATTAAAACAAAAAATAAATATAATTTATGTCTTTAATTTAAAAGAAAAAAATGCAATTTTAACTTAAACGATTAGAAATTAAAAAATTAGTCCTTGAATAGGAACTACGAAACTAATCCATTTTGAATTAAATTTATCCACAAAACTTTAGATTACAACGAGTTAAACTGTATTTTCAGTTTTTCCATATCGAATCAGATTTTCTTTTAATTGGACTTGAAAAATTAGAATGAATATTAAACTTTCCAAAAATACGTTTAATAACTGCAATTGTACCAGATAATATTTAAGAATCGAAATTAAATCTTTGATTGGCTGGATGGACGTGCCTGAATCTTAACATAATGATAGCAAGGGAGTGTAGTATTATAACTTTAGCGGCCTCATGGGCGGAGTTGTAAGAATACAATAATTTTACAGATTTTTATAAAAAACAATTGTGGAATTTTTAAAATACAGAGAGACAGAATCGTGTTTCTTTTGGAAATAACAGCAATTTTTGATCGACAATGTGAATTTAGTTAAAATTTTAAATACCAATTTCTAAATTTGGACCTCATAAAGAGTCCATAAGCAGAGTTTTTTAAATTGGTTAAGAAGCAAAAATTTTCCACAGGATAAAAAACGTATTGGTGTCCCAGCAACCGCGTTTATGGATCCATTAGTCCAGTCTCTGAACTTTAAAAATTTTACTCCCCTGCTAACGGTATATAAAATTTTATAGGAATCCAATTTTAATTCTAAACTCATTCAATCATCTAAAAAAGGAACATTAACATAAACGTTTTATGGAACGACCCACTCATAATTTCAATCATTCATTTCAATCATCCAAAAAAGGAACATTAACAGAAACGTTTTATGGAACGACCCTCTCATGCTGTGGATTTTGTGATATCAACAACTGTATAAATCAATTGTATAAAATGTTAAAAATAAATCGGTGAAAATTATGTAATTTAAGGTGACTTATGTATTGGTCCTTATATTGGGAACTATGGGAATTTATAGAATAATCCTCGAATAAATTAGAAATTTATGATTGAAATAAGTGGGTCTATGAGAAATTATAGATCACGGGATTTAGTTCTTATGCTGTGTTAACATGGGGATTAGGAGAATAAGCTTTCAATAAGTAACCGAAATTAGTATGTTGTTGCATGGTGTTATCATATGAGTAGCAACAATATATATTTTCCGATGCGATGCCTACAGTTTTTTGATACTTTTGTTATAACAGTTACTCTTTATTTGAGTGTTAGGTAAACTTCTCTGTCGAATTAAATGCTACGGAATTCGGTTTTAAAGTTATTCTGTTACCCCAAAATAATATGTTTCATAATCAGTTCCAAAGCATAAGTTTAGATACAATTCAACTATTCTTATTAAATTAACAATTACGCAAAGTTCACAATGATCACATGTCATCATTGTGAACTTTGAACTTTGAAAGCCCCTGACAAATAACCACTACATAAAACTACCGGTCCATAATTAAAAAACCCTGTTTTTTTCTATTTTTTTTCAAATTTTAATGGATCCAATAAATGGAACTTTATTTCGGTATAATTAAGATCAGATTATAATGATTAATTTAACATTTTAGATCAATTAAGGATCCGATTTTTCTGCATCGATTAAACTGCCCTACGATTTTATAAAACTTAAATTAATTTTTGAAATAATTTAATTATTTTTTCAATATAACGCCAAAAGTCAAGTTAAACCGAAAAAAGCACCGTTATTATCAATTCAATTATAAAGTTTTGCCTTCAAATTTCAGATTCATTCGCCAAATAAAACTTTAAACTGTTTATTCACAAATTTCTATTATTTACAGCCAACTAAAGATTAATTGTGGATGGAAACTTTCTGACACGATAATTAAACAAGCTGAATCGCAGAATCTTAACTGTAATTCGACATATTATATAATATTTATCAAGATATGCTTCATTAGGAGGACTCCATCCTTAAATTATGCTGTAAATAGTTTCATATATTACAAGAATCAGTGTAAAAAGAGTAGCATATTTTTGAGAGCAAATAAATTATCCTAAGTCGAACTAGTTTGGAACTTACAAAGGATAATTACTGAATGAAATGTAATGGATCTTATGTGGGACCTTATTCAATAATAATAATAATAATAATAATAATAATTATTATTATAATTATAATAATAAAATTATAGCTAAATAATGTTTATTGAAAGTTCACTTAAAATTCAAATTTTCACTAAAAAATTCAAAATTTTCACTAAAAATCTAATTTTCACTAAAAATTCAAATTTTCACTAAAAAATTCAAATTTTCACTAAAAATTCAAATTTTCACTAAAATCAATTTTCACTAAAAAATTCAAAATTTTCACTAAAAATTCAAATTTTCACTAAAAAATTCAAATTTTCACTAAAAATTCAATTTTCACAAAATTATTTCTACTAGAAATTCAAATTTTCACTAAAAAATTCCAAATTTTCACTAAAAAATTCAAATTTCACTAAAAATCAAATTTTCACTAAAAATTCAAAATTTTCACTAAAAATTCAAATTTTCACTAAAAATTCAAATTTTACTAAAAAATTCATCTAAAAATTCAAATTCACTAAAAAATTCAAATTTCACTAAAAAATTCAAATTTTCCTAAAAAATTCAAATTTTCACTAAAAAATTCAAATTTTCACTAAAAAATTCAAATTTCACTAAAATTCAAATTTTACTAAAAATTCAAATTTTCACTAAAATTCAAATTTTCACTAAAAATTCAAATTTTTCACTAAAAATTCAAATTTTCAAAAATCATTTTCCAAAAAATTCAAATTTTCACTAAAAATTCAAATTTTCACTAAAAAATTCAAATTTTCACTAAAAATTCAAATTTCACTAAAAATTCAAATTTTCACTAAAAATTCAAATTTTCACTAAAAAATTCAAATTTTCACTAAAAAATTCAATTTTCACTAAAAAATTCAAATTTTCACTAAAAATTCAATTTTTTACTTAAATTGATTTTTTCCACCGAAAATTTATTTTTTCCCTAAAAATTGTTTTGATTTTAATATTTTTCAAATTTTCAAATATTATGTTATAATAATTATTAATACTAAATTAATAAAATTTTAAAACAAAAGAAAGTTCTCCCTTTATGTCTACGTGACAGTATAAATTTACTTCGAACTCACTTCAACAAGACGTGACAATTAAATCGTCGCATTTTTGCTTATGATAAAATAACGAATTTTTAATTATTTGTTGATCAATATTTTTTATCTCAAGCGGACAAATTTGAAATGAATAACCTAAATTGGTCTTTCTCTCTCACTTTCTCTCTCTAGTGATCATGAGCAAATCCAATTGGGAGGACAGGTTAAATCCCTTAGCAGGTAATTGAAAAACTGTATACAGAAATCTTTTACTGATAAGAAACACTTTGACTAATGACCTTTGTTTGAAGAAAGTGAATCCAAGATAAGAAAATAATATGTTTGCTACCCTTGTTTACTGCGAATAGCGATAGTAATATTTGACCTATGAACTCATTAGTTAGAAACTAATTTAAAATATTTTTGAATTTCCATTCACTAATTTAATTGTTGATTTAAGTGAAAGTGTTTGTTTAATTGATAAATTTTTTGAAAATCGAAAGGGAATTCCCACAACCAGAACTTTGAACTGAACTAAACTCAAGAGATAAATGACAACGAAAGTAAATAAAAAGACAATAGAATTTTTGTTTTTATAATAAATTGTTTTTATGTATATTTTTTTTTAAATTTTTGTTTATAAATATTTTTTGTTTTGTTGTAAGAACTAATTAAAAATATCACAATTTCATTAAAGCTATTAATTCTAGAAGGTTTTTTTTCTTGTTAAATTTTCATTTTTCATTTTTTTGTGAAAATTAACAGAAATAGGAAGACTTTGATGATCAGGATGATGATGCACAGATGTGTAACTTCTTGTGAAAAGAAGCTGGAACTGCGTTTGATGAGATAATGATGATTTTTTGTTTGGAAGACATAATTAAAGCTAATGCAGGTATTAAGATCAGGGTTGGGATGATGATTTAAGCTTGAGCCCAACGATCTTGCATAACAGCTAATTGATTGTAAGTGGAACAGTATAATGGTTCAATCAAATCATTATCGGCAGCAATATCTGAGGTGGCAGTCCAGAAGAAGGTACCATGTTCAGTGCGTACAAAGTGTACTGGAACGGTGGTGGTGATTTCACTAAAGTCAAAGTCTTCAACTTCATAGGAAACGGCTTTAGCGGAGAGACGTTCATTGATATCGTTTTCGAATGATTCCAAAGAGGCATTACATTCTTCAACTTCAATGTTTTCATTGTGAGTATTTTCCAAAGATTCAAGAGATTCCAATGATTCAGCTTTCTTAGAGTTGGCCAAATTTTGTAAATTGATGAGAGCTTTAGAGGATTTGTGTTGCTTGAAGAGTTGTTTCAACAACTTCTTGATGCTGTATGAAACTTTCTTGGTATTTTTGATTTCCATTTTGTTGAATTGTTGTTGTTGTTGGCTTGAGATTTCTACACACATATTGAATTATAAATTTATGTTGAAGATAAAAACAATTGAGATCGAGTGAGTGAGTGAGAGTTGTTCTTAACTGAACGAATGCTTGTAAGTGAATGATGTCTTATCCTTCGTTAGCTCGCCCTTTTATACTCAAGCAGGTCTTTCAAAAAATACCAGCACACACAAGTAAGGGAATGTGTATGTGTCTGTCTTTCTGTCCGTCCGTCCGTCCGTCCGCCATCCATCCATTTACAAAGTGTGGGAACGTTAAGGATATTTTTTCGTAGCAGAAAAAAATCCATAACAAAAAAAGGGCAGGTGTGTTTTCAAAATTTCAAAATTTCTTAAGGTTAAAGTGAGTAAACAATATAAGACTAGACTCTTTGCTCTTACACAAGGACTTGGAATTGTGTTATAAGAAATGCCATAAGGGATTCAAAAACAAATATAAATTTTTATCCTTCGAAAGGATCGTGAGAAACGTACATTTCTTCATGTTCCCACACTTTGCCAACAAGGCTTTTTTTCTTCATATCTAACCTGTATTTTGTTGTTGTTGTTGTTGGCATTTTGGAACAAAAGGGACTACGTTTTTTCCCTTTTCAAGTGTATCCTTAATAAATACTACTTTGCTTTTCTTTAATGATCACTTTGGTTTTTATGAGTAAAAATTTTTGTTTTGTTTAAATGGGAATCAGATCTTATTACTTTTTAGTTTTTATCTTTTTAATAATAATTATTGTTGTTTGTTGTTGTTGTTGTATTTGAATGAAAAAAGATTCCTATACATTGAACACGTGTGCAAAGGGAATCGTGGGAGAAATTTTTTTTAGTTTCTTGTACAAGAATTTCAATTTCTTTTCAATTTTTTTTTTTGTAAAGAAATGTTCACGCTTCAATCCGAGTTTTAATCGAGGGAGGATAAATTACTTTTAGAATAATTCTTTCTTATTTTTTTTTTTTTTTTTGTTTTTTGTAAAATGCCTTAACATTTCAAATACACACGTGTAGTTTTTATATAAATTTTGTGAGTTTTAGGACCTTATTTTGTTGTTTGTTATTGTTCCTCCAATTAATATTCCTAAAGCATTTTTATAGCCTTTTCAGAACGTGGGAATCGCTGGGAATTATAGCAAGAAGTTATAATTTTGTTTTGAAAACGTCTTTAACAATTTAAAACATGACTAATGGAAAATAATAAAAATTTTGAAAAAAAAATAATAATTTTAAAAAAGGAAACAATGACAAACAACCATCAAATTATCGTTGTGGGAAAATAAAATTTTGAACTCCAATTTTTTTTTTTTTGAAAACAGAAACAAAAACAAATTTATTTTAAAGTGAGAATAAATAGTGTCAGGAAAAAAGTGTGTTTAGAATGAGCTAAAAGTTAGTATCAATTCAAAAGGATTTTATTTATGGGAACGCATTTTTTTCTTACAGAGTAATTGATCTTTTGATTAATGTGGAAACAAATAACGAAACCCCAGACAAAAAGTATTTAAGAAGTGAGTTTAACATGCGCCACTCATTCAATTCAACTCTCTTCCTTTCAATAGCCTTTATTACAAGATCACAGTTTTCTCTACTCTCTTCACAAGACTTAAAAGTCATTCATTCATTTTTTTTAATTCTTAAAAAAATAAAGACTTTTTAAAATTCCTCTTACATTTTGAATTATCTTAAGCCCATTAAATTGTAGACGAGACAATAATAATAGTCCGCAAATTATAGCAATTTATTGATAACTTATCTGTGGCATTATTACACACACAGAGAGACAACAAACAGTCATCGTCATCAACTACAACAGGTCATTGCTGCGATCATTTAAAGTTTGTATGAGTCATTTGTGTATGAGTTTTTTTCATTTTCGTCTAGACTAGTTTTGCTGAAATATTTTAACTAATGACTCTTTACTCTCTCTCTCTTTTTACCTTTCGTTTAAAGTTAAGTGACACATTTCAATCACTTACACGGCGTCATGAAGCTATAAATAATTAAATGATCGTGCCTCTAATAAGAGCGATAAAATCATTGAACTAATTTTAATGGAATTTCAAACAATTATTATTTCCTTGTCATAAATAATTACTTGGAAGACAGGATAAAAGCCATAATTCTGTTTTGAAAATTTATGGTTAATTTTCAAAATCAGTATACTGATCGCATTATTCATTAATTGCAAAATAATTGACTCTGGAATTCGTTCAAAAATGCCTCAATTGCAATTTTATGCAAAATCTAACAAAATAAACATTAAAAAGTAATAATTCACACAGCCCTGGTTCTTTCCCCTTAAGCAGAGAAGCTTTATAAAGAAACACTATATTTGAGGCAAATGATATCTCGTCGTTGAAAATTTGGTTTGTCTCTTCTATTCGCAAAAGATTCCTCGTGGCGTCACATTCTCCTCATTGAGTCAAAAATGATCGTCAGACTTTTGACCAGTTAAGATCATTAAAAATCTCCCAAATTTCACAACCAGATCCATCTGCTAGAAAACTATTTTGAATTTACAGATAATGAAGGGAACGTATTGCTGATCGTAAACAAATAACTTCTCAAATAGTAACACGTGGCAACTATTTGCCATGAGTTTCCATCGAGATCAATCTTAAGATCTTCCTGATTAAGATCATTCTTGAAACTTTGAAATGAAATTATGATAACTGTTTTAATGAAACTGTCAAATAATAACGGAACATTTTCGCAAATCTCTTCTTCTAAAAACTAAAATTGTGATCTTCAGTGTTAAGATCATTTTAGGCTAATGAAACTCCCCTTTATTCGAGCGAAAATTGTTATCTTAAACTTTTGTAAGTTTCGATCATTTTTTGATCAAATGCAGGATTTTCTGGACTTAGATCTCTATGCTACATCCTATAATTGTATTGATTGTGTATACATTCGTATTTTTAAGATCAAATTAAATTTCACACTCTCTCTCAATATAAGAGACCGAAAAATTCCAGCTTCAAAGTTTACAATAAAACCAAACTTTTGAAAGCATAGAACTCCACCAAATTGATCTAAGATCAGTTGCGAAACTTGGAATACTATGATCCGAGATAATCAAACTATTATTCCTTTAGTATTGATCTTCCGCACGATCTTTTTATCAAAGACCTCTATTGGAATCATGCCAAATCATACTGATAATTGTTGACGGAAAGTTAGTCAAACATTCAACCTTTTTAGATCATTTGAAACTTCAAACACTTTTCCTTATTTTAAAACAATTGGAACCGCGCAATAAACAATATGCAAAATCAGTTGCAAAACTTGGAGTATACCGTTCGTGGTAACATGTAACTGACACAAGTATTTGTTGATCTTTTTGACGATCATATAAAACTGCATACTTTCCCTGTCTTTAAAATGTTCGAATGGATTTGAAGCATGGAGCTCCACCATAAACAATATGCAAAAGTTGTATAATAACGTCTGCCGAATTGTGAAATTGATATAAAATCGGTTACGAAACTTGGAATATTATCATTCGTGATATGAACAAGAGACAAGTGTTTCGGAACTGTTATCCGTATAATATTATCAGTGTAAAGCGCTCATGAATAGTATCTACAGATTCAAATGAAGAAGCGCCAATGGCTTTGCATAAGTTAAATCCTTAGAAGGTGGAAATATACCGAATGTCCTGCCCATATACCAAGTAAAAGGAGTCCGACATGTATTAACTAAAACTACATCACTCCCTAACAAACCAATTCATTTCAAGTTCCAAAACTATTTTAATGAGTTTAAAGAATCAAGAGAGAGTTATATAATGTTTCCAATTAATGTAAATGTATGTTGGATGGTCTGATATGTGAAGAAATCAGACAAAGTTAAAGACGTACATCACGTAATTTAGATGTTTAATTTAAACATTCATTAATATTTAATGTAAAGTTAAATACTTATTCACACCTTACAGCAACATTACAAAAAGAGATCCTGATGACGTTTCTCACCTTCTTGGTAAATTTAGCACATGTTTAAAACAAACAAGTTCCATACACCTATTATTCTTATCCCAAACTAAGAAAAAATCCCATTTCATCAACACCTTAAGGAGGCAAACAAAAATTTACAACATGTTTCACCGTTTCACCATTATGTCAAATTTTCCTTCTGGGCAAACACCTTAAATCACAGTTTCTTCCTCTTCCTTAGCATATGTTTAAACAAGTTCCAAGCACTGAACAAGTCTTAAATGTTCGCTTAAGAAAACAAATAATTTGGAAATTTCCCAACAACCTTTAATTTACAATTCAGAAATTTCCCCGTTAGTTAACACCTTGTGAGCAAAAGGTAACACATTTATATATTATTTGCCTTTCACTAAAGCTATCACATGTTTCAACATGTTCCAAGCACTGACTTGGAAAATTAATATAAGTGAAATAAGGCTTTAGGCACGTTCTCTTTTTTATTTCCAAAAAATCATACAACAAAACAATTATCCTCCCACTGGCTGTAGGGTATTGGAAACTACAGACGTTATAGTGCAAACAAAACCTAACACATGTTAACAACGAACTAAGATTGGACTCAACAATGCTACCAAACAAAATTCCCAATTCGTTTAAGAAGACAACAGTTAGAAATTTATTTTGAAATCACTTGATGTTGAAACACGTTCACAATCGTGCAAAATTTAAACACATGTTTCAAATTTTCATCATCTTCTGTTTCCGACAATATTCACTGACCAAAAACCCGCAAACCAAAATTTCCAAACACCAACAGAAACAACCACAACTGAAAAAATCTTAAAGATGACACGTTCTTGCTCTGATTTTAAATAGAAACATATGTAAATTTGATCTCAACCTTAAAACCAAACAGCAAAAAATTTTCTAATTGTGGTACGTTTACACTAACACACTAATAGATCCTGCCGGGAGGTAATAATAACAAATAACATTACATTTACACATTTCTACATATTTTGTTCTTGTCCTGTCTTGTTTAGGAGATAATTGATCGCGACATTAAACACGTGTTGGTTACAAGACTTATACTTTAAAACACATGGACGTTTAATTATTGGACTTGGAATAAAAATCGTTGTAATGAATAATGTAATGTAAACCGTGTCTAAAGATTGAAACTTGCAATTGAAATATCTGGAAACACTTGACTCGAGTTCTATAGACAACTATATGATATTGGAGGGCAACTGGAGCTAGTTAACTCCCTTTTAAATGTAATTTGAGTCTTGGCAATGTAACCACTTTGGAATGATGATTAAATGGTCTGCTCTATTAGGAAATATGAGAACATGTTCCTAAACGAATAAATTCATTAATTTATGTTTTTAGAAAAAAATATCTATTGACATGGAGGAAATTTTGAAATGATAAATTAATTTTGGATTTCATTAATTTTTTTTTTTTGAAAGATGAAGGAATACACGGAACTGAAAGTTAATAACATGTTAGATTGCGTAGTTTTTGGGATGAAGAATACTCTTCGAAGCTTCTGAATTGAAGTATTATTAATATAACTTTATGATCAAAATACATCTCAATCGCTTATATAATTTAATGTATACAAACCCGCAATAAAAATAACCGAAATGGATGATATCTTTGTGCCGATATAACTGGAAAATAATAGAGATTTTAGGGCCACAAAAGACGAAAACTTTCTACTTTAATTTTATTTTAAATTTTGACAGTTGATTCGATTTGATATTTGGATATCATTCTTCCATTTCTTTAGTGTGAGAGTTACATCATTAAAAGCGAATATCAAAGGCGTTAATTGGTAAATTGCGAAACTAGGAAACGATGGCACGTATGATATGCGTAGGATGAGAGTATTCGCAGACCCTTAAATACAAAAATTCTCGGTAACAAAGATACGACTAGAAAAGTATTTCTGACATACTTACGGGAAATAGTATAGTGAAAGCATAAAGACCTACTGCAGATCAGGTTAGTATATTGAGGGGCACTACATTCAATTATTGTAAGATGTCATCCTTCCAAGGATGATAAACAAAACTTACAACATTCGAAATGAATAAAGAAAACATCTTTCACAAAACTTTAACTTTGAAAGAGCCCAATCCTGACATGCTCAAAGTGGAGTAATCCCAAACCAAATTCCAAATCTTTTTAATATGTTCATGGAAAATGATGTCGACTTATTTTGTCATCTTGGGAGTTATAGATCCATTGATGAATCGATCGTGTATATTGATCATTGCTAACGAAACTTCGAAAATCATAAATGAACATAAATCACAACCTTGAAACTAATTTGAATTTGATTAAAGAAAGAAGATTCTCTACTTAAAATGGGATCGGAGCACTATATTCCTTAAAAACAAGAATATCTACCATCTTTTGCAGAAAACTTAATAGACTTTTAGTGGACTAATATCAAGAATTTCTTCATTAATACAAGAACTCAGAAAGAAGTAGGAAGCGTTGGATATTGAAAACTGGAAAATCCGGATAGCATATAAATAGTCGTTCTGTTAGTTATATGTTTAGTTGTGTTTGAACTATGTTTGGAACTAAGCTCCATTATCTGGTAAGGATCACATCAAGTCTCTAATGAAACTAGAATGATAGCAGTTTGGAATTTCATCGGGATATGTACAGAAGGCAGGCTGAATAGAAGCAAACAAAACGTAACAGAAACAGTTCGACCAATACAATTGAAATCGCAAAATAACTATACTGCCTATAATGATTGATAGATAAAGAACTGTTCGGAACATAAGTCGGTACTTGTAAAGAATGCAGACTGAACAGTTAGATCTTGTTTATTCGAAATACCAAATAAGATAAATTAATTGCTGAATAACAGTTCGAAACTTGTCGGACGCAGAATAAACAAAAGCAAACTTTAATAGAAGCACTTGGACAAAGGAGTTGCTTTAAAAGAGAGATATCTTAAAAGATGTGTAGAATCCTATATGAAGAAATTGATAGAAATGCTTTTTGACAAAAAGGTGAAACAGTTGGGGAAATGTTGTCAAATAGAGATAAGAAAATTGTATGGAAAAGCATAAGAAGCATCAACTATGCTTTTCCATGCAATTTTGTTATTTAGAGGACTGTAGGACTACCAGATATTCCTTAAATGAATTAGATTATTTGGATTGGAGTAGAATGATATAATTCTATTGGAAGGAAACAATTTTCATAATATTTTCTGGGATCATGAAAGCAATAACGAGCATCCCTAAATTTTATCTTAACAATTAATTCCCAATTTCTACGAATTTCATAAGAGTTATTAACACTTTTTAGTTTTCTGTGACATTTTATTCAAAAGACATAAATCTCTTTATACTAATTCCCATTAAAAAAACACTTTATCAGATTAAATTTCTCCAAAATAAAATCTTTCTTAACGCTCCCTAAGGATTTGACTACAACAATTTTAAAAAAGTATTTAGTAACAAATTTGTTGAAGAGATTTTCAACATCGACTGTTTATTTATTGGAACCTAAAGAAAATCCATAAAATATTCGAAGGTCTTAAATTAACGAAAAGAAAATAATAAAATAAATTAAAATACGTGACATCAGACGAATTATACATTCAAACAATAACAAAAAGGGGGATCGGATCATGCGTGACATTTACTCATAATATGATCCCTTGAGATTCTTCTACACTTGTTGTAATGTAAACTTCATGTTGGTCTTTTCCGATTATTATTATTTTTCTTTGTTTCTTATTGTTTTTGTTATTATTTCTTTCCCAAAAAAAAAAAAAGATCTTAGTGGTGGCATAGTGTTACATGTTAAATACAATACTTAGTTGCAACATGAAAATAGGGACCATTTAAGCAAAACTGCCAACCACCATCATGATCACAACTATTGACACCATCAACACGATGATTATCATCATCAAGATTATCAACGCAAACATCAACAGCGGCAGCAAACACCACACGTGATTAATTCAAGGAATTTTGTATGAAATTAAAACAACAAAAACAAACGCCCGAATCACAACAAAAAAAAGCAAAGAAAATTTGAATATCGAAAAGAGAGTGTTAAGTAAAAACAATAGAGATTGAGGGAACCAATAAACCTTTGGGTAACGAATACGAGTTAAAATAAACAATCGATTTTTACACTTGTGTGTATCAGAATTTTTTTGTTTAAAATAAAACAAAAAAAAACATCACTGACAGTTATGGGAGGTAGAAAGAGAGAGAGAGAGAGAGTAAAAATACCATTAAACCTTAAATAAATACAATAAGTTATTGAACAATTATGTACATTTTACTGGAATGAATATGAATATCTGCTGAAACCCGGGACATGAACTTGTTTCTCTGATGTGATTTTTTTTCGAAATCACACGTGCATTAACAAACAATTTGAATGTGTTAAAGCAAAACACACAAAAGCCAGGACTCCTAAAAACTACCCCCTGGTCAATAATCCATTTCTTTTTTGTATTTGTTCTTAAAATATTCCGTTACAAAACAACACGTGCAAACCACCCCTAAATAGGTTGCATTATATTTAGTTTAATATATTTGATTTAATTAAGGATTCTAAATTTATAACGTATTTTTGAGGTGTATTGAATACAACAACCCCTGTAGCGTTGATCGATTTGATTAGATCCTTTTTTAATGATGAGACAATAAACAAGTGTTTAACAACGTTTAACTATTCCTTGTCTGCTGCTGTTGTTGTTGCTATATTTTTATATGAATAACGTATTTTTTTTAGAAAAAAACACCCTACAACCATTTGCCGTTATTAGTTTAAATCAAAGTTTTTCTCTTTGTTTTCGTGTTTTGTTGATTCATTTTCACCCTTGTTTTTGCGGGCATTGAATTTGTTATGCATTCAGATTTTAATAAATAACTAAAATTCCTTTAGTTAGGAACAAGTGTAAGGAGGAATTTATGGTTGAATAGTTTTTAGGTTAGGGAATGTTACTATGAATCTCCAAGGAGATATGCAAAGCATCTCTCTTAAGATATAACCATTATTACTTGATGGAGTCCTCCAACTCCTTCAACTTCTTTCACTAAAGATGAGAATATAAGAAGGAATATGCATCCTTATTCTAAAAGAAATGCCAAAACTTTTTAACATTTTGAATTTGAATCGTAAAAACTTAAAAATAAAAGATCAACATTGATGGAGATCGAATCATTTTTTTTTAAACAACTCATATTGTAACGACGTAATTTCCTCTTAATGTGATGAAACGAGAAATATGTTTAATTCTATCAAATGAATTAGGTGATGTCAGCCCATACCATCATCTGTGGCACTTTAAATAATGTCAAATGTTTCAATAGTTGTCTTAATTACTTAATAAAGAGACGCCCAGGAAAGTATTTGCAACATGTTCAAGAGAAATAGATAAAGTCGTCTAACTGTTTTTAATTTGATAACATTATAACCAACACTCCATTATCTGGCAAGATCGAATTCAAATGGAATCCAAAATAACCCAGATTGACTATATTATTGGATGGCAGAAGATCCATGTCTTTAAATGAAGAAAACTTGGATACAATGGAGAAATCAGTTGACATGATACTGCTCTTCCATCACAGAAATTTAATGATCTTGTTCTGTGTAATGTGTATGTAAAGAGAGCGATATAAGCTCCTCTAGTATCAATAACGAACTCCGGAATCTGAACGGCTTTAATGTTGATTGAAGATTAAAAAATATATTAAAATCAATTAGGACTTTTGTTGACACTTAAGTAAATAACGGAATTACACAGAAGAGAAACTACCCAGAAAGAGAAAAAAAAGAGAAAAAAGGATAAAGTAGAATTATGTTGAAATAACCAACAGTAATTGAGGAAACAAAACTTATATTTCGAAAACCGAAATCATGGTTCAAAACCATGATTTTTCTAAAATTTAAGGATGAAGCTAAAATCTCTCTCCAATACGTGATCTTCTGAAAGTTTTGTTCCACCCCATTAATTTCTATGAATTAATGTTTTCATAATGTCAAGTTAAAAATTTATTAATCTCTAAGGCTAATTACACTTCAACCATGAGTCCAGTAATTATTTCCTCAATCAAACTCATTGAAAACATTATTCAATTATTTCTATTGTCAGCGATCCTTATTCATATTCTCAATTTAATCGTCAAATTTAAACATGATCAACATTTAAAATAATTCACAATTGAAATTAAGATTCTGAGTTCTCTCATCATTAATTCAAATCACAGTAACAACACAAATTATTTTCTGACCTAAAAGTACAGTCAACTCACAATGCACCATAGACTGCACTTGTCTTAAAAATTCTGCTCTAAAGATCACACAAAGAATGTTTAACTAGAGATCGCTTCACAGCAAAGTACAGTCTCCACAGAAGGGAAAGTGAGTGAGAGACTGTTTTGATTTCGAAGTATTTGAAACGGAGAAAAAAAGGAAAGAGGAATGAAAAATGTTCATTAAAAATTAAAGCTGAAATTTAAGGAATTTAAGTTTGAAAATAAAAATGCTTGAAAATTAAATTTGAAATTTGTTTTATATTTTTCGTTCTTTTTTTTAGTTCTTAATAATATTTTCTTAAAACTAATAACAATTTAAAGCTCTTGAATTCCATTTTTTTAAATTACATACAATTTTTAATTAAAATTATTAAAGAGAAACTAAATAAACTTAATTAATAAGAAAAAGTCCCTAAAATACTATAAAGCTGATCTATCACAGGATTAACTCATAAAGAGTTGTAGTTAAATGTAGGAAGACGATTGTTGCTAATCGAATTAAAGCTGAAGTTACAAAATGTTCTCATGATTACGAGAGATGAATTACCAAGGACGCCACATGGCTTTAGCGGGAGCAGGTGAAGCTATTGATTGACGATCGGATTCAGAATCACTGCAATATCCCGAAGAAGCAGGACTTAAAGGAGCTTTGCTGCTGGCTTTTGAGGAGGTTGAAGGTAATTGTGTATTGATTTTAGGCATTTGTTGGGTATGCAAAAGACGATTGAATTCTGAGCCCAAATGTGTCATAACCGCTTTGCCCATATTAATGCTCATGCCTGGAGTACCAGCCATAACACGTGATACTTCATTAACAGCATTCATATAACCATTACGGAAGGAATCCATCGGTGCAACAGCAATTTTTGAAATGGGTTGTATGGGTTTTTTGCATTCTACTTTCATAAATTCCAAAGCAGATTCAAGCATCTCAGCTTTATCCATGCGTAAGATGGCATCATTGCCCTGAAATTCGGCAATCAATTCTTTAAGTTGATCCAAACACTTGTTCATGCGTGCCCGACGTTGACGTTCCAACATGGGTTTTTTCACTTTCAAGTAGTGTTGAGTTTTTGAGACGTATTCAGTTTGAGGAGCCATTTTTTGTTGTTATGTTAAGAAATGTGTAAGTAAATTTACTTAAGATGTTGTTATAAGGAAAGATGAAATGAGAATGATGCTGTTCTGCTGAGAGTTAGTGGCTTTTATACTTGTGCTACTCAGAGATTTTTCATCAGATGCCAGAGAGCAAGGCAGGTTTGTAAGGATAAGATTTTTATTTAATGTCTTTTCTTTATCACAGAGAATAAAAAGGAAACTCAAAGTGTGGGAACGTTTTAAAAAATATTTCCAGGTTACATTGTTTTCAAACGCAGGTAGTTTTAGATCAATCTGTGTTGAATATTAGAAAAATTGAAAAGAAATTTCTTAAAAGAAATTTGTTATCCTTTTGTTGAAATAAATTACTAAATATTATTCAATCCTATGGGAAAATATTTTTGGTAACTGAAATTTTCTGTTCAGTTCTCAGACATTATAAAGGAAAAAGGATGTCTTTTAGAAAATTATTTAATAGTTTTTGTTGTTAACAATTGGTTTGAAAGGAAATTATTAAGGTTTGTAATCAGAAATTGTCTTACAACTATCCTGTCATAACATTAATTCAATGAATGTACGATCGCAGTGTATAGTTATTTGTGAGCCAGCATTTTGAGGGCTCTCCTCTCTCTCCGTCTCTCTACATATTAGTGTATGTCAGTTTTGATTACCATTAACAGATTGCAAAAGTAGAGAGTTATCATATCTTATGGTCGCCGTATGATATGATAGCCATACAAGATACTTAAGTGTTTTGTTCGTCCGTCCAGTCTTCCGTCGTCTGTCTTTTAAGTTGGTTGGTTTTCATAAAAATCGTGAGAACCAATTTTGTCGTGCGTTTCCCACGCGATGAGAACACCTGCCTTTATTTTTTTTCATAATTCATTCCTGCTTTAAGCAAACAAGCCAACGAATGAAACAACCAACCGAAACTCTTATTAGAGCTTCATAAAATGTTTATGCTCATTTAGGAAAAACAAAAAAAATAACAAACTATTTGTACGAATATGTAGCTTATGGATGGCGATGTTTATGACGATAATGATGATGATGATGATGGTGGTTGGTTTGATGCTTTGGCTGTGGCTCTATAACTTTTCAGTGCATTGAGACACGAGCTTAAGCCAAAGTTTTTATATGGCGTGTGCATAATAAACTACTACATTACGCGTATTCTTTAGATACTCTTTCTTTCCACCATACACTCTCCATAATGTTAACTCTCTCACTGCCACATTAGATTCCCCAGTTTACTTTAAACAAGATATTAAAACAAACTACATATACGAGTAAAACTAAAAACTTGCTGTCTGGAATATTAATTGAACAATGTATACAAAGCTATGAGAACCACAAGAAAAAATTCAAGTTTCTTTTGAAAAGTCTTTATACACAAACTTGCCAAAGGGAATTGTTAATACTCCATACAAGAAGTTCCTTTAACATATGAAATCAAATAAGAATCATACGATGAAAAAAAAAAACAACTCTTGCATGCTTAGCACGCTCATAGCATACAGTCAGGCACACATTTACCAATTCACTTCTTAACACAAACTCTCTCTTACGCTCTCGTACTAATGCTAACATGCTCTTTTACAACACACATTACTAAGTAGTGTAGCATGCACCATGCACACTCTCATTATAGGGGTTGTTTTAGGAAAATCCAATCCAACTTGCGCGAGTATAAAAGCAGGCTGCACAAGTAACCTGCATTCATACTCACTTCAACCATCAATTTGTAAACATCAACTTCAATCTCAAACTAAAAACTTACACAAACACACATAAAAATGGCACCTCAAATGGAATACGTTTCAAAAACCCAACACTACTTGAAAGTTAAGAAACCCATGTTGGAACGTCAACGTCGGGCACGCATGAACAAGTGTTTGGATCAACTTAAAGAATTGGTGGCCGAATTTCAAGGCAACGATGCCATCTTACGCATGGATAAAGCTGAGATGCTCGAATGTGCTTTGGCTTTTGTTAAAAAAGAAGTTAAGAAATCTCAAGTTCCTGCCGTTATACCCATGGATTCATTCCGTCATGGTTACATGAATGCTGTTAATGAAGTTTCACGTGTTATGGCTTCAACACCTGGCATGAATGTACAATTGGGAAAATCCGTTATGATACATTTGGGTGGTGAATACAATCGTTTATTGCAATTGCAAAATTCAGTACCCCAACAAGAACAACAACAACAACTACAACAAGTTTCTTGCTCTGCTCCCATGAGTCCTGCTTCTTCGGGTTATCACAGTGATGAATGCGATGAAGATAGCTCTATGTCTTCACCAGTTGTAGCCGCTTCAGCTTCTATCTGGCGTCCTTGGTAGTTTGCTTAAATACTGCTTAAGGATTTTTATTGCAAAAAGCTTTAATGTTAACTCAACTGCGATATATTTCAAACTGTGATAACCAACATTTTTTTTAGTTTTAAGTTAATTTAAGTACAACAACAACAAGTTATGATTAAAAGAACTGATAGTTTAAACTAAAAAAAGCTTTAATAATTTTTAAGAAAATTAAAAAAATTAAAAATATAAAAAATTATTTAAAAAGAAAAATTTTCAAAAGTCTTTTTATTTACAATAACAAATTTCTTAATTTTCAGATGAATGCACTATCGCAAAGCATTAGCCTGATCAGTAATGGGACTTAACTGATCTCGCTTAATAATTTTGAAATTACTCATATGGAAAAATATATGAATGAAAAATGATTCTTAATCATTCAAATAAAAAAAATAATTTAGTGGATTTTTAAATTAAAAAAAATCTCTAAGTTTTTAGATTTTATTATCAGTTCATGTCTGATAACAATTCAGAATGATTTCTCGGGATTTGCAAATGTGATTTAAAATAATAAAGATCGTTTCAAACTTACAAAATGAATTGGATTTCAAATTACTCTGACTTAAATGTCTAAGCTGGTCCAACATTAATGCACGATATTAATTGCAGGTCACACTCTAATGTCAAATTTTCGCTTAACCTAATTTGAGAATTATTTGTAAATTCTATCATGAAGAAATACGCAATTGAGAATCGTAAAGAATCGGCTGATTTCGGGGTCGTTCAAATTAAAATGCATTTTCTAACTTTTCTTTGGTTTCAGAACAGATTAAAAGTGTTTCCAATAGGAAGAATTGTGAGCAGCAAACCGGTTCTAGGGTCAGTTTATTTTTCAAAAAAGCACCAACAATTTGAAAACCTTGCGAATATCACTGATTTTTAAACATATTGACCATATCATCTCTTTACATAAAGGGTAGTCCAACCTTTATATAAACATATATATTTGAAATTTAGAATTTTTGAATTTTTAATAAAAAAATTTTAACAAAAAATTTGTAAAAGATGGTTTTAAAAAAATAATTTCATAAATAATTGAATTTATAATTCAAAAAAAAATTTATTTTCATTAAAAAAGGGAATTTTAATTAATTTTTTTTGTGAAAACATTTTTTTTTTTTTGAAAATAAAAAATTTAAATTAAAAAAAATTGAAACAAATTTTAATTAAAAAAACTAATTACTCCAATTCCTTAAAAAAACATGCTCCAATATGCTTAAAATATGCACATGGACATATGATGCGACCTCAAGCAAAGCATTGATATTCATTGTGGACAAATGAAAAGGAATCTGTTTTGCTTGATGAATCTAAATAAAATCAATATGTTCGACATCCTCTAAGTACAGAATTTTTTTAAGGATTAAGGATTTAGAAATATTGATATAGAAGTACTTTTCATACTATGAAAGTTTGTCTATTATATCAAGTGAAACGGTCAACAATCTTCAATGTTTACACAAAAATCATAAAAAATTTAATGCCGAATGGAAAATGCCTTTTAAAGGAATTTTTCAAAAGAATGACGATCTGAAATGGGTTTGTTCTGAACAAATGGAATTGATGAAAAGTCGAGGAACTTTCAATACCCTCATTTCATTGTCATAAAATGGATTTACATAAATTGACATCAAAGAGTATATTGCTGAAGAAATAACATCAAGTGTTGACGAATTCTGAGCTGTAATGTGAGATACATGGCATTAAAGTTGGGAAATACGTAGTCGGGACTTATTTAACTATATGCCTCGAAGATATATACCAAACATAAAAAATAAAGGCTTTTTAGACATTTCTAATAATATTTAGAGTTTTTGCAGTATTTTTTACATTTTTGCAGACTCAAGTGGAAATAATGTGTCATAATCCTCTTTTTAATATAAGTTTATCTATAAGTTCTTGTATGTTCGTTTTATAAACATTTAATAATTCAATTTTAATATGATAACGAAATATTTTAGTAAAAAATTATACACTGATTTTTTATATAATGATAATTCTATTTTTCTGAACGCAACTGTATATGATCCGCCTTGATCTCTATAGATTCAACAGACTCTTTGCACTCTTTTTCCTTGATTTTCGATGACAACAAGAAATTCGTTTTTAGTACAATTTTGAAATTAAAAAGCTATCGACATTACCCTTCATAAAAACTTATCAAATATAGAAAATTGAGATGAAAAATAACACGGAGGTGTGGTCGCCAATAATCTGTGCTATGAATATCTTAAAGAAATCCATTAAAATTTTACATTTGGGCCTAAAATTGTATTTTTTTTGGGAAATGAGTTTAAATATCTTGGAAGTAAATTTTACCCATGTTAAGGACCCACAATATACAAGATATAATGTTCATTTCCAAAAAATAACAATTTTCGCTGTGAAAAACATGTAAAATTATTTTGAGTTCAATGTATAAATAGACATCCACATAACTGTAAATTTTCATGGTAAAACGTAGAATCAAGATTGTACATAAAATTAGCTTTTACCCGTTAAGCTTTGCTGCACAAACACTCTGCTCAGTAGCGAAAGAAATTTCAAAAATCACAACGTATATTAAAAAAATTTTATGCAATGGACATTTTTCCAAATGCCCATGACCCTGTCTGTTCTAAAATTTTATTTAATATTTGCATTGTATGGGAGCTACCCATTTCCTTGATCCTAATCGTCCTACAGTAAAACTGTTTGGAATAAAATATTAAAACTTTCGCTAATTTTCGATATTCGATATTCATTATTTCCTTATGTATGGGGTGGGGTGGTTGTTTCTCACTCTGGTCCTATCGGATATTAATATTTGCTTTGTCCTATATTTTAAAATTTTAAGGGACGTTTGAAGTTTTGCTAAAAGCGTAAACAATGCTTATCCACTCCAATAATATCGATACAAAATAAAATAATTCAAAAACAACATCGCTAATGATTTTACTATAAAAAGTACCTCTGGAGAGTAAATTCAAATTAAAAAAAATCACCGCTTTTAAAGCTCACGTGTTCTAACATGCGACCATTAATGATAAATTGCTACATTCAATCAATTCCTTCCTTCTTCCAAATGTATCAATATCCTTTAATATAATTGTAAAACAATAATCAATTTGTTACTTTAACAATTCCATTTCAAATAATTACTCCCCCTATAACAACAATCGACAACCTCGAACACGTGCAACATTTTCAATGATTCAAATTATTTAAAAAATTAATATTTTTTCTCTTTCGAATTCAATATGAACAAATTAGAGCGACGTTGGATTGTTTGGTTGGCCCACCTCACCTCATAGCATTTAAAACACAACAAAAAGTGTGGCCCACACGTGACTACATTAAAAGTTTAGTGCAACGCGCAACGCAAAACACTAAACAAGCACCTGATACGTACATACAATCATACACAATACCATACAATTTTAATTCATTCATGCTGGAGCACTGACCAACAACCAACCTTAAACTCACTACAATGATGGCCTCCTCCCAACTTGTGCTGCGAGTATGCGAGAAGAGTGTGTGCTTTTCTTGTGTTGTGTTTAAAATTTTTCCCTTAATTAATTACACATATTTGCAACAACTACAAAAAAAAAGAAAAGAAAAACCTTAACAACCACAACAAATATTAAAACAGAAGCAAGAAGTTATAATATCATGATCATCATCTTCATTTTCATCATCATCATAATACGAATGAGAATGCTAGAGAGTTTATTTTACCTCCTCTGTCCTCCTCCTCCTGCTCTATTAAAAACCTAAACTGTGAACATCTGTCACCTCCACTTAAAGACCGTGGGATAAAAATATTCTCAACAAATTTACGTTACGATACAATGATTATTATTAAGTATGATTCTTATTGTTGTTGTTTGTATTCTACTCATACACATTTAAAAAAACACACACTTTACTTTCAACTCTCGACTGTGGGAACTGCAACTGCTCATCAGTGGAGAAAAAAAAAAGAATTAAAAATTTATTTATGTATTTTATACGTTTGTGTGTTTGTTTAGGAAAGAATGAACAAACGAGTGAGTGTGTGACCGAACGTATGAACGACAGACGTCTCTACAATCTAAAAGTGTTTAAATATCAGCAGCAACAGCAACAACAACAACACCAGGGTGTGGTAAGCAAGTAATAGGAGTACAATTAAAGTAAACATAATAAAGTCGAGATAAAACCAAATTAAATTGAAAGGAATGGGTTTAGTCAAATTGTACAAATAATAAAAGGGATATAAAATATTTGTGGTTTAGAGAGGAGTGTGATGAACACTTGCTAAGATTGAGAGAGCGAGAAATTGAATTTGAAGCGATTTTTAATAACTGAACTGGTCAATGATTTTTGGATAAAATTAAAAATTATCGCTAAGTATATATATAGTTCTATAACGGAGTTTTCTGATCAAAAATGGGGTATAAGAAAAATCTCTTTGCATCGCAACGCTCTTCAATTCTTGTTTCATTTGTTCTAATTAAAACACCTTGTTTACGCTCTCAAATCTAAATACGGATTAGTGATATTCAAAATATATTCAGTTGTAAAACACAACTAGAAGACTTTCTTGCTCTATTTTGACGATCAATAAAGTGAAAACTGGACGAAAATGCACAAGTATTTTCAGATTTACTGCACACATTTCAAGATCAAATAAAGTTCCGCTAAAAAAAATGAAAGAAATACATCATTTTTTAGCATCGTGCACTTATGTTGAATCGCACTCTAAATAATTGAGCGATAAAAACCCAGACCAAGATTTCGCATGATATGAAGCTCGATGTTTATGTCAAAATTTTTGCATTTAGTTGTGACTCTCAGTTATCATCATGCAAGTAACTATGGGTTATTAAAAACGTTTACTCTCTGGTGTCAAAATTAAAAAAAAAAAAAAAAAAAAAACTTTAAGAACCTAATAAGCGACCATAAAAAATGGGTATATTAATCTTATATGAATTATAATTAGGATCCTTATACCGGGTGTCAGCAATCATCCCCCGCTACTCAATTGACTAAAGTTGAATTTTTAGGACGTGATCAGATAACCCATAATTAGGTCTTTAGTGTTTGTGAACAGGCATTTCTGAGATAATAAAAATCTAGGTTGTCTGAAACCAACATTTTGCAACACAAAGACCATATGGACCTACAAATTTGGGTACCAAATTTTATTAATTTTATTCTGCTCTCAATCGTATAAATTTTTTATAGAAAAACTAATCATGGTTGGACCATACTTTACTATTTCTAAACGGGTTCATTTGAATAATAAAAGCTATATGGAGGCAAATAAAGAAGACAAAGAATGCATAGAATTTTAGAAGATCTGGAACTAATCAAAGTCCCTTAAAAATCTAAGGCAGTTACACTTTCAATTTAGTTTCGATAGATCAAGAACTCCAACTTCTAAGATTCCAATAAATTTTATCACGTAACAGAAAAAATCCTAAAGAGACTTCGACGCTAGACTGTTAATACTAAACATGGAATCGATATTTCGGAAAATATTTAAAGGGCACTCAAAAGCTTTGAGATTCCTTGATTAGAGATCACAACATTTTGGATTTTTAAACAGTTTTGGAATCTTAAAATAATTGTGAGTTTAGATCTCATACAACCGAACAAAAGATCAATATAAATTTATTAATTATTCGAACTAAATCTTTTATCACTTAAATTATCCTAAAATCCCTGTTAAATTGCTTTAAAACATTTCGATGATACTTCATCACTTTGCTTTATCTCAGTCCTTAAAATTATTCTTCATGAACAGCTCTGTACGATTTCTGTGATGAGAACGTAAATAAAACAATTGTGTTTTTGCCAAAATCAGGGGTGAGAAGAGGTTGTACGAGTGTCTGGCATTGTGTGTGAACGTGTGTTGGAACGATTGCAGGATAATAATTTCACAAATGCTTCGTTAAAGTAAATTGCAAAAAAAATAAAAAAAAAACACACACACAATTGTTCACTTACAACAAGTGTATGTTCATTAAAAACAAGCACGTGTATTATAACAGCGGCCACGACAAGTGTCACAATAATTGAAATTATTTTATCTCACAGATTCCATATGAATCATAACGCAAGCGCACTAAAAACCGCTTCCCTCCTTGCCGACCACTATAAAAACCACAAATCCTTCAGGAACAAATCACAGTCAAAGTTAAACTTTTCAAGTGAAAACAACAAACAAACTTTGTGAAACTAAAAAAGTGAAAAACAAAAATGTTGACAGCAAACATGGAGAAATTCAATAAAATTAAATTTGCATTTAGCAAATTGTTTAAACAAATACTTAAAAAGGATAATAAATTGCTAAAGCAACAAAAGGATATTATAACCAAAAACTATCTTATGGATATGAATGAAAATCAACAACAAATCTTTGCCAATGAAATAGAACAAAACTTGGCCAACGAACAACTTTTGCAAAATACGCAACAACAACAACAACAGCAAACGCCAACATATGTTATGTCCATAGAAACTTCTGTTGGCTCATTTTACTGGAACTGGGAATGTGGCATGCAACGTGATAGCTTTGCTGATTTTAACTTTAAAACACATTGAACATCGACAACAACTAACCAGCAACAGCAACATTAACTACAACATACTAAACTTGCCAAGACAAGTGGAACTTTATTCATTGAAAACAAAATTCTGAGAAAGAGTAAAAAAAGGTTTAAGAACTTTAACCACAAGGATCCTTCTCTGTTTTTTGTTTTGTTGCAAGAAAATCAACTCGTAACGTAACCAAATGAATGAAAATGTGTGAATGAAAATTTTGTTAACGTAAAAAATATGCAACAAACGGGTTTTTTTGCTTTTGCCACAACCATTCACCAGGTTTACTTAACTGAGAGAGAGGGAGATTCAGTCATTCATAAATGTTGGCCTTAGTAATGAAGCCTGTAATGTGCTCCAACCGATATTTTGGCACACAAATTGAAAACAAGAATGAAGAAAACAAAAGAAAACATTAAGAAAAAATGTATGAAGGAATTTGGTTAATGTAGTATTTTGGAGGAAAAAAAATGTTGAAAGCTTTAAATTGGTGGAATTGGTGATGAAGGGAGAACACAGATGCTATAAAGTAATTTACATAAATATGGTGTGAAATTCCAATGGACAAACTATGGATTAATGGTTTCAACAGGATTTCAAAAATGTTGGATCCGTTTGCCAGTGGGAGGAAGAAAAATTCTCTTAAGTAAAAATTCACCAAATACGGTTGCATGGAATTCAATATAGATATATGATTCCTTATTATCTGAAAGCCATAATTCAGTTAGATGTTCTTATAACTGGAGGAAACAATATACGTTCAACAGTTCGTTAAATCGGTTTAATGACTGAAAAGTAATTAATCCTTAAAATCATCAAGAATTTGGAGATCATAATTTCTGTTACGGAATCTTAAGTTAATTGAGAGTTTCGAACACCAAAAATTTCTATCTGACACCACACGCATAAATTTCCACAAATCAACTCAAATGATCATGTTAACACCCGTAAAATCTATCTATTGTAAAGTTATCCTGAAATACCTATTGGATTGATTTGGTCCACGAAAAAATTCTTCTGCGGTTAAGAACGGAAAGAAAAAAATTGCAATAAAGTGCAAAACAAATTAGCAGTCAAAACCAAATGTGGAGAACCAGATGATGAAAAGTGTATTAAATTTAGTTTATCGTAAAATATCATTTTAATTTAAAATTTAAGTATTAAAAAAATGTTTTAATATTTTTTCGTAAACTGAAAATGTTTCAACTGTATTAATTTTTTAAAATTTACCTTAATATTTTGAAAAAATATGTAATGAAAAACCCACAAACCTGTAAAGAAGAAAACAAATTCAGAATTAGTAATATTGAAATGGTTAAATGTATTAAAAAATCAATAAAATATTTAAAAATAAAAATAGATTAAAATACAGATTAATGTCTTTGTTATGGGTAAAACCTTAAGGTAAAATAGATTGTACAGGTTATTTTGATACTTCTTCGATTTATCAGTGTTTGAAAAAATCCACCAGATGAAATGGTACACGAATCAACATAATCGACAAAATGTATTCACAATCAAAAGAATTATGCACAAATCTCAACATACTCGATCTAAAGTTATTTCAAGAAATCTTCACGTTCGCCACATCGATCTGCAGAAAGCACTAACGTTATTCACAGAAATGTGATAAAATAGTCGTCATCCTCGTCAAGCAATCGTTGCTAACTTTTGAATATCTGTTGTTTTGAATTAACACTCTCTATTCTCAATCTATCAGCGTTTTGAGCCAATCCAATATTGGCTGCAGTTTACTTTGATCCAAAACTATCTAAGAAACAGTTATGGGCCAAAGTAAATTTGCAAGATTATTTGCAAGTCTATAGAAAAGGGCTTAAAACAAGATCATGTCGTGGTGTTTAGCAAGAAAATTTTTTCTAAGACCGCGATCATTTCTCTTCAAACTTTTTCTTTTGCTGAAAGTTTCTGAAAGGTATATTTTTCCTACCAGTTTCTCGTTTTATTTATTCTGTAGTGTGGTTCTGCCTAAATCTGTCTTTCAATCCAGAGGTATTTCGTATCAATCGATGGGTTTTTACTGTATCAAATTGTTGAATTTATAGGGAAAAGTTTGCTCGGCTTACAAGCACTCGTTTCAAATGCTTTCTATTGGTATTAACTTCGGCTTAAATCTCACTTCTGTAACTTGCTTCAAACACCTTCTTTCTGCATCTTCGGCCCAAACATGTCTTCTAATCCAGAATAATAATTACAGTATAAAATTAGTGGATTTTGAATGGAAATCTAGGTTATGCACCGGTTTACAAACAAATTTTCAGTTGCAGTTATATACCAAGTTATTTGCAATTCATTATTCCAATTGAGATTGTGGATCAAATCATTATAATTCCCTCGACTCTTCTTTCACGTTTTTTATGTAAGTCAACTGATTAATAACTTTCCAATTTTCAGATCGCATCATCTTTATTGCCATTTATGGGTCTGAAATTGTTCCATTCTTAAATTTATTTAATAAAGTTGGATTTTCAATTCGTATTTGAAATTCAGATTTTCGTGCACAGAGACCATAAGTTTTAAATTGATCAAGTGTCAAATGAATTTTTTCTTTAAAGATTTTCAACATTCTAATCCGATTCCATGTTTTGTACTATCTTTTCTATAGAAAGAATACTTTAATTTTTTAGTCCATTCAATAAACAATTTGTAAGATCTTGCGACTGGCAAGATCTGCATTATTCCATTTTATCATTTAGAACTTTCTAAGGTATCAAGCTCTTTCTGTAATGTTTACCATATGGTTTAAGCTTTCAGCAAACCAAAGCAGTTTGAGAGACATTTTCCTACATTGCAATACATTCCTATTCACATCATGATTCAGTTAGTTGGAAGATTTCTAGAAGTCATTGAAACATAGATTCATAGATAAAATATAAGTTTTTTTCCAGTATTGGAATTCAATTAAAAACTATCAATTCCTCTATAGCTTCTCTATTATATTCAATCAATGTAAAAATAATGTCAAAGGCTCGAATGTAGAGGGGCAGTTATTTATTTATTCATCTTCTAATATTTAAACTAAACTCACGCTAAATCTAAGCTAAGTCGCAATATTCTTTCCAAAATCTTCATTCAACCCTAAACAAAATTTGTCACAAATTTATGTAAATCTTTTCTTTATTAGATCTTCACATTATTATCAGGGTCCTTAATTTAATAGTAATAAAATCTTATAAAACCATATTTTGAGACCTTTTGTTTTCAGACATTGTATCTTTCTCTAGTTCATTGCTTTTTATTCATCGATGTTTGTATGTTCTCTCTAATCAAGTGTTAAACAATCAACTCTTCGCCCTATTAAATTAAGCCAATGTTGTGTTTATGATGTTCTTGCAACACGAGCGAATCGCACACCACAACCTATACTACATACATACATTTAGTGAGAACCCAACCAAAATATAAACAACAACAACAACAATAACAATATAAAGATATTGACTGAACAACAAACCCAAAAATGGAAAAAAAATGTTACCAACAGCTGCAACCAAGAAAATTTTCTCACACTCTGAACTCTCAATGAAATAATAAGAAGAAGACGTAGTAGTAGAGTTGTTAATCAAGTCGTAGTTTAAACCAAAACACTTTGTCTGTCATTGTGTCAGTTCGTCAGTTATTTTTTGAATTGTCTGTCTAATACAATACACTAGTGTAACGGTCAAACCAAAGTCTGACTTGAGTTTGTAATGCTGAACAGAAGCAAAATTCAACGTTTCTTTTTTTGTTTAAAGAAAGGGCAGGTGTTAGTTGTTATTATTTGTATTGTTGTTGTTGTTATTTTTAATCTTCTCACTCACTATTTGACACTGAGTGTGCCATCAGTGTTACAGTGGCACAAATTTTGGAGAAAATGAAATACAATCAGAATTTTGTTGAAATTTCTTTGAACTGGGTCTTTCTCAGATGGTCTTTACTCTGCCTTGATTAATATTCGGCTATTCTTTAAATTAGAATCGGTTCATAACAGAAGATCTGTATATCGGGGGGCTTCATAAAAGAAATGGATCCGATTATAAGCTTTCGAACTGAAGAATACCAAATGGTTGATATAACAATTAATCGCCATAAATAAAGCCTGATTTCCGTACTTTGCCTGGACATATTTCACACCTAAAATATTCAAGCATTTTCTATAAAAGAAAGGGGTTCAGGAACTGGATTATTGAGTATATCTGAGCTGGCGAAATGTAGATATCGGACTGATTTCAAGTTCGTTTTCTTTGTAGTTCAAGCAGAAACCAGACGATTATTAAAAAGTTTCGAAACCCATCAAATACGATTAACATTAATGGCTTGTTCCCCTTGTTGGTATGATTCCGAATTAACTGGTTTTACAGGTAATAAAACGTTTCTAATAACGAGTTTTCTTCATAAGGAAGCAAATGAAAAAATATGTTGGGCGTCTCCCTCTCGCCTTTAATTGGGCAATTTCAAATAAGCAATAAATTGGTGGGTAAATGCTACAATATGGAATTTTCTTTAATTACTACTCAACGATCGAGTGGAACATTAGATATTAATGCGAACAGGCTTCAGACTTGAGGGGTTCGACATAGAAATCAGGATTCAATGTTATTTATCCGAAAAATGCCATAGAGAATGCATCTTAAAATGAGAATAAAACCTATTATTCTTCACCTAATCAGTTCTGAGTCGACTAAAAGGTTTTACAGGTAATCTATTACTTCCTACCAAAACCTTCATACGAATAGACACTTGCAATTACCTTTAAATGTTTATGGTAAAATTTTACAAGTCCTGAGCCAACATGTGCCAAAAAACCCATCGAAAATTCCCTAAATAACTAAAATTTCTATATCACGTTCCTAACACGTACACAACAATCACCCTGCACCATGAAAAAAACCCAAGAATCCTGATTCACACATGTGTTTCTGTATGAACTTGTCATAGTTTTACCCACTGTTCGTATGGTGTTGGTTGCACTATCAGTAACACACAAAAAGGATACAAACAACGATCCTAAAAGAAGAATGTGCTTCATTGCATACTGAAATAAAAACAACCCCATATGTGCGAGAGATAAATATACAAGGAACAAAAATTGGAAATTGTGGGAAACTAACTGGCAAAGTGTTTCCCACGATTTGAAATTTTATAATTTGCTACCTGTCTACCAACAACATACAATGCAACAACAGCCACCACCACCACCATCATCATATTATCATCATCACAGTACAATTAACATTTCGAGAAAGAAAACAAAAAAAAACAAGCATGAACTATAACCAACTTGTAACGTACTTTTTCAACCCCTAAAAATTTCAGTTTAGTTCAGCCAACAAGAATTGTATGAATGAATCAACGAACGTACGAACGAACGAACAAACGGATCAGTTGGACTCTTTACAAAACAAAGTGTGCTCTCTAAAATGGTAAATATTGTTCTCTCTGTGTGTATGATGGTGGTGGTTTTGGTTGTATGTAGGGAGAGAGAGCGTGCGTTGAGCACGAGTAAATTTTGTATGCGAGTCCTGGGACACGTGTGGGTATATAAACGTGTCACACTCTGTGATGCAACATCATTCACAGTTCATACGTTTAAGTATTAACATCTAAACGACAAACAAACTTTAAACTTTTTTTAACAAATTCTCTTAAAATCAAAAATGGCCACCAAATACGAAATGTCAAAAACTTATCAATACCGTAAAGTAATGAAACCTCTATTGGAACGTAAACGTCGTGCTCGCATCAACAAGTGCCTTGATGACTTAAAAGACTTGATGGCTGAATGTTTCCAAGGTAATGGCGAAAATACTGTTAAATTTGAAAAGGCTGATATTTTGGAAGTTACCGTCCAACATTTGCGCAAATTGAAACAACAAAAAGAACAAATCGCCCATAATAATATTGCCGCCCAACAAAGTTTCCGTTCTGGTTATATACAAGCGGCCAATGAAGTTTCCCGTTGTATGGCTTCATTACCCAAAGTGGATGTACAATTTGGCACAAAACTAATGACACATTTGGGATTACGTCTTAGCCAATTGGAAGCTCCTCAAGAAATACCCACAGCTGTAACAACACCTCTAACAGTAACCTGTTCTACTCCTCAAACCTCTACCGCCATGTATAGTCCTGTATCTAGTGGTTATGCCAGTGATAGTGATTACTCACACACATCGCCTGCACCCCCACAACCACAAGGACTTTTACAACCAGTAGCCACAACACCAGTATGGCGTCCTTGGTAAATTGTAAATACAATTTTTCCCATCATCATCATCATTAGCATTAACCCATCAAATACCAGTAGTGCACTTGAGTTCTTCCATTAATTTAACGATCTCGTTTTAGTATTTAAGATTTAATTATTTTTTAATTTTTAATTTTAATTTTGTTAAACTATTGATAGAAGTTTTTTTTATTGTTTTTAATTTTAATTTTTAATTTTTATTTTATCATGTATTAGCTTTACATAATCCAACTGTGATAGGGTAGCGATTTTTATGTTTATAATTATAATTATGATAATTATCATTACACTTAAAATACAAAAGATTAATGATCTACAATTAACTGTATAAAATGGAAAAGATAAAAAATATTATATATAAAATATAAATCATATATAAAACAAACATCTTAATGGGTTTTCATTTCTTACTATTATTTTTATTATTATTATTTTTATGACTAAATAATTATGAAAGAGGACAGGAAATAAGAACTAGTTCTCAGTCTCATTCATAGTCTCCGTCACAGTCACAGTCCCAGTTTTGAGTTGAGTCTCAGTTCTTGTTTAAACTGTAATTATCACAATTACAGTAAAGGATAACATTGATGGCATGTAATTACAATCTCATCAAAATAAATTGTACACGTTTTACATTTAAGAGGAATACAATCTATATTTAATTGGTATCGGCTGGTAACAACTGATCATTACATGTGATTAATAGAGCTGCCAGATCAGTTGTTAAATCGTTTTTTTTTGTAATTCGGGGTTTTTTGAAACGCTGTTACTAAGTGGAATATAAATTTAAAAAATGAGTTTTTAATTATAGTTTTATTCTTGATTTTTATTTAATCCATTTCTCGTTTCCTGTTCTTATAGTTTGTAATCGTTTTGGAATCTACATTGATGCTATTTATCGGAATTTTTTGGGCGTTTTTCCTAGTGAAAGCTAAAAACAAGGGATATTTGATCAATTTACTTAAATATATTTCAATATGAATGATACTTCTAGATTTGGTAACTGAAAATTTGATCAGAAATGTGTTCCAACTTTGGGCCAAATAATAATTTCAATTTTATACAATATTCTTATCAGATGCGCTAATGGCTCTTGTGACATATGAAAACAAACGACGTCACAAATTTCGCTGAACGAAATTAATTTGCATTCACACGAGTTTTCGAATTGTCTACAAATTCAATTTGTTGAAAATTTCAGAACAATCCTTCAATTTTAGACAGTTTCGGGCGATTATGATAACAAAAAAACACATAGCGCTGCAAAAAATGGCATTTCGAATTAATATCGTTTATTATGGTTGGATCTCGATTTAGGTGACGCTATTTATAAACGTTCAGATTATTAGGAATGAACTTATGTAATTTGAGGTGATTTTCGGATGTGGGGATTATATGAAATAATGGACTGATCCTCAAAAATTTTGGTTAGGTGTTTTTGTATTTGTATAAATCTTAGTCATCTAGATTTGGACTGATAAAATATATATTTTATCCAAACTTAAATAAAAAATTTAAATTTCTGTTAGTTTTATGAAGTTAGTAACATACTCCAGAAGATACCATACTCCTGGAAGATAAATTTCATAGAGGTATCTCAAAAACTGTGATCTGTTCGCAACCACATATGGCAGTGTAGTTTATAATAATTAAAAAAAATTAAAGAAAAATTTAATAAAAAATATATAAATCAATTTTTAACCAACAATTAAAATTTTAACAAAAAATTTAATTTTTAAGAAAAAATCAATAATAAAAAAGCAATTTTTTTTTACGAAAAATTATATTTTAACCAAAATTTTTCAAATTTTTCATAAAATTAAATTTAAATGTAATTAAAAAAATTAAATTTTAACAAAAAATTTAATTTTTGACATAAATTTGAATTTTAACCAAACATTAATTTTTTAACAAAAAAGCGATTTTTAACAAGATGCAATTTTTAGCAGAAATTTAAATAACAACAAAAAATATATTTTTAGTAAAATTCCATTAAAAACGAAATTATTTTTAAAATTAAATTCTTAATTTTTTTTTTTTTTTTTGTACAAAAATCCCATTTTTGACCAAAAACTTAATTTTTAACAAAATTAATATTAATAATATTTAACAAAGGAAATTATTTTTTACAAAAATTCCGTTTAAAAAAATTAATTTAAAAAATTATTAAAACAAAATCAGTTTCAAAAAAAAAAAAACATTTTAATAAAAAATTTTAACAAAAAAAATGATTTTAAACAAGAAATTCTATTTTTAACCAAAAATATAATTTAAAATTTTTTATATTAAAAAAGTCTCTACAAAAAAAGTATTAAAAAATATTTTAATAACAAAATGTATTTAGATTACGAAAATAAAGTCCCTGGTCTGTTAGGAATTTTAATAAAAATACATCTTTCAATTAAAATTTCTATTAATTCTAATTTTCTATAGCATGATTATTTGTTGCGATGAGATTTGTGGAAACCATCCGTTTGTAAAAATAAGTCAATAGAATTAAAGCAGATAGAGTCTCTCTATCCGTTATGCTAAATACCAAAAAATGCCAGAGTATTGATCTTTATACGCGATCATAATTATAACTTTCAATAGGTAATTACACCAAAAAAGTCATTAGAGAATTGTAACAATAATTATCTGACTAAAAAGCGAAAAAATTACTAATTACATCGAATACAAGCAAGATCGATCACATCTAAAATAATTATGTAATAATGATCGTTAGCCAAAGTATTCAGAATACACTACAATCGTTAATCTATTAAAATCGTTTTAAAAACCATTAAATCCAAAAAAACTTATTACCACATTAAATTTATAATTATTTGATAACAAATCCGCTCTAACTTATGATCACTAATTGCTTACATATTGTTATTGATCTCCTAGACAATATCAATAGTAGATAAAAATCCGTATGATATTGTTTTTATTTTATATGCATCTAATGATCACTGATCATATCAATAATTTTTTCTATTATTTTAGGTTATGTCTAAAGTTAATTACTTTAAAATTGAATATCATTTGTATAAAATTTGCAAACTTCTCAAAATTATTAGAAATCATTTAAACGTCCTTGATCTTTCAAACCAAAGTAAAACTTAACAGAAAACAAGGGGCGATCGTGCTGATAGATATGCATTCAATTGATAGGAGAGATGTCAAAATAAATTCTTAATATAAACATCAATTGCTTAGTACAGTATATATCCTCTCTCACCTTTCACCCCTCTCATAGTTCACGATTAGCAACAAGTTTGCCCCATTTAAAGGCAAAATCAATAATTTACTTATAGATCAATATTTCATATACATATAAATCTATAATAACAGGCCAACCCTCCATAAAAATACTTAAACATACTTATGTTGTAGTCAAATGTACTAGAATTTTAATGGAAATTACTTTAGACACACTTAACACACGAGATTAATAAACAATTTACAGGCAATAAGAAGCCAACAACAAGCACGACCCATTTAAAATGCAACATTAAATTTACACAACAACATTAATAGCAGCAGCAGCAACAACAACTATAATACACATTCCCATAAAACCAACAAGCACAACTGCAACAACAGCTAAACAACTGAAAAAAAAACACAAAAAGGACAATAAGGAATAATAATTAAATATATATTTTCTCACGGTTTCAGGACTATAAAAACGAAGGGAAGATAAAAACCCAACAATCAATGAATGACTGACTGAATGACGATATGAATGGAAAAATTCTTAAAGTAAAATGAAAAAACAAGAACAAGCAGCAAGCAACAAGCAATCAAGGCAAAGGACAGACAGAAATTACACTCCTTAGCCAAGTGGTCAGGAGAAGAAAAAACTGCAGGACAATCTGATTAACTAAACCAAAAATGTAATATTATTTTAAATAAAACAAAATAACAACAACAAAACTACAAAAGACCTGAATTAAGAAGCAACAAGAAGAAATTTGATGATTCTCATAACAGAATGATATCATGATCTTATTTATTCTACTTTTACTTTACATTATTCTATACGTTTTTTACTCACTTAGACTCACTCACTGGCAAAAATTGTACGAAATAGTGACAGCTGCAAAATAATCCTTACAACAATAATAAAAAACACTAAAGGAACATAATAAGAAATGAACGCATGTGTTTGTCGTTTCAAATTGTCGAACAACAGAAGAAACACCGTGTGAGAAACTCAGTTTTAGTTGTGTTCCCACGGCCACGAGCCATAAGTTTTTTTTATGTGCATGACAACAACAAAAAACAAACACATCTTCTTATAGAAAAAAAAATTATATTAAAAAGGATGATGATTGCAGCTGCAGCTGCTCCTTATTCATACACACAAACAAACATACACACATAATATAAATTTACAAGTTGTTGGTTGGATGGATGGATGGTTGGATGGATGACTCAAAAAGGAAATACTCTTTCATGAAAATGCAGCAACAACAACATTAAGAATAATATTAATATTCGGAGCAAAATGAGGGTAAACTATGCGCAGAGAGAGTTTATAAAGTTTTTGAAAGGGAATTTAGTACAAAATAAAGTACCACTTTTTTGTTTTTAATATAAATTTAGAAAGAAGAGAGTTTTTAACAAAAGTATTCGAATTCTTGATTTATTTTTTCTTTACCATCAAATGTATGATAAATAAGTACTTTTATTCCAATTAAGTACTTTTTATTACAACTTAATTAGAAATGTCCTCTACTTTTATGCTTATGAAATCTTTATAAATTTGAATTGAAACTGTTTACTGAAAATACTTTAATTAAGTATAAATATTTTGTTTGATGACTTCAAGTAGTTCTATAAAAAGTACCAAATATCCTTTATTAACAAATAAAAAAAGTACTCTTTCTGAAAACTTATTTCAAACAAGTCTTTTAATTTATTTAATTACTTTATTAGAGAACTTCAAATTTTTATAATAAAAAAGTACTTTTCCTACAAAGTAGGTACTATTTACCACCAATCTTCATCCTTTAAAATCACCACACTAATAACACTTAACCTAAAACAGGGTAAAATAAAGTCTCTAAATTTCCTTAAGAACAAAACTCACCCCATTTGTTCTCTTTGAGCAGCAGAGTATAAAAGGTCTGCTATCGCATGAGTAGGACATCATTCACTTTACAACCAAACAAGAGTAAACATCTCTTCAACTCAAAATAACATTAAGAAAAAACAAAATCACAACAACATGTCCAACATGGAATACGCAACAAAAACAGAAATCTATCAAAAAATCAAGAAACCTTTATTGGAACGTCAAAGACGTGCTCGCATTAACAAGTGTCTGGATGGCATGAAACAATTAATGGTCGATTTGAATGGAAATAGTAAAATTTTACGCATGGATAAGGCTGAAATGTTAGAAACCACCATTGTCTATCTTAGACAACATGTTAAACAACAAAAACAACAACAGCAGCAACAACAAACACAACAAATTCCCATGGATTCATATCGTAATGGTTATATGAATGCTGTTAATGAGGTATCACGTGTTTTGGCTTCAACTCCTGGCATGACAATAGAAATGGGCAAATCAATTATGTCACATTTGGGTCATTCCTACAAAAGATTACAACAGGAACATGAAGAAAGGAGAGACAACAACAGCAAATGCAACCTTTAACCATTGATTGTCCCTTGAGTCCTGCTTCATCTGGTTATCACAGTGATGATAATGATTCACCTGCAGTATCACCAGTTGCAACTCCTGCCCCTATATGGAGACCTTGGTAATTAGGTGACACAAGAAAGAATGGAATTTTTCTCAAAACATTAGAAAATTCTATACAACAAATACTGTGATCATCATTTCATCAAGAAATAACAAAACAAAAACAAACAACCTCAACTGTGATAAACCTAAACTGTGATAAAAACAAAAGAAAAAAACTAGAATTAAATAAACAAATTTAACCTCAAAAAATAAAATGAAAATAAAATTAAAATTGTTATATAAAATATAAAAACAAAAATCGAAAATCTTTTATTTAGTTTAAATATTTACAGGAATTATTTAATGGGTTGTAAATATCAATCATAATAGGATGATTGTTGTGGGAATAAATAGACATTAATGAAAATATTATTGTGGTAGGTTGAGGTAATGGGAAATAGGAAATGTAATCTTTATTTCCTGTTTTTAAGATGACAATACAAAATGTATCATCGACTTAACACACGTATGTACATATCTACATATATAAAAATGAAACTGTTTATCTGTTTGTTTGTTTGTTTGTTTAGGACTTATAGATCGACTAAATCGAGTGGACCAGGGGAAGAGGTACTCCCATACAAAGCAAATATTGATTATCGAATATCTAAGGAACCATAACAGCGAGAATTTTCAAATTTGGTCCCAATAACTTTTTCAATTAACTATTTTACAAGACAAAATACGGGGCGGATAGGGTTAGGAGAAGGAGTAGCCCCCATACAAAGCAAATTTTGATCATAAAATGTCTAAAGAACCATAACAGCGAGGGAATCCATAGTGTAACTGAATCAAAATTTAAAAAAAATCTATAACTTTAACACTGAAATGTGAAGACATTTAAGTTTGGAAATTTGAATCACATTATGGGTTAATCGCGTGCTTAATGGTTTCAACACAGTTACCTTTTCAAGGATATTAAATTTTAAACACATAAAAATACTAAAATCGGCTGTTCCGAATCTTAAACACGCTACACCACATACATTAAGCTAACGTTTGAATTAATTGAAGAAATTACACTAGAAAACTTATACCTGGAATTTTTTATAAACTTTGGCACGGAACCAAAATCAAAAAATACTATTTCGAAAAGGGACATTAAATAGAAATTATAACCGATTATGGCCCTATAAACAAAATTTATAATTTAGAAAATTTTAAATTTAAGAATCTTATAAACTCAAAACCTGAAAGATGTCCCCAACGTGAGTTAAAAATGTGCCGAATTTCACTAGATTAAAAATAAAGCTGAAAACCTATTTTAAAATAGTGCCTTAAATGGGAGGTATTCATAAATATGGATGTGATATAAGTCAAATTAGTTAGATATATTTATAACAGTTATAGAAATAGTTGATTTATAGAGCTGGTCCATGTTTAAGAATCTTATAACCTCAAACCCGTTTTCAATAAAGGGCCTCATATGTGCGTTAGCCACAATGCGGTTTTTAGGATCTATTATATCAAACTTAATATACGTGACAAATAAAAAATACATTCAAAATTGTGAGCTATCGACATTCTAATTTTGAGGTATGTCAAAATTGTACATATTTTAATGTATATTTTTTTCTCTTGATCCGATTTTTAATTTTTTTCGAAGTAAATTATTGAAAAAGTACCGCTACCGATAAATTCTGTTTAAATCCAATTAATTTTAGTTTAAAAAATAAAGAACCATCTTCGAATTTTTGTGATTGTCTCAGATATCGGTTATGAGAACGTTTCCGATGGGTAGGTGGACATAGCCTACCGACTCAGTTTTTATTTCTTATTGTAAAAATTATGTTTTGTTAAACTTAAAATTTATTCTCAAGAAAATAAAAAGTTCAAATTTTAAAAATTCTAATATTTTTTTTTAAATATTTTTGTAAAAATTTTTTAATAATTTAAGTTTTTATAAAAAAGTGATTAAAAATTAAAAATTTTTAAATGTATTTAAACCGAAATCGAAAACCGGTATCGTTATTTTACAACCTCAAACTTCATTTAAACAGAGTTTCAAAAGTTATTTTTTATTAAATAATTAAAATTAATTTAATTTTCTTTTTTGTTTTAATTGGGGAAATTTATTATGTACTTAAATATTCATCAAAAAAAAAAAAAAAAAAAAAAAAAAATAGTAAAAAATTTATATAAATAAACCTTCAAAACCTTTAAATAACGCAACTCTATTAATAAATAAATACAATACTGTGTTTAACTCTACATCATCATAGGTATTGGTATTATACTTTTATGCTGATGTTTGTAACTTACAGAAAAATGGCGTTTTAAGAATAATTTTCAACTCAGAATGGTCCATGTATTCACATGATTGTCCATGGACTCCCAATAATTAATTTTAAAACGCATAAATGTCACATAAATGATATTTTCACCACAATATGCCGAACCCTTAAGAATAAGTTAGAAAATAACTTATACGACGGTCCTTCATTACTTTTTCGTAAGTACCATTTATAACAAAAATTGTGGAGCAGGGTGTTACATAGTCGTGATTGGCCGACTATAACATTCTTATTTTGTATTTTCTTATTCGATAAAAAAGTAGACAAGAAAGTTTTTAGTAAAAAAATCATAATTGAAAACATATAAAATCAAATATGCAAAAACAAATTGCTTTTTATTTTACTTTATTAGAAAACCAAAATCACGAGTCAAATTCTTACTTACCTTTTATACACACGAACACAATCGTCTACGATTTTGTTGTTGCTTGAAAGATCAAATCGGAAATAAAATGAGACACACAAATTTCTTTTCCTTCCCTTTAAACACAAAAAATACACACACACGAACACTTAGAAATTTTGCCAGACTTAAAAAAATCTGCACAAGAACATAAAACTATGAAAATAAAACACTATATTTTATATAATTTATATATATTTTTAATAAATAAATGATTTTTTATTACTTTTTTATTTTTTCTATATGAAATTGACATTATGGCAATTACTTTTTTCATAGACAAACTAATTTGGGGAGATTCTTATCAGATTGCTAACAACCCCACGAACCAATAGAATTAAACACTTATTTTTATTATTTTTTATGATTAACAAAACACACTTTTTATATTTATTTCATTTAAAGATTTATTATTAATTTTTAATATGATTAAATTAATTAATTTTTCACTAAAGTAAAATAATTTTTTCACAAGAAAAGAATTTAACGCGCGCGAACGAAAATAACTAAAGAAAAACTTATAAGGAGTTGCCAAATCAAAATTTTAATAGATTAGAGATGGAAGTATTGCCATATGAAATATGAAAAAATTGATAGTTATCGTTACTTACTGATTGGATTACTTGAAATATTTCTGTTAAATTTTAATTAAAATTAAAGATACATAAAATAAAAGAATGCAAAGAAATGAAGTAAAATATAATAGAGTGGCATAAATTAAGGAGTGAGATCGAAAAATTCTTAACATACATATATTTTACTAAAAACAAAACAACTAAACTTATAATTTTTATTATTTGATTGAAATTGTTATTACAATTGTTAAAAAATATTTTTATAATTTTAATTACTAAAGACGAAATTTTAAACTTTTTCGGTAGACAATCTCCGTTTAAAATCTTCCACACACTGGAACATCATTACTATGATGTTCCAGTGTGTTGTTCCACTCAAGGGCTTGCTAACCATAGAGCCAAATCAGTGAACATTTTTATATTATGATGACTTGGAAGCAGAATTTTTGTAAACATTCCTTGATGTGTACTTCCTAAACATTTCAACATTACCTCGAGCATTAGCAATATAGAATATTTAACCAGAAAGTTGCGAAAAAATGCACCTTGAAAATAGTTTGACGGCAGTTCCTTGAATGGTTCGCAAACCTTTTGTATGATCAATTTGGATTTTGTCGAAATATTTAATAATTTTAGTATGCATTTTTTATTCATTTGTTTGACATTAAACATAATATGTTTTACAAAGGTAACTTGATAAAAACCAAATTCAAAAACGAGTGTTAAGAAATTTTCGATCTTACTCCTTAATATGAAATAAGACTAAAAAATTAAGTTAAATAAAAATAATTTTAAAATATCATTAAATTTATTCGATTTACTTAAATTTTGAAAAGCTATAATAACTCAATTGAAAACTACGATTTTCTGTAAATTTGACATTTAAAGGAAGAGATCTTATGCATATAAATCAGAGAACATATTCCACTTTAAATTTATTAAGAATTAGCAGCACGTTGTTATACCTTTTGAAGATTATACTTAGTAATTTGAATCAAATTTTGAATAATTATAATAATATAATAGAAATCAAAACCCTACAATACCGCAGTTGGAATGGAGTTTTTAGCTCACAAAAGTCTTAAATATAAAACTATTTTAACGAAATTGACAAAAATAAGTTATATGATATTCTTAACCAATGTGCTTAATTATGCAAGGGTCGGATCATTCCATACAAACCTCCTTCCAATTATCACTTTGGCATTTTTTGAAATTAAAATAAATATAAGCAGAAGTCAATGTGCAAAATTAAACGGGAGTCGTTCTTTACATTTTCGTTACCACCTTATAAAACCGACTGTAGCATTCTTACTTGTTTATAATTAACTTATGTTTAAAATTTCAAAATTAAACAGCAAAATACTTATTTTCCATCTCTATCGATAAACACGTTTTATCGGATTTGCTTAAGCAATTACACATCATTAGGTTACCTTAGAGCTATTAAATACAACTCTGTAAAATAAATGCCACAACATTTAAAATTTTCTTGCTCCTTTTACTTTTTATGTTTTTGTACAATTATTATTTTCTTTCTTGGCAAAAAAAAACTTTCAAAAAATTATTATAAAATCTAAAAAAAACTAATGAAATTCATTAAAAATGTCTGTCAATATCACAGTTAATGGAAAATTTGCCAAGCATTGCCGTTCTCATCCTTTACTGGACGATCCGCAAGAAGTGAGAAAAGCCGAGGAAAAAGAAAGAAGAAAATTACGTCTCTTACAGGTTTGCTTTAATACTTTCCATTCGAAGTTCTAGTTTTATTTATCATTCATTTCATTTTAAGGTTCGTGAAGAGTCCAAAAAGTTAGCTAAGAAGATACGTGATGAAGTTAACGAAGAGAAGAAAAGGGAATTAGAAAAATTACAAGCCATTAAGGAACGGGAATTGGAATGTTGGCGCCAGCATGTCTTACAACGTAAAGGAGAGGAATATCGTGAGGCGATATTTCAAATAGGTACTGCCCATCAGGCGGCCAAACGAGAAAATGAAGATAAGGCTGCAAAACAGAAGACACAAGGCAGTTATAAAGACTTTAAAAAACAAATGGCAGCTAGGAAATCTCAAGCAGGAAAAGTACAATTTACATGCTCTTGCAAACAAACAAAACTCTGTGCCAATAAACAATTCAAATGTACTTGTACACAAACTGAGGAACATAGTACAAAATCTAAAGATGATGAATCTTATAAACGTAAACGGGATCTTAGCTTTTCTTCCACTGAGTCAGAATGTGAAGATGAAGGTTATAAGGAACAAACAACACTGCCACAATCGTCATTTTCATGTTCATCAACTTGCGACAGTAGCTGCTCATTATCTTTGTGCAATGTCAATAATAAAACAACTCAAACTTCCATGATTGTGCCTTCACAAAATAAATGTTTAATAAAAACTCCTGCAGTGTGTGTGGATGTTGAAGTGGCATCAGATGATTCCATTACAATAAGTGCACCGGCTGAAGTAAAGGACAAGCATGCTGTATATAACAGACAGTTTAACAGTGTTATACCGCAAAGGTTGTAAGCAAATGGAAAATACAGGGGAAAATCCTGCTATACCAACAACATCAACCACTAGTACCATATCGAGCGATACAACAACAGCTATGCCAACAAATGCAGAGAAAACTTCTTTTGAAAAAGTCTACCTTGTAATAAAACAACAGGGAAAGAAAAACGTTTTACTTTAATATCAGATTTAGTCAAGAAACAACAAGAAAATATACAACCATCTTGTCCCCCTGCTTCCCAAGCTACTTCAGTTACTGTGACACCACATTTATCACCTAGAAAACAATTAAGAGAATCTACAGTAAGACCACATATATCACGTCCCCAAACTCAATCTCCACGCAAAGCTAGTGCTACTTCAAAATCTTCTAAATGTGTTACGGAAAATACTCAACATACAACCACCTCGTTTACAGCAACAAATAAAACTTCCACCGCTGTGCCTAGTGCCAGCACTACTTCAGGCCGTGTGCAATTCTTTGATTACAATAGTAAGTTGGTCAAAGAACGAGATCAAACTGCAGCAACAACCGTGAGTGTTCAAAGACAAAGGGATCATACAAAACCTACTGCCATGGAAGAAGCTGAATTGGAAAAGCAAAGAGAAAGGGAAAGACAACTCGATGCTATGAAGAAAAGGTAAGTTTTACATAAGTATATAGAAAATTAGCTTTTACCCGATTCGGTTTGCTTCACAAACAATCTCCTCAGTCCAAGATCTCGAAAGAATTTTCACAAATCACAACGTGTGTTAAAACAATTTAATGCTATGGTCATTTTGCTAAATACCTCGGCCCTATAAGTTTCAAAATTTTATTTAATATTTAAATTTCATAGGAGCTACAACTTCCCTTGATCCTAACCGCCCCATATTTTGTCTAGCAATACTGTTTGGAACCAACATTAGAACTTTCGCTTTTGTAATTGTTTAGATATTCGATTCCTTCCTCTTGGTCCTATCGGTTCTTCATTTTGTTCACTATAATAGTTCCTTTAGAAAGTAATTATGATCAAATTTGAGAACTCCCGCTGTTATAATTTTTAAAATATTTGATTGAATTGCTTTGTACGTTGAGATCTCTCCCCCTGGTCCTATCAGTCCTACATTTTGGCCAGTAAAAATGATTTTTGGGGAAATAATTGAAACCAATTTGAATATTCCCGCTTTTACAGTTCTTTAGATATTCCATAATTAATATTTGCTTTGTATTGGAGTACCTATTCCTTGATTCTACGCTAAAATTTTGCAAAATCGTTCCAATATTTTATATTAATTTTTATATATACAGATGAGAAAATATATTTATATGTTTTTTTACTTTTTAGTCAACAAATTGAAGAACGTGGACAAAAAGCCCTGGAACGCGAACAGGTTAGAAGAGATTGTCATGAATTAACCGAAAAACTGGAAGCTTTGACCCGAGAATATCCCAATCAAGTTCCCACAAATGTAATTAAAATTTCTATTTGAATACAAATTTATATTTTAAATTTATTTAACTACAAATTTTCCTTATAGGAAAATCATTTACATTTATTCAGAGATAATCAGCTAAGGAAAGAGGCTAAAATGAATTCAGCTGTGGAGAAATTATTACAAAGACCCACAATAATAACATGTACGGAATTGAATAAACCTACACAAAAAGAAAATAAAACGCAAATTCCTGTACCAGGAACCAATCAGGGAAATATATTAAATGTGGCCGCTTTAAATGAACAACCGATGTCATTAGATGATGTATCCAGTGATAGCTGCTGTTCTATACTTTTGGGCTATGTGGATGATCAGAGTAGATTAGTGAAACAAGATATACAAAATAACAATAATGCTGCGCAAAATCAAACAAAACAAAAACGTTTAAAAAATCTTCTGAAGCGTTTAGATGAACTACGCAATTCTCTGGTAGAAGAATTGAAAAATGAAAGCGAATCTAAAAGTGAAAAAGAAAATACTAAAACCTCTTCTAAAGAAGAAAATCTTAGACAAGTTATTGAAAGTATAAGTGAAATGCGTAAAGAAAGAGAACAGATCTTAATTAACGAAAATAATCCATTAAGGGCTAGAGAAAAAGAATTACAAGCGAAAGAAGCCATTTTAGAGCAAAAAGTAAGGGAATTTTATGAATTGCAAAAACAAAAAAATAAAAAAGTTAACAAAAAAATTGAAGAAAAGCAACAAGAAAGTTCTTCTTCTAAAACTAATAGTGACAATACGAACGATAAAGAAAATAAAATTTGTGTTAAAGGAGAAAATCCTTTAGAAATTATCATAACCGTTAAAGGAGAAACAAAATGTGTTAAAATACCACAAAAACCTAAAAGAAAAAATCTACCGAAGAAAAGTCCCAGTAAATTAGCCACTTTAATAAAAAGTCCTCAAGTTAAGAAACATACTCCCAAAAAGAAAACTCTCCAATTAAGGTATTAAGCAAAGGACAGGGTATGTTAAAAAGACAGAATTCCTATGATTCAAATTCCACTTCCTATATGAGTTTGCCTTCTGAACTGCCTAATAAAATAGATGATTTAACCGAACGTATTACAAAAGAGAAACAACAAACTTTAATAGAAAATAAAAAAGTGCAGGAAAATCCACAAATAACATCTACTCAAGATAATGCAGCAGAATCGGAAACCTCTTTAGAACCTTTAGATAAAACAGATTTATCTAACCAACCGCCACGTTTGAATCCTTTAATAGCACAATACGTACAACGTTTATTGGGCATGTCACGTAAAGCTGTGGAAAAATTGGGTGTTAGCTCCTCAGAAATTGATACACCCGGCTCTAGCATTATAAATACCACAGAAAATATTGCTAATGCCGATACTCTCATATCCGATGAACGTCTCATGACAATACACAATTTTATGGAAGAAAATAGAAGTTTTATTAAAGAACTAGAACAGTCAATAAGATCACAAAATAATGTTTCATTAGAGAATAGTATGAGAAAATTTGATGATATATGGCGTAAACGTTTACAGATCGAAAAGAAGAAATCACAAGAATCCCCTAAGGAAATAAAACAAAAACCACATAACGCTAAATCTATTAAAGAAAAGAAACTAGAAGAACAACAAACACGTTCGGAAAAAAATTCTTTAAAAGATCCTGTTTTTAAACAGCCTAACAAGATTTCACATGTTAAAAACAAACAGATAGAGCGTAAGATGTCTACAGATGATTTACTTAAAGATTTGGGCAAAAACCTTTCATCACAGTACTCCACAGATGATAGAGAATCCTTCAAATCCTTTAACAATCAGCGTTCAGTACGAAAAGCTGATAAGGCTGTTGATGCAAAACTTTCAAGCGATTCCAGTAAAGCCGAACCCGATTCACAAATTGCTCGTTACGCCAAGCTAACTGAAAATTGTACACATCGCATAGCAGAGTTAACAGAACTTATTAATCGTGTACGCGAAGAAAAACAACGATTACTAGAAGTTACTTTGAGCTCCGTTAGTGATAATGGTGGTAGACAGTCTACCGAATACCTCGAATTACCGGAAGGCAAATCAAGTACAGGACATGAGCAAGATGATTTAACACGCGTTAGTTCTAGTTCCGACGAAACTTCGCAAAATAAACAATCCTGCAGTACGGAGACTCTCCATGAAATGCCAAAACTATCTTCTAATGATAAAAACAAACAAATGACTGCCAGCCGTGATAGTGGTATAGCTGAATCACGTCCTCATACTGCCCAAGAGAATCGCAATGATCCAGAACCCATCTCACAAACATCTTCTGAAACTACAATGGTGCCTCAAGCGTTACGTAAAATGAAACCACCACCAACACTTAAACGTTTTAGTCCACAATTGCCAGAAGATGAATTAGCTCATGAGTTGTCAACCATTTTGGAGGTGGATACACCAGCTACTTCGCGTATTAACACAGCTGTTGGACAATTAAGCGAAGATCGTGAACATGTTTCCGATTTGGGTTTACAACAACCAGTGAAATTTCCTACATTTGAACAATATATTAAACAATTGAATTTGGATCCAGAAAAGAGTATGCAATTACAACAGGAATTTACATCACTTTTGGAATGTTTACAAGAACATCGTGGACCAGCAGGTGAGTTGAAGTAAACAAATCGAAAGTTTGATTTGGGTTTTTTTTTTAATTCAAATACAAACTTTTTCTCTTGGCTAAATAACATTACTTTTTTTAATCCAAACAGAACCTCAGCGATATTCTGAGTTTCCCTCCATTAACACCTATAATCAGTATTTAGCAGAAGGTGATAATCTAGGAGAAACAATGGAAGAATCTCTAGCGCAATTACGTATAAGTGGCGTAACTCCACGTGATTTCCCTGCTGTACGTGAATATGTGAAACGTAATGCTACAAAATCATCTCCTGGTGAACAGCAACTTTTGGATACTGAAAGTTTGGAAAATATTACTGAAGAACCAACACAAAACAATACCGACAACGATACAGCATCTCTGGACATTGAAGCTGAATTGAAAAGAAGAAAAATCCTCAAAAATTCATTTCGTTACACTGAAACTAAAAAACAACAAATATTTTCTTCAACGGCTCACAAAGATGCTGGAATTTATCAGGAAATATTAGCAGGCGAAAGTGGTATAGATAAATTGTCCTCTTCGGGTAATACTAGTGATTTATTGGATAGTGATTTAAAGCGAATGGTACAGCAAGTTAAGAAAAATTCAAAGGAAATAAAAATTTTAAGTAGCACCACCACCTCAGCAGATACTTCAGCTATAGCTTATTCAGCTTTAAGGGTGAGTCTAATTTATAAGAATCACTACCATCACAAATAGGGAGTTTAAGGACTCCTTTATTTATATATAAATTTGTTTATCTGTCTAAAGTGAAATTGAAAAATTCTTAACATACATGTTAACAAAAATGAAACCAATGAACTTACAGTTTTATTTATACATTTTTATAGTGCTCTCTGTCACTTTGCTCGAACATGAATTCCATCTATGTTTAAAATCTACCATACTTTTAGACACCTTTTTGTGCTCTTCAATTCTTTTTAACAAGAGCCTAGTTTCTTACCACTAGTCTTATAGATCGATTACGTATGGAAACCGAATTTCAGTTGCGCTGTCAGTTGCCAAAATTATATTATAGATGGCAACTGGCAACTAAAGTTCTCAATTTTAGTTGCCAATTGAATAGTAAATATTTTGAGAACTGAGGTTTTCTGGTTTCCTGGCATATTTACGCACTTGTTTTCAACGCAGCTGAAGTTCGGTTGCCATACTTAATTGACCCATTAGCTCCGGACAGTTTAGGGGATTTGCCTCTCTTGGTTAAAATGCTACATTAATGTTATTGGACTTATTAACTATAGTGACAGCTTGCCAATTCAGGTCAATGATAATGAAGTCTATTGATGTAAATTTCTGTATTTATAGTGTCCATTTTAATTGACTTTTTTGCCGCAACTGCATATTACTTGCCATTAAAAGAACTTTATTGGCAAATTTTGACTTCCCTCGAGCATCAGCAAGATAACATTTTTGACTGGAAGTTTAATTTCCGAGCTCTGTTTTTTGTCTTTAAATTCTTAGCAGCTTTCCTGTCATAAATTTTGAGATTTAAACCTGCATAAAATTTAAAATTTTATACCAAACAATCGGATGACAGAACTAAACGAACTGCTTTCCTACTTGATTTGTGGAGAGCTCATTTGAAAGTGGCATTTGTAGGCATAAGAAACATCATGTGGATAATTAATCCTACCTGATCCACATTTTCACTGTTTATTGACTTTGGAAACAGTTTGGCGGTAGATCTTTGGATGACACTTTATTCTGGTCACTCATTTTAATTATATTAACAATATTTTCATTTATTTGACATTAAACATTAAAATGACGTGATTTACAAATGTAACTTGTTAGAAAAAATCAAGTTTTAATGAAAAACGTGTTTTGAGAATTTTTCGATCTCAAGTTTTAATGGGTGAACATCTGAAAAAAATCAAAATATAAGATAAAAACAAACCAAAAAATTAAACTTTTAAAATTTGTGTAAAATCCTTCATTTAAATTGTTCAATTGATTTCATTGCTCCATTTATATTTTAAGGCTGGCCTCTTTGGACGATAGCGATAAAGGTACTGGTCAGGCTTTAAATTTATGTGACTTTCTGAAGCGTGAACTTTCGAAACGTGACAACATGTCCGGCTTAACTTCTAGCTCTAGCAATGAAGATTCACTGCGTAGTTATTTTTTACACTCGTTAATTGATTCCTTAACGCCACGCACTCCAGGAGCAGCTAGTAAATCTGGAGCATTAACATTGGATCGCCAAAAAACCTCTACGCCAGTTCCTGTGCATTCTACACAAACACATTCCACTTCTAGCAGTCGTTCGAATAATTCTAGTCAATTATTCTCAGGAGAAAGTCGTTTATCATCAGTACATTATCAAGATCGTTCGGTACGTTTCTTTACCAGTGATGGAGCTCAAGGTGATCGCAGTTCTGAATAACAGTTTATATCGTTAATATGTTTGTTTGTAAGTCTTTTTGCACAAACCATTTTATTAGGCATTTTCATTTCAATTCACATACACGTGAGTAGTTCTACTTTTCGAAAATGATCATGATCTATAGAAAATTGATTTGATATTCGCTATTTTAACATTTGTTGTATGTTTAGACTCAACATATATTTTTAAGTTTATTTAATTAATGTTTCTTTAACTTTACTAAGTTTTAAACAAAAGTTTAATTATTTCTATTTTTAAATTAAATATTTATTTGTTGATATTTTATTGATAATGATCGATGATGATGATCAATCATTGAAAAATGATTGCCTGAATTCAATTTATTTAGTGATTTTCTTTTCTTTACGATTAATATTACATAAAATAACACTTCTTTTCTATCTTTACTTAAAATTATACATTCCGTATTGTTTTGGAACTTATTTGAGAAACCAACAACAAAAACAATAAATTGTTATTAGAACACAATTGTAAATCAATTAGAATTACTTTTTTTTTAAATAATTGTTGAAAATGTTGATAATATTTCATTATGATGTTTAATAAAAAAAATTTACTTCTTAAAAATATATAAAAAAAATATTTTCTTTGTTTGTTGTAAAAAGTACAAGTTTAAATTGCTTTGAACTATTTTCATTTTCTTTTTCTTAAATGGACACTTTTTGCTAAGTACAAAAATTTATTTATATAAATTCGCCAAATATTATTATTTTTTAATTATTACGTTCTTTGGAGTTTAAATGCTTCTTTTCTATAAAAGAAAGAAAAAGTCATCTTTAAACCAGAATATAATATCTTTAATATTAAGTACTTTAGTACTGTATTAATCACTTTTATTAGCACTGTAGGCATTACTGGCCATCTTTTTAAGAGCTTCAGCTTCACTGCCTGTAGCTTCAACCATTTTTCTTAAAGCACCACTGGGATTTTTTAATAACAAATGAGGCACATCAAATTCTCTAGCGCAACCAGCATCCATTACCAGTATACGATCTGAATCCATAACTGTTTTCAAACGATGAGCTACCGTCAAAACTGTACAGTGTTTGAATTTAACACGTATAGCACGTTGTATAAGGGCATCAGTTCTGTAAACAACAAATAAATTTATTAATATTTTTTTATATATAAAACCCAGAAATATTTCAGTAAATGTGATCAAATAATGGAAAAGTCTCTATTTTAGGATCATTGATTTACTTATTGTGTTTAAAATGCAAAATGACTTCAATATATGATAACTAATATTTTTAACATCAAGGAATCGTCCATTGATGTTTATAAAGTTAAAAAAGAAAGAAAACATTTTCAAAGGAGCTCCCAACACATTCGATAGGAAAGCAGCCTGGCGAGCTCAGTGCTCGAATTATTTGATAGAAGAAAACTTAAATACATGCAAGGCTCAAAAAGTTCCTCAGAGGAACGCTGCTTAATATTTAGAGGGCAAAAACAGAAAACCGAATTGAAGTCAAGTTTTCCAAAAAAATTTCTTACTGCATAATAAATAAAGGAAAGTAAATTCTGGAAGATTTTTCAAAACTTCCTGGTCAAAAATTTTATCTTGTTGATGCTCGGGTAAAAATAGCAGTCAAAATGTCCTAAAAGGTATCAGGTATGGCAAGCAATTTTCAATATTTGATGAAAATTTATCATATCGAAAATCTTTCATAATTCAATAAAAGAACGTTCTAAATGGAAAGTAATACTTACTGAGGATCAACATTGGCAGTGGCTTCATCTAAAACTAAAATTTTATTATTACGCAAAACGGCTCTTGCTAAACAGATTAATTGACGTTGGCCCACACTAAAGTTGCTGCCACGTTCTGTAACCATAAAATTCAATCCGGGTATAGCACTTTTCAATTCAACCTGCAAATAATAAAACTCCATATTAGCAGATCATAACAAACGGAAGAAAATATTAATTACATCTTCCAAAGCTTTCCATATATCAGCATCTGAGTATTTTTCGAATGGATCTAAATTATAACGTATTGTGGCCGAAAACAATACGGGATCCTGTGGTATAATTGAAATTTTTGAACGTAAAGATTCCAAGGTGATATCCCCGGTGTCAATGCCGTCAATAACTATACCTCCCTCAATATAGGCCAAACGGAATAAAACACCAATTAATGAAGATTTACCAGCTCCTGTACGACCCACTATACCAACTTTCCAAGCGGGCTGAATAACAATATTTAAGTCCTTCAGAACTGGTTCCCCATTGGGATCATAACGGCAATACATATGACGAAATTCGATAAGACCATGTGTAGGCCAATTCGTAGGAGGCTGTTTTGTTATATTGTTTTCTTGTTCAAGATCAGTGTATTGCAATACACGTTCCACACTGGTCATTTGTTGAAGAGATTCTGCCACTTGGCGCACACCATATTGTACCATACCAGTTAAAATCATGGCTTGAGATATAGCCAAACCCATATTACCGCTATAGGTTTCTGAAATAAAAATCATAATAATAAAAATGATTTTATAAAATTTATGAATCTCAGAACAACTTACGTCCATTTAGAAGTATAAAACTAAAAGTAACCGAGGTTAGGAAACAGCAGCTAACACAGTCTAACCATAAACCCAAAGCGGTATTTGAGGCCATGGTCAATTGCCAAACACTGCTGTGAACATCTTGTAAATTATCAAATTCTTTGGCCACTGTATCTTGTAGATTACGTGATCTTATGGTTGCAATGCCCGATAAAGTGGCAGATAAATGAGAAAATACCGGACTGCGGCCTTAAATGAAAATTTTAATTAATTAAATGACAATTATTTGTATACTTTTAAAATTGAACTTACAAATGCCCTCCAAACGTTTAAGATCTTGTGAAGGTCTTAAGTACACTTTTAAAATTAACATATCAACAATGGCCACTACCACAATGGCCAACATTAGAATGGGATTAACTATACATATCACAATTAGAATACCAAACATAACTAAAGCTATTTGTATAAAATCCATCATCGCTTTTGGCAGAAATTCATCTATGGCACCCATATCTTTCGAGAACCGGTTCAATATACGACCCGAGGGATTTTGATCAAAGAAGCGCATGGTGGCATTGAGTATTGAACAGAACATGCGATCATGCAAAACTTTTGAGGCATGCATGCAGATTTTGAAGAATAAAAATCCACGGAATGTAGTCATCTACGAATGAAATCAATTTTGATAATTTCTACTTTCTATTCCGAAAGCCATAATTGCTTGTGCTACTTACAATTACTACACCAATAATTAAGGCACCATAGATATAAAGACACTCGTAGGTTGATAAAACAGTTGTCTGATTGTTGGAACGTAAGTACTCTTGTTGCGTCCATATATTTACAAAATAATCTGAACCACTACACACCAATTGAGACATTAACATAACAAATACCATAAAACTAAAACCCATAAAACTACTGCCAGCTCGGAAATACTCTAACCAAACACGACCACTTACACCTCCCTCAGCTTGTTCTTCTGCCTGTTCTTTGCATACAACAGTTTCACGTTCTAAACTCTCCTGTGAATCAAGCATAAAATGAAAATTCTTCTAAATTCTCTATGGAAACAAAACAACTTACTGATTTCCGAGAAAATGAACCAGTTGTACTAGATCTTCGTATGGGGTGATAACCAGCATCATATTGTCCATCCATAAATGGTATGTCATCATCTTCCTCATAAGCAATTAGATCCTCCAACAGGGAACTAGTTTCTCCCTTTGGTCGTTCCAATAATTTGGCAAAATCCAATTCACTTGAAATTAAATCGTTATAAGTACCCTGTCGGGAAACTTTGCCATTTTCCATAATAACAATCCAATCAGCTTCAGTAAGAAAATGTACTTGATGAGTAACCAAAATACGTGTAGCCTTTTCAGTTGCCAAACGACCTCTAGGACCAATAACCTCATCAAACAAATGTCGACCCACATGGGCATCCACAGCACTCAAAGGATCATCTAACAGATAAATAGAGGCTGGTTTGTAAATGGCACGAGCCAAACTGATGCGAGCTCTTTGGCCTCCAGATAAAGATGCTCCTCGTTCGCCCACAATGGTTTTATCACCGTTATGTAATTGCTCAAAATCGGTGGATAAGGCACAGCATTTAGTAATATCTCTATAACGTTTACGATCAAATGACTCGCCAAATAAAATATTATTACGTACTGTACCCGTAAAAAGCCAGGGTTCTTGACCCGCATAAGATACATCGCCTTGAACCACAACTTCACCATCCGTTATTGGAAGTTCTCCTAAAATTAGTTGTATTATAGAGCTCTACAATGGAAAACTTTACACATTTAATAACATTTTTTTCCAATAAAAATTCATAAATACCTTTCCAGCTCCTACTGGACCTATAACCGCACACAATTGCCCTTTGGGTATTACCAAATTAATATCTGTTAGAGTTTTATTTGGTTTCGTAGCATCCCAATTTGCGCCCACCTGTTTAAGTACCACAGCTTCTCTATCGCCCTCGTTATTGCTTTTATAAGTAATTCCCACCGGCTTCTCCTCACAGCCCTCTTTAAGCAGATAAGTTTGTATGCGCTTAAGTGAAACTAGAGCTTCTGCACCAAACGATACCGCCAATGGATACCAAATGGCTGCCACCAATTGCAAAATGTTGTAATAACCCGCCATGGAAAACACTATATCGGCAGAGATCATATTTCCCATAAGAACAGCAGCAGCTATTGTAATATACAGTGTGGAACGTTCGGTAAAAACCATGGTACTCAAATAGAAACCACGCAAATAGGATGCATAACGAATCTGTTTGATTTCTTTGCGACGAGCCTCTTTCACCACCAACTGAAATGGTTTCTCCCAGGCATACATTTTAATGACCTGAATACCCTGAACTAATTCATTCATTATGCCAACTCTTGCATCGGTACGTTCGGCTATTTTCATGCGCAACTTTGAGGCCAATTTACTGAGGCCTGTCTGAACTGGTATAGTTTTCAGTAGTAAACCCACCACACCAACCACAGCGGCCAAACCAATTTTAAGTGATATTAGATAACAAATTAATATCGCCTGTAGAGGCATTATCCAAATCCAATGAACGAAAATGAAACCATAATCTAAGCGATTAACATCGTTAGATAAGAGATTAATTAAATAACCAGCTGGCGTTTGGCCAGCAGATTTCATAGAGAGACTAATGGTCTGGAATAGTGAATATAGTGAATATAATTTTAAGATTTCTTAAATTCACATATCATTACCTTGCGATATATTAATGAACAGCAAGCAATACGCATGCGAGCACCCATTAATCTTTGCCTTAAATCCACATGATGTATTAGAAAGCAACCAACAAGGGTAGACAATACCAAAATAGCTCCCAATGAATTAACATCATACCATATGCCTTCTAGTCCATCCGCAAACCCACCGACAAAAGTCTGATTACTTACGCCAGTTCCAGAATTTCCCAGTTCTGTATTAATTGATTTTTCATCGATATCTAATGCATTTAAACTGTCTGGAATAAAAATTAAAATAACAATTATTTCATTTGTTTAATTAACAATTTCATACTTTTAATTAAATCTCAATTTAATTAACAACAAAACCACTTGTGTTCATATGAATTTTCAAGTGCTGGATAATTGAATACAAAATATCGAAGTTTATTTAAAGTTTTATTTTCATTTTTATTTGGAATTGAACTTCATTGTATTTGAATGTTTATTATCGTTTTTGTTGTTTTTGTGGAAAGAGAAGCGATATTTTGTAGTTTATTTAAAATGGTTTTATTTTTCATTATAAATCTTCATATTCCTTAGAAGATCAACAAATAAATTTATGTTTTAGTTGTTTCTATAACGAACTAGGTTTTATATATATTCGGCAATGTCGAATCTTCATATGTACACTATTGCTGCTCTCTCATCAGCATGAGAGATAAAGTTTTAGTATTTTAGCTCTTATTTTTGGAATGATCTTGAGGTCCATGTAATTTAATATTATGACAAAATTTCATTCTTATTTGTTTATGAAGAGTCTTCGCTTGAACTAATAGGTTGTCTCAGATATCGGTCAATATCTTTAAATATACTGAGCCAGTTTTAAATAGGAAATTGCTTAGGACAATAACAAAAACTTAGGCCAAATTTCATTGAGCTCTGTAAATTATTGTGGATGTGAGTGTGCCAACAACAGACAGACAAAAAGATAGACGGACGGTCATGGCTAAATTCAGATTTTTTAATATTGTTAATCGATTCAGATAATGTTAAGAAAATGAAATCGCTAAACTCACATTTTTTAAGAAAAATCTACTTCAATTCCCGTACTCTATTTTTGAAGTCTAAATTTTTAGCAGCATAATTATTAAGAACCTTTTAAGCCTCATATGCTTTTAAGCCATCAGAGCTTTTAGTCAGAGCTGATCGAGCTGCTTTCCTACCTGATGCTGAGCTATTTTTACATGATTTAAATTTATATGGTTTTACAAACTTCCTGTGGACAATTTATTTTATCTTAACGAGATTTTATATCAAGGGACAGATTCTTCCGGTACTGTTTAATAACATTGGAAACAGTTTGACGGCTGGCCGACTTTTTGTAGAACCAAGTGGGATAATTCAAAATTTTATTACCCTTTTTTTGTCAATAACCAGTTTAAACAGTTTAACAATTAGTGTGTTCAAAAACCGGTAAAATTTTTTTTCATATGAGAAAACCGACCGGTTTCGAATAACTTCCATTTTCGAATTCTTCGACATGCCAGTTTTTTCAGTCAGTTAACGGGGTTTTAGTGGAAGACACTTTTTAAGCTTTCCATTAAATAAATAATCATTTCATGAATGTTAAATATATATAAAATTTTTCAACAAAATTACACACGAAAGTCTTAGATCATCATCATATTCTGAGTCGAGTTTGGAATGTCCGTCTATTATAGTCATAATCACTTTAATTAATATAATAATAATCAATTTCTACAAAAATTTTTATCTATTACCCAGCAATATGCAAACAATTATCAACATCGAAATAGTAGAAAAAGATTTATAGTCGGAAATATGCGGAATTTTTGATACACCCTAAAATCTGCGTCTAATATGGGTCGTAATTGTTAAGATAATTTACAGAAAATTTCCATAAACAATTATTTTGATATAATAATAATTGCAAAGAAACAAGATTGTGCTGGAGTCATTATTTGGCCAAGCTTCTGTATAACGCACCTTCCCGGAATGTGGTTTATAGCTTCTTAAACTCTTAAGTATAGAACGAATTCCATTGAAATAATTCTAATAATTCCAGACTTCTATAAATTTTCTGACTGTCTTAAAATATATTATTAGTTTTATTAACAACAGTTCATTTTTGATAAACTCTCATATTAGGCACCTTCTTAGACAAAAGGTTTTACTATTTGTAAATTGTAAAAGACCAATTCCATTGACATTCAGCACAATAATTTTTCTAACTGTATTTAATATAAGTTATTAATTTGTACAGTCTTGATCCATATATTGCTATAGCTTCATTATAAGGCCACTTTTTTATCTCAAATATAACAATAAATAATGATCAATGCTGTTGAAATTGGGCTCAATTACTTTTCTAACTGTCTTGAATACATGTTATTAATCTGACATATATCGGTCCATATTTGCTATAACTACCACATAACGCCTCTGACCGGAAAACAGATTTGAGCTCATAAAACTTTTATATCAATAAGCATTTTTAAACTGTCTTTAATATATGAAACTTGTTTGACACTTTCGGGCCATATTTGGATATTACTCTTTTATAATACCACTTCCCGAAATAAAATATTAACCAATTCGATCGAAATTTAGACAAATATAAAATTGTCTTCAATAATGGTGGGGGTATTTAAAATTCGGCTCAGTCGAATTCTTAGTTGTATTTTTATTAATATTAAAAACTAACAATGAACTCTGATATTTTCTTATAAAAAGAGAGATTGAACCGAATATTTGACACGGTGACAGGTTGTTCCAATATGCTTCCCCGTAGCGACAAATTTTTATAATCATTCGATGATTTTAAATAAGAAAATCTACAATTGAATTGCAATTAATGAATTTGATCTGTAATAAAAGTTTATTGACTTTTAAAGGTTTAAATGTTTAACAAACAAATTAAATTTTAATATGAAATTAATTTGATGTCTATCTCGAAAACCTGTCCAGCAAATTTTCGTAAAATTAAAATCAATAATATAAAACCTGTAGAGTGTATTGTCATTCTATATGTTTGTTAGTGACAACATCAAACTGATTAAAAATTTTAGGAAATAGTAATTTATTAGTACAGTGGAATCGGGTTAGAGTGAACACTTTTTAATATGAATTACTGGAGAAGGCGTATGCGCAAATTATTACATTGGACCCTCTAAAGAAAAATCACCGCCAACCTCTATAAAGAGAACTTGGAGTATTTTACAAAAAAAAATTTTAAATGAAAAGTTTTTTATTATATTAGGACAGGGATATTGGGAGTTACAGTTCATTCAAAAAAATACTTAGCAAGGTAACAATATTATGGCAGTTCTTTGGTTACTAGAATATATTGAGAACATTTTTTAATTATTTTAATATTCAGAAGGAGTAAAACATTACTGTATATTTCTAATACTCCTATAAAGAAGTGAGATCGTGATCTTCAATCATCTGTTAACAAGCCCAGTGGACACATTATGACGTCTATGGAAGGAAGTAAATTTCGGTATTTTGCGAAATTTTGTTTGCCTTTGGGTTCTAAACTTTTCCTCACTTGTAACCAGGAAGTTGCGAAAAGTCTACTAGAACAAGTTTCGAAAACTTGACATTAATTTCTGTGCACCCTTTTTGACCTCTAAATTTTTAGTAGCGTTCCTATCAGGAACTTTTTAAGTCTTGTGTATTTTCAAACCTTAATTTTAAAAATAGTTTTTTTGGCTTTATCAATATCATGTGAATCATTCTTTCTATCTAAACCAGGATTTCTATCAACGTACAAGTTCTCCCGTTAATGTTTAATAACATTGGAAACAGTTTGATGGCAGAATGCTTGGGCAACTTTTGTACAACTTTAATAACTAAATTACGCACTTTTTTCTGTTCACTCAGATTAACAATAATAAACAAAAAATGTTTTAAAAGTTTAGTGAACAATGAGTGTTAAGAAGTTTTCGATTTCACTCCTTACAATCAAAACAAATATCAATCATTATTCTTGACAATTCTCAGAATATATTTTCAATGATCAAAAAAACTGAAAATATACACTAAATAAACAGAAAATCGCTATTTTTTTAATAAATTTATTAATTTGTACTATTAAATTATAATTATAGATAATAAAACCAGACCCATATGAATGAATACAATAAACAGAAAATTTCACTAAATGTCTCTTATAATGTAAATAAATCACTATTTGCTAAACAATTTATATATTTATGATGTTTTTCGATAGATATAAATTATTAACGTCTTATCAGCAGCATAAACACTTGACAACGAGTGTTCAATTATGTGATATTAAATTAAACAAGTAAAAATTCTATATTCGTCTATGCTGAATCTTTAATACCCTACATCACAAATACGTGGGAGGGTAAATATGATATGTTCCAACACACAACGTATACAATGTATAAAAGTTTTTCTTAAATATTACACAGAAACCCCTAATAAGTCATAAAATTAGATAAGATACATTTTTGGCTATAACTTTATTCCACTGAACCGATAATAATATTAATGTAAAATTTTATTCTAATCTGGCGACTTAAAATTGAAATTTTAAGAAAGTTTTTTCGCTTGAATTTAGATGTTGCCTTAGATATCGGTCTATATCTTTTAATATAATGAACCGATTTTGCTGCTTTTAAATAGGAAACTTTTAGGACTATAGGAAATACTCAGACTAAATTTCATTGATCTCTATCAATTATTAAGGATGTAAGTGTGCAACAACAGACAGACAGACAGACAGACAGACAGACAGACGGACATCGACATCGGATCTAAATCGACTCAGATTTTGACTTGATCCAAGAATCTGAGATGATATTTGTTAGTGTTCACACACTATAACAAAGTTAACATACCGTCTCAACTGCTTCTAGTGGTGCAGGGTACAAAAAAAGAGAATCTGTAAATGTGCCAACAACAGACAGACAGACAGACAGACAGACAGACGGACATCGACATCGGATCTAAATCGACTCATATTTTGACTTGATCCAAGAATCTGAGATGATATCTTCATAGCGTTACACACACAATGACAAAGTTAATATACCTTCTTCACCACTTCTAGTGGTGCAGGGTACAAAGAAAAGAGAGAGAGATCTTTTGAACAACTTACTATTATTGTTATACGAATTGATATCAATTGAACGGGAACTCCGATGGGTTAAATTATCATTAGACAATTCTGTGGCAAATGTATTGTTAAGATTATTTGTGGGCTTTTGAAATTGTAACAATAATTGAGCCAATACAGCGGGTATAAGAGATCTGTAATAAAAGTAAAATTAATATACAATTATTGGACAGTTTTTTTTTGAAATTGAAATTGTACACACTTGATTACGATGTAAATAACACTTATGATACCATCTATAATGGCTGAACGCCAAAATGTTTTAAGAATTGCATTACGCAATAAAGGAGAGCGATTTTTAGTTCGAGCAATTTCCACTTCTTGATACCAGTTTCTGGAAAAGAAATTAAAATTAATGAGAATTAATGAAATGATATTTCTGCTTCATTTCCATTTAATTATTTTTTTACCTTTCTAGGGCATCGCCTAATTCTTCGGAACAATCCTCCGGTAAACATTTTGTTAAATCTTCGGTATTTAAACCTTGACGAGAACCTTTATAGAGTAACGGTATGGACCAACCAAAAATTAAATGTGACAATATATTGGCATATCTGCGTGGATTCTCCTTTTGGGGTTTCTGCGAGCTATCCATTATGTTTTAAAGCATGTACGCATCTATGATTTATCGTATCTATAAATAAAAATCTTTTAAATGATATTTATCAGTTGATAACTTCAGGTGAGTGTGATCGTATAACATAAATAAGTCTGTCTACATTATATGACAGAGATAAGATTATATACTCATCCCTACCGATCGGAGGTTGACCTATAATTCACAAATATTTATTTTATTTATAAATATACACAAATTGACTCAGAATTTTATTACACCAAGATTTAAACCAAATCAACATAAATTGGTTTTGTAGAAAGGGTATATATAGGGACTGATGTTTCAATACTCGATGTCACGGAAATATACTATATAAAGATCCAATTCATTAGATTTAGTGAGATCGAAAAATTCTTAATATACATATTGATATTTTGACCTTTTTCTCGGAAACCCTTCCAATAGCGTTTTAATAGTGCTTTCTGAAATTTTTCCCGTTTAAAATCTACCACACTTTTGAATTTCTTTTTATGCTCTTTAAACAAAGCCCAATATCTCCCCACTGGCCTTAGCTTCGGTCAGTTTGAGAGGCAAATATCTTGGGGCAAATACCATGATATTCTTGTATCACTTAAATTCTTATTTACCATAAGGACAGAATGTCAAGTCAGGCCATACAAAACACATTATGAAGTCTTATGAATGGAAGCAGCCTTTTTGTAAACATTCCTAAATATAGATTTCGGTACTTTTCGAGCCCGTTTCAACAATTGGCGATAAGGGAAGCCTCAACTGCATATTGCTGGTCATACCAAGAAATTTTTTGGATATTTTGACTGCTTTTGGGTCCTAAACATTTCTTTAAAATTCTCTCGAACAACAACAACATAAAATTTTAGACCTAGAACTTTCGAAAAATCTGCCAGAACATTTCGTTATCCATTATGCATCAAGATTAATTCTTTTTTAAATTGACTTAAATTTCCGTGCTCTATTTTTGGTCTTAAAATTTTTAGTAGCATTGCTGTCAGGAAGTTTTTAAGCCTTGTTTGCTTGTGCATTAACCTTAACTTTCCGTACAAAAGAGTGCGAGCACTGAGCTCTATTTTATTGGCTTTAGAAACATCATGTGGACCATTCCCACTACTGAACCAAATTTTTAAATGTTACTAAAGGCTTAAGCTCCGAAATCGGAATTCCAAATATTGTATTCAAAAAATCAACACTTGCAGAAAATCAGTTTCTAATACGGTTTTATGTTAGAAAACCGGTTAACCGGTTTTTGTTTTTTATAATAAATTTATAGAAAAAAGTTTTTACTTAATAGAAATCTTGAGTTTAACCAATAAAAACATATATCGTGTAATGACCTTGATATGAAATGAAAAAATTATTCGAAACCGGTCGGTTTTCTGAAATGCAAAAAATCGGTTTCGGGTTTTGAATACACTAGTTCCAATACAATATCATATCAATTCATGCAAATGTTTTCTATCATGTAAATGATGGAGGGCATTCAAGATTCGACGAATATAAATTTTTCATTGTTTGCATTATTGAATGTCTCAAATGATCCATTTCGCTATGTTAGTCAATTTCTAGACATTTTGTAAATAAATTTCTCATTTATAAAATCAAAAACAACAAACTTTATAAAAATATAATTATTATAATTATTCTTATCGCAATTCAGAAAATGAAAATGTGTATTTGTGCTTTGTGGTGGTGGTACAATGCTCTAAATTCAAATAAGTGTTAGCAAATTGTATGTAAGCTTGGTCCATGTATGGCCTTGTATTTAAAGCTAAATTGCATTAAAATCAAAACAATTTTATTTAAATTTGAACAAGAATATAATTTCGATTCATTCATTCATTCACTCGTCATTCAATAAAAGTGATTCTTTGTCTTCAGTTTATTATTTTATTATTTTTATTTGTTATAATAAATATTCGTGTTTTTTTTAATACAATTAATAAATTGTATTTAAATTTAATATTAATATTAGATACGTTTTTTTAAAGATTTTCATTGTCTTGATTAAAAAAAATGTGTCCTAAATAATCAAATAAGAATAAAGTCATTGTACTATGAAATTTAATAAGAATGTTTAACAAGTATTTAGATAAGAATTTTATTATTCTTTATAAACTCCACCAACACGAGTGGTGAAGAGGGTTTAATTAACTTTGTCATTCCGTATATAACACTAAGAAGGAATCATCTCAGACCCCATAATGTATATATATTTATTCTTACATCAAATCGAAATGTAAGTCGATTTAGTTACGTTCGTATGTCTGTCACATTTACAATAAATAACAGAGCTTCATGAAATTTGGCCTGAGTATTTCCTTTAGTCCCGAGAAGTTTCCTCTTTAAAACCAGCGAAATTGGTTCATTTTAATAACAGTTATAGACCCATAGCTAAGGCTACCTCTAAGCTCAAGCATAAAACTTTCGTAAAATTGTCATTTATTAATTTGCAATTCAATCCAAAAATTTTCGAAATCGGTTCAGTTGAAAAAGAAGGTTTAAGCCAAAAATATAAGTAATTTAACTGTTCCTATATTATATATTAAGAAAACTTTCATATATTGTGTGTGTTAATGTGAGTGTGTATGTAAGAAACATACACGCATTTGTGGTGAAGGGTATTGAAGATTCGGCATAACTGAATAAAAAATTCCCACTTGTTATATTTGATAAATTATTTGTTTCTTTTTTATTTATTTATTTATTTATTTATTTTTTTGCTGACACAAAAAAGGAGTCAATAACATTAAGTTCTTTTGAAAGAAATATTAAACCTCAAATTATTTAAGACAGATATACAAGATTTAGCTATAACTTTAAGTTATTTACATTAAATGCGCGATAAATCAATTAAGTGGGCATTTGAATAATCGAAATATGATTGATTCCTGTGTGAATCATTATTTTTAATAATGAACATGATTACAAACAAATTAGTTTGTTATATTCGTCTATGCCGATTCATAGCTCTTTTACTCTTATTATATCCTCTTATAGGACCTGCTTCCCACTCCTCTGTCAATAGTTGGACAGACTTTAAAGCAGATAATGCATAGAAGTATGAAATAGTCTTTAAACTCATTTTTGAAAGCAGTTTTATATAGGAGTTACAGTCATTTTTAGATCTTCTTAACTGTGGATTTGGTCTAACAAGGAGTGCGATTGAAAAAATCTGAGCAAAAGTTTTTTATTAAAATTTTTAACCAAAATATTCTTTTTTTATTTTTTCAATTATTATGATTAATGTCAAGCAAATGAAAGAGATAATTAATCTAATTAAAATTAGTGATCAGAAAAAAGTGCGTACTAAAATTATTTAATATTTTTCAACAAAACCCAAGTTGGTCCTACAAAAAAGAAGGCCAAGCATTAAAGATCTGCCGTAAACTGTTTCCAATGTTATTGAACAGCAGAAGATAGAAGAAAGAAAGAGTCCAATGTTTTTAAAGCCGAAAAATTGAAAGCACTTTCAAAAGTGCTCGAACTATTTGGTACGAAAAATTAAAGCTTATGAAGGTTTAAAAACATGCAAGACTCAAAAAGTCCCAGACAGGAACTTTAAATGATGCAACGTATGTTCTGCTAGATATTTCGAAACTTCCTGGTCAAACATTTTATGTAACTAAAGGTCGAAAGGGAATGTTGAAAAGAGGTTAGGACCCAAAAGTAGTCAAAAATGCTGTTGCGGCAAAATAAGTCAACCATTCGTTATAACGTGCTCTATAAATAGCGAAATGTGCATCAAGGATGCTTCCATTCATATGAGTTCATAATTATTGGCCTGACTGTGCATCCTTTCAATATGTGTTAACCATAATGTCCTAGAACAATTATGTGGTATTTGTACCAAAAGAGGCACATCTTGCAAGCTGCTCGGAGCTAAATCCAGTAGAGAAATATTAGAATCTTGTTAAAAGGCAATTGGAGAGCACAAAAAAAGGTGTCCAAAAGTGCGGTAGGTTTTAAACGGGGATGGATTAACTGTTCGAGCCAAGTAACAGAAAGTATTATAAAAACGATTATGGAAAGATTTCTGAAAATTGTTCAAAATTTAATCTCTAATATATGGAACAAGAATATCATAGTGGTACCATTTAGAAGGTGAAATATAGTCTGTAAAGTAGACTATATCGGGAAGTAATACGTTTCATTTGATAGGTTCAAGTGGCATGTTCATCTACCAGTTAATAAATTCATTTGTAGAGACTAGAGAAGTTCAAGTACTTGTATCTTCTGCGAATCGTAAAGATTGTTCCAAACATTAAGCTTGTTGGTTGAGAGCAATCTAGACATTTCCTTTGAAATTATATTTGCTTTTTCATTTGATTTTAATTTCACGAATAATAATCATAATTACCGATTAAAAAAAATTATATTAAAATATGCTCTTAATTGTTCTTGTTCCAGATTAATTATTTATTGTTTCGTATCAAATTATGTCGATGATGCGTCAATGCCAACAACTCAAACATATTTCCTTTGGATCGTTCTAGGTGTTATTTTTATTGTTTTTTGTCCTACAAAATTATTATCAATATCTGAACAAGTTCAATATTAATCGAATAAATATTTTTATAGGTTATCTTCAGACATAATGCAAACGTTATATATTTGTAACATAATTTATGATGACGTTTTCTTCAAAAGATATTTCATCAGTTGCAATTTAATTTTTTATAATAAAATTTATAATTTTCAACAAGATTAAAGTAATTTAAGTAATAAATACTGATGTGATATAGAATCGGATAACGGGACTCAACATTTTTTTTTTTGTTTACAAAGTTAATTACGTTTTTTAGTTGTTTAAATATTAGGGTGATATAAAAATTACCGTTATATCATTGGAAATATGTTTGTATTATATAAAAAACATTTTCGAGATTAAGTTTTCTAAAGTTTTTGACATTTGACAGTTTATTAAAAAGGTTGTGGTTTAAATCATGAAAGATCTAAATAAATATTGAAACTAATTTTCGTATTTCCTTGTATTTTCAAAAATGTGAAGAAAATCCCAAAATTGTCGGTTTTCAGTCTATAGAGTCCATATTAACATAGAAAATAAAATTAAAAAAAATTAATAAAAATTGTGTTTAATTCAAGGGATCTTGCATGTAAATAGCGATAAGATATAAATCTTAAACATACAAAATATCACAGTACTAATTTTTTTGGAGATTTGTGCATTTAAAGTAATTAATCAGAAGTGGCTCGACGTGTGGATTTAACATATCTTAAATTCTGTGTGTTTTTTAAGCTTAAAGTCCTACTTCGGGAAGACATTGGCAGCTATTTTAAATAGTGGATATATGTCGCGACCAGTAAAGTGTTCATCACATCATTTATAGGGACACAACCAGACAAAAGAAAGGGCTGAGAGACAGCATTCGTTAAATCGGCTCAGAACGTGATTCACCGATACCGACTTAAAAAGTGTTCACTATATTAACACGGATAGGCAGTCAGATAGAAGACTAAGGAAGAAATATTGTTAAATCTGTTCAAAAAGTGATGCTGACTCGATCGGTAGACACAAAATTAGATGTAAGACAATTTTTCTGTACGTTTATATAAAATTTGGAAGCATAATTTATAACGAATTGCTGGAAGATGACCTTTTCTGACATGTATGAAGATTGCATATTCCAGAGGTTCATATTTCAACGCAATCGAAATCACAGCATACCTCTATTGGACTGGCCTGTTTGCAGTCCGGACTTTAATCCAATGGAGATATTGTTGAGATACATGACTCTTAATGTTTATTCAAATAATGCCCAAAAAACAAAATGACTTTAACAGGACTAAAACTAAAAAATAAAGCAAGAAACTAATTTCTATCTTCTTAAAAAAATATTGGATCAATGCCAATTTGTATTTTAGAGCTGAACCACAGCAAAGGTTTATCTATTATTAATAATGCTGAAGAGACTGATAAACTAAAGTGCGTCCAAAGGAAAATACCATTAAAATAAAGTCTAATATTTTCTATAAAATCTTATTTCATTTAATTTGTTTAATTTTTTCTAATCCTTTAAAAAATTAATGTGCGTTTATAGGAATATGCTTCGGTGTAATTCCATTAACATAATTATTTATAAAAGTGTTGGATCTATTTACTTTAACAAATATTGCTATTTACGCCACTTTATATTTGAATTTACGACATTTTTAATCATTTCATGATCTTCTATATTTTGTATCTTTATACGTAAAAAAGTATCTCAGGTAAAAAATAATTCTCTTTCTTTAGTCTTTTAAAGTTAAATTTATTACAAATTTAGATATTTTAACAACTGGAATCGGTGATGCCAATTCATGTATAAATAATGTGTAATTTGAACGCTTTTCTAACATAAAAGTGTATTGTATAGAAAACTAAAAAAGTCTCACAATTTTACTACATTTCCGCATATGAACAAATTTGTCACCTTACGAGTAATCATCCTCCAACATCATTGAGACGTTTACATCAAATAAAATTCAGATTCAATTTTACTGATAACATTTATTCTATTGCTGATAATATTATTAATGATCCGCAACAAATAAGAATCATATATTCGGCTGTGTCGAATCTTCAATACCCTTCACCACAAATGCATGTGAAGTAATTTTGTACATACACACTCACACATACACTTACAAACGTAAACAATATATAAACGCTTTTTTTAAATATAACACGGGAAACTTAGAACTTAAAAGTTGCCTCAGATATTGGTCTGTATCTTTTAATATACTGAAAATTTTTTTAAATAGAAAACTTTTCAGGACAATAACAAATACCTGATTGTTGTTGTGGGCGTGTCAACAACAGATAGACGGATGCAAGAATATATATACATTAGGGGGTCTGAGATGATAACTTCTTAGCGTTACACACGAAATGACAAAATTAATACACTTCCTTCACCACTTGTGGTAGTGGATGATATTTTTAAAACCCTCCACAAAATTGCATATGAAGTAAATACATTATACTTCGTACAAACACATTCACTTACAGTTAGAAATGCATAAGATACATGAAAGTTTTTATTAAAAAAAATAATAAACCTTAATGAGCCATAAAATTAATTATATATTTTGCTCTAACCTTTTTGTAATGAAATGATTTTGATCATTTTTGGAATGGTAATGAGGTGTACTCAACTTAATCCTATTTCATTCCAATTTATCAAATTATAATTGAAAATCCTCTTGAATTTAGAGTCTGCCTCAGATATAGGTCTTTATCTTTCAATATAGTTAACTGATTTTACGGATCTTAAATAGGAAACTTCTCAGGACAATAAAAATACTCAGACCAAATTTCATTGAACTGGGTAAAGAACTGTGGATGTGTGAGTGTCAACAACAGTAAGAGAGACGTACATAGCTAAATCGACTCAGTTTTTTTTAATTGATGCAAGAATATATATACATTATAAGGTCTGAGATGTTTCTATGTTAGCGTTACACACTTGTTGTGGTTAGGAGTCACCTAAGTGTGGTTTCTTATTTCTACGGTGCCAAATGTTGTTCAGGCAAACGATCTGAAGATAGTAAATAATATCCAGTGGATATATTGATATATCTACTGAATATTATTTATATATCTTTTGTTCATCTTATAGTTTTACTTATAAATATTCTGTCGCATTGTGAAAAGGATTTTAATTTTTGTCTTAAACTTATTTATTTAAGTTAATAAATAAATAAAATCTCATGTTAAAATTTAAATGTATGCATTCTTTAGATAAATAATATTTCGCCAACTATTAATATATAATTTTTAATCATAATATTTAAATTATTCACAACATACATTCATACTTTTAATAATTTTTTATTTATTATTATTTCGCGCCGCTTTTTTATTTACACAAAACGAGTGTTTGTGTTTTTAAGAAAAGAAATGTCACAATTAAATTTCTATTAGATTTTTTTTTGTTATCACAACAACACAATTTAATTTAGTGTTTTTGTAATTAAACCGATATAATGAATTTTATACCCGATAAACACAGATACGAAACAGAATGCAGATTTTATTATTATTATTATTTTTTTTACTCTTTTCTTATTTATTCTCTCTTACTTACAATTTAATGAACATGAACACAACAACTCTTTCTTTTTCTCTCTCTCTCTCTGTGTCTCGCTCTCCTCTTTATTGAATATTTAGCATTAATATGACCGAATTAATTTGTATATTTTAATTCATATGTTGTTTTTTGTTTTTGTTTTTGTTTTTTCTTTCTTCTTACTTTGGCACAAACTGAAATTGTGTAATGGAATTTGAAAGTAAAAAAAAGAAAATTTTATTTAGATTTTCTTTCAAAAACAAAAGTTAAATTAATTAAATTTAAAAAAGATTAAACATTTTCAATTGATTTTTTCCATTGTTTCCTTGGAAATACCAAAAAAAAGTACACTTTTCGAATTGATTTGCCCAACAGGTTATTTATGTATTGAACACTCTTTGGTCGGCAGCTACACTTTAATCATATTAATTACAAAAACACGCTACTAGTTTAGCTTTAGCGATTCCCCAACCGACGCCACCTAATGACAACACATACTCCACGAACGCACCAGCCACAACTGATTCATAAAACCAAAAATTTGTTGATTCATTTTTGTTACGTTGGGTTTGATTTGAAACTCAATTGGTTTGATGCCAACGTAAAATGGTTGTGTTATTGTTTGATGATGTATCAAACATCTAAGCGGGGTATTTCATTATTAAATAGTTGCCAAAGATGAAAAAAAGAAAATGTTTCCCAGCCTTATGAACATAAAATGTTTTAATGGGTAAGTAAGATTTGCTATCGTTTTAACGGTTCCTAGATCATGGCACATAGGTTCTATATTTTATTATAAAATGTTTAATAAGAATTTCTGATGAAATTTCACTTAGACATTCTTCAGATACTTTTTGGCTGATTTGGAAGAGCATAACTATTTAATGGAACAGGGGAAAGAGGTGTGAAATTCCAAAACTGATAAATTTAATTTAAAATCTCCTATAGTTAAGGAGATATTTAAATAAAAATTTAACCCATTTTCAATTATGATTTCAATTTTTTGAACTCTAAAATTATATTTCTGAATAACAAATCCAAATGTAAGGAAACAATATTTTAGCAAAGCCAACACAGAGTAGAAATTCCCCTAATCCTACTGAAGGTCCATCTCATCTAAAATCTATCACAATTTTGGATACCTTTTTTTGCTCTTCAATTCTCAATTCTTCAATTCAAACCCGCTATCTTTTCATTGGCCTTAGCTCCGGACACATTAGAGAATTTGCTACACTTGGTATAATTACCATGTAAAGTAGCCTTTTTTATAAACATTCCTTGATAAAAATTTGGTTATTTATAGAGCCCATTGTAACAAATGATTGGCTGCTTTGCCGCAACCCCATATTACTTGGCATACCAGCAGAAATGGTCCAAAAACTGAGCTAACTGGGCTGCATTCCTACTGGATGTGTTATGAGCTCTTTTAAAAATTCTTTTTTATTGGCTATAGAAACATCATGTTGACCATTCCTTTCACATGAACCAAGTTTTTTTTATTAAAGGACAAGTTTTCCTGGTACTGTATAATAACACTGTAAAGACTTGGAGGGCAGGCCATTGAATGCTTGATGCACTTTTTAAGATCCAGTTGGTTTTTGTGGAAAGATATTTAATAATTTATTTTAATCAGATTCATTACTGACATGTTTTATTCTGAAATTTTTGGTGAAAAGTAGTAATTTTAAACTGCATTGAATTAAACATATTAATTCGTCTCCAGTGTGAACGGAATTATAATTCTTTTTTCGACATAACATAACTCGTAACTTCTTCAGTTGTAATCATTCGGCACTCATACAACAGTTGTCTCTCATATCGCACACATGTTCGTTATAGAAATTCATATTGTATATGAATGTATGTATATCCAAACATATATCGATATGTACAGATATTTCAAGCAGTATCACAGCCGTCATTATTCGCACAATCGAGGAATTACAATTTTAAATTCTTGTATACGATTTTTTATTCATTTATTTACCATTTTTTTTAATTTATTATTATTTTTTATTGTTATTTTATTTGCTGGAGTTGTTGTATTTTATTATTTCACTTATTTTCTTCTTTCAGACAACATGAATGTTGGAATTTTTTATTTTACTTTTCAGATCATTTAAAACAGTTAAAGTATCAAGTACAATTTTTATATTTTATCGGGATTTAGATGGAATAAAGAAATTGAGTAATAATTTACTTAAAGTGTGTGGATTTGTGATTGAAAGTGAAGTTGAAATATATTGATTGTTGATGGAGTCACACATCTATTAAGGAGCGTTTAAGAAATTGAAGTTAAAAAAAAGCAAAAAAAAAAAAGCTAAAAACCCTTCTTGAATTTAAATGAAGAATTTTTGTTGATTTAGCAGAAAAGTAACTTAATTTTTGGTGTTACAAAACTGAGAAATCACAAAATGACTTCAAAAAATATTTATCATTTAATAATTTTGTGGTTTAAATATATTTATAAAATTATATGGTTAAAATTATATAAACTATTTCTGAATAATATCTGGAGAAGTAAAAAAATTCATAATGAGCATAAAAATCTTATACCGGAGGCAAAAGGTTTGCCATTAGTGGGTACAATTTTTGATTTAATAGCAGCAGGAGGAGCTCCTAAGTAAGTTAATAAATTTTAGGTATAAATTTATATCTCTACTAGTGTATTGAAAATGCCGACATTTTTCGAGTTATTTGAAAACCGTTTTCGAATAAGTTTTTTTTTATCAAAAAACCGGTTAGCCGGTATTGCAATTATAATAATATAGTATTTCGATATATAAAATAATATGTTCAGATACAATTGTTTTATTTGAATTCATTGAAATCTGAACATATCTGCATTATACATCTTTATATCTGTACTTTGACGGTCGGTTTTCTAATTAGCAAAAAATCGGTTAACCGGTTTGGTTTTAAATACACTTATCTATTGAATTCACACATTTTAACTAAAAGGGCAAAGTGGATTAAAGGTGCCATTTAAGTACCAAATGATAGCTTTAAGTGTCATCTATTAGATTTGATATGAATGAGAGAGCCAAATTTATGCAATGGAATTTATGAAAAAAAATCATAGTCAAAAATCATATCTCTTAATGGGTTAATAATATAAAAGATTTTATATATAAAATTTTATATATCTCTTTAAAGCCTCCCAAACGATACCCATATTGTAATTTTTATACTTCATATAACTACTATATGCCCCTATATTTCGAAAACTATAGAGGTCCTATCATAATACTTAACAAATAATCAAAATCTACACACAGAAAAAAAAACTATGTAAAATTAATTAAAATAACTTAATTTTTTTCAGCTATGATGTTAATTTAACATTGTTTTACATTAAATTTTACTACTTGATATTTTACTATATAAAAGTAATTTTTATCGTTGTATAATTTTATATCTTAATATCGAATAATTCTAATATCTACAATATTATTTCACCACAAACGTAAAAACGTTTTATTTAAACAAAATTAAAAAAAAAAAAAAAAAATCTCAAATCAACTATGTTCAACGTTGATATTGCTTTATGTCTTTTTTTTCTATGTGTACTACAAATAATAACATAAAGTGGAGCAGATCCTTCTGTAAAAATATCAAAATAAGAAACGTGAATTTTTTATTTTAATGTTCTAAATATTAACAGCGTTTAAAAGTATAAATTAACTTTAACTTACTTTTTCTTTATAAATAATTAATTTCTATTAAAAATTCTAGTATAAAATTTAAATTTCAGATTACATTTTTATATTGATCAGCGTCACAAACAATATGGTCACATATTTCGAGAACATTTGGGTGGCTCACAAGAAGGCATATTTATGTCATCGGCTAATTTAATGCGTTCTGTTTTTGTACACGAAGGAACCTATCCCAGACATCCATTGCCAGAGGCTTGGTTATTATATAATCAAGAACATAAATGTCAAAGAGGTTTATTTTTTATGTAAGTATATAACCAAGTAAACATTTCAATTGCATTTAATGAGAATAAAATTATATACATATATATTTTAGGGATGGTGAAGAATGGTTACATAATCGTCGTATATTGAGTCGTTTATTACTTAATGGTAATCTGGATTGGATGAATTGGCATGTGCGACAACAGAGCAATAAATTTATACAAAAATGGGAGAATGAATGTAAAGCTGAGACATGTAATAGTTATATAATAAAAAATTTAGAAGAACAACTTTATAGATGGTCCATAGATGGTAAAACGAAATTTTATTTGAATTATCCTTTTACTAATACATTTATGTTTGTCCTCTTAAAGTCATTATTTCTGTTATGTTTGGTGAAACTTCTGATTTGGAAATTGTTGATATACATCAAGCAGTAGATGAATTTTCTGATATTGTACATAAAATATTTGAAAGTAGTTCACCGCTAATGAATTTTCCACCTAAATTAGCCAAAATGTTGGGTCTGAAAATTTGGTTGCAATTCGAGGAGAGTGTAAATCAAGTTTTAAAGAAAGGCTATCGCGTAATTGATCTATTCTTGGAGCGTACATCTGCGTATCCGGGTGGTTTGTATGAAAAATTATCAGAGGCTGAAGTTCCCCTAGATATGATAAAACGTATATTTGTGGATTTAGTTATTGCAGCTGGAGATACGGTGGGTAGAAACGCAAGCGCTTAATTTGAATTTTTAAAAAGAGTTGTTTATCTCTCTTGGAAAAATGTTTAATTCAAAAAAATGATACAAATCAAAAAAGAGCGAGATACCAGTTCAAAATGTTTTTGTTATTAGATTTTTTAATATAAAACAACAATAAGTTTTATTGCAGTAAGAAATTTGTTCGTGTGCTGGTGTATTTACAAGCACATTTTTTTCAACCATTTCTCAATGTTAAGCAAAATAAAAAAATAAAACACTTTTTTTATTCTACACTTTTTATTTTCATTTTACACTAAGAAAAGATAAAATCTTTAATCGAAAAAGAGTTTTATTCTTCTAATCTTCTCATATGAAGATTAAAAATTAAGATCATCCGAAAATGAAGATTTTGCTCCGAGTTTTTCCATACTCTGCTATTTTGATATTTATTGGAAAAATGTTTAAATGAAAGTAAATCATTTTCTTTTCCTCTCCATAGATTTTAGATCATAAATTAAAAAGTAAAATTTTAGATAAAATGTTTTATTTTTCAGACTGCTTATTCAACCACTTGGGCTTTATATTTGTTATCACAAGATGAACAATTACAGGAAAGACTTCATAGTGAACATAATACTAATACTCAGGAAACTCCCTTAGTAAGAGGACTAATTAAAGAAACATTACGCTTGTATCCTGTGGCTCCATTTATTGGTAGATATATGCCAGAGGATTGTCAAATCGAAAAATATCATATAAAAAAGAATGTGAGGCCCAAAAACAAAATATATAAATTAAATACATTATTTAATATAGACATTTTTAGTCATTACTATTCTTATCATTATATACGGCCGGACGTGATGCTAAACATTTTCCAGAACCCTTAAAAGTAATACCTGAACGTTGGCAACGTAATGAGGAGACTGGGGAACTTAATGGGGTTTTGGAAGCTCATGCCTCTTTACCATTTGCCATAGGCAATCGTTCTTGCATTGGCCGTAAGTTGGCACTTAATCAAATGCATTACATGATAGCAGAGGTGATAATTTTTGACTTTAAGAATTATTTTCTTTATAATAATCAAAATATTTATATATTTACAGATGTCAAACAAGTTCCATTTAAAATGTGTCAACTCTACGCCCATAGAGAGTATTTTAAGATTGGTAACTGTACCCAATCAATCTATAAATATAGCAATAACGAAACGCAGGGATTAATGTAAATTGTTTGTATAATAGAAACAAATAATAATTTAATTAGCTTAATTGTTAAAAGTAATTTGTTTATTAATATTTTCCTCTTAACAAAATATATTTGGTCCAAAATTTTCACTGACACTATGATGCTATAACAGCCATTATAAATACATAAATTATGGAAATTAATAATAATATTATTAAACCAATTGTAGATGAACCCCAGAATATGTAACCGATTAGTAGAGCTAAAAATATTAATGTCAACGAACGATATGAGGCTAAAAATCGCAAACATAAACGCGCTGGTACTTGTTGTTCACATAATTCGCTTACACCTGAAACATCATAATAAGCTGTGTATTAGTGTAGGTCATATTGTATGCGATGGGGTTTGGACATTTAATGAAATACTAACCTCTTGGTTTGTCAAACCATTGGGCGGTCATTGGGGCATATAAAATTTGACGTGATAATTTACCCACAATGTCTGTACGATTCCAGAGAGTTTGTAATTGAGGACCATACTTTACGGGAGAAGAAAAGATCAAAATAAAATATTTTTTTTAATGCATTTGGATTAGAAAATAGATTTGTTATAATTTTTACAATTAGAGTATTTATGAGAACGAGCAAGCACTTTATGGTGTTGGAAAATAAAATTTTAGAAACCTTTTAACCACAAACTTAAATCTAAAAGTTAGAGAATAAAATTATTCACTTTACCTTGTCATTAATTAAACAGCAAATTTGATGTAATATGCGCACCAACACCTTTACTTCATATGTTTGTATTGGCATTAGCGCTGGATCTATTGTAGGTTTAATAGTTGCTAAATTATCCAACATTTGTCTAGGTGAAACACGTGAAATATCTAGATAATCACTATTGTCATATATGGAGAAATTAAAGCTGTCATTGAAAGTAGCATTAACGGATATATCTAGTTCTTCCATAGATATATCGGGTATTTCAATCTAAAAAATATTCACCACAATTAAAAAACATAATTCATTACATTTCCTACAATAAACTTACTTCAAACATTTGACATAACGAACGAACCGCCAAATCAAGTATATCAGGTATTTTATTAATTTCTTGTAATTTTATCTCTTCGGGAGATTTGTCTTCAAATAAACTAGCAAATAGTTTTTTAAAGAAACCCAATGATTTGCGACGAACTAACTGTTCACGTTTTATAGTTTGTATTTCATGCAGTATATACATACGTGATATATGTACGGTTTTAATAAATTGTTCTAGTTCTTGCCGTATGACAGGACCAAACATAGGTGTATAAACATCATCATGATATAAACTATCGGTCCAATTACAAGAACCAGGTTGAGAGCTTTGAGTAGAAAAAACTTATATGCTTTTTAAAATAAAAATTTATGGCTGTAATACTCACTTTAATAAGGTACTATGTTTTCGGGGTGATTCAAAGGCTAATGTATTGCCGGCAAAAGATTTTTCAGCGTAATATAATTTATTCGATAAGCCAGTTTGACTGAAAACCTAAAAAAGTAAAGCATTATTCAAGAAGGAAGATATACTCTTTCTATTAAGCAATTTACCTTAACCAAACGGTGTAACATAATAACATTCGGAAAAGAAGTAAAATCTAATCTTTCAAAACGTGGTAATAAATACACAAAAATTTGTGTGTATATAACCAGATTATCTGCTATAAATGAATCAAATCTACTGTTAATAGGACCATCTAAATTTGTTGCACTATAAAAAATAAAATAAAATTTTTTTAAGTTAGTTTTTACAGGAAAAATGAAAAATGTGGAAGTCACAACTTACCAATTATTTTGCCATTCAAATCTATATCGCCAAGGTTGTATATAGCTTAACCATAATTCCAAAACCACCGACAGCGAACTATCCAAAGGCCATCTGCTTATAATGCTTTTGATAAATGGATAAATACGAGGTCTCATCATGGTTTGAGCCATTTTACGCAAAGAAGCCATTGTGCTTTGATCTAAAGCAGCAGAATTGGCAAAGGAATGAGTTTGCTTTACCAATATACGAACCACTCGGATAAATTCACTACTAGGAAGATCCTAAAAATATCAAATACTTTTGTAACAGACTTGCTTACATATTTTGGCTTAAATTTAGATCTCTTTGCTATTGAATTTGAACATTTTGTTACATTATTTTGAATGGAAAAAATCAGAGAAATAGCGTTTATTTCTTAATCAGTTAAGAGTATAAATCAGTTTATATATCATTGGAAAGGTGCCGTTAAGGCTTTTCAAAATGATCCACTTTATTAACATAAAGCAGTGATGCCCAAAATTCACAATTCCCGACTTGAGAGGTAAGATCTCAAATTCTGCTAGAAACAACTGCTTTACTCACATAAAGTCAAATGTATAGTAGTGATGGTGTGGACATCACTGCCTCATATCTCGAATAATATCAGAAAATTTGTACATTCTTTTCATTCTTTATGAAGTGTTTTCAAAATTCTAAATTCTAAAAAAGCGTTAATTCAACAGCGTATTGATCTAGAATTGTTTCAACATATTTTTGTTTACAAAAAAAAATACTTACTCTGGCTTCATCTACATCGTAACGCAACCATGTGTCTATAAAAAAGTGTAACACTGATTCCGTTCTCCAGGCATGAGCTCTGGGTGAAGCATCTACACTACGCTGATTCATTTGTGACATGTTATTACCAAATAAACTGTTATTCGATTGTGGTATTCTCAAATATTTGGGAGATTTTTTAGGTTGCAACTGTTGCACTGGCATGGGTTGAGGTGCCTTTACACTGGTACATATATTTGTAGGCATAACCACTGCATCAGGACGACTGGGTAGAAAATTACACAAGTATTCCGCTGTCAAAAAGAAATACACTGTCTTCATACGTTCATTGTGTACTTGCAAGGCAGCCGGATACATTTTATGCAAAGGATATGTGGCGTGTATTACAAAATGTAAAATATAATAGTCAAATGCATTCAAGGATAAAGAGGAAATTTGCCGACGAAAAGGATCAATGTTTATCAAATCAGCATAAAACATATTATATTGACCAGACTGTAAAAGTTCCACCAATTTATGCTAAAATATACGAAAAAAACATATGTTTGGAATAGTCTCTAGAAATTGAGGAAATTAATAAAACTTACCGGCAATTGTTCCAAGGATAATTCAAACTTAATTGATTCATTTAATAAACGATAACATAAACGAAACATTGGTCCCATGGGAGCAAAAAAATTGTGCAGCATATCAAAAATTTGTGGTGAATTCTCCTTTGTGGTGGCCCTTAAACCCCAACCCAGACCACCACTGCCAATACCAAACACCGATTGTACAATTGTGGGAAATATTTCCTGTAGTTCTCGTAAATTACATCTTTCAAATAATATATTCAATTCTGTACATCGCTCCAATAGAGGAAAATTCAACAGTTCAAGGATGCGATTCTGATTTAATAAAAAATAAACAAACAATTATTAACAAAAAAGCCGTATTATTTACTTTGTATTTGTTGTTGCTGCTTCTTTTTCTTCTTCTTTTTCAACAACTGCCGCTCTTTTCCATGCGAAATACTTACGCCAATATTTTCATTATACAAGGCCATATTTTTTATTTCTTAATTGATTTTCTTTATAAATAATTTGCACTAAATTAATAAATTAAAATGGAAAAAAGAGATTTTAATAAAAAATATATTTTTCTCTCTTTATTATAATAAATTCACTAATAAATGCTTCAACAAAAAAAGGAATCCCCAAACGAAGACTTCACACAACCATACTGGTTGTCAAAATTTAAATGAAAAAACAAAATTTGTATTTTTTCGCAGCAACGTGTTGCAGCGCAGCAGGCAAATTCTGCCGACAGAACGTTTCAAACTAAACACCTATTTTGGTTTGAAGGAATTTTTGTGAATTGTATTCATCAAGCAGTCCATGTATTTTGAATAGGCACTCTGCAGTGCTTGATGTTTAACGAAAGCTTCAAACAACGCAAACGTTTTGGCAACAACAACAAAGAGAAATAGGAAAAGTCAATGTGTGTAGTGAATGTGTGAAGTTAACAATGAAACTCAACAACGAGTAGAGTTGCCAGTTTCTAATTTTTTGAGTAATTTTATTAGAAAACACGTAAGAGGAATTTTTAATATTCTCCACCGAATTCGTTATGTTTTGTACATACACACTCACAGACGTAAACAAAATATAAAAGTTTTTCTTAAATATAACGGAGAAGTAAATTTTTAATTGACAACAATTTGTATTTCACAAAATGTATGGTGAAAAGCTTTTAGTGAAAAATTAAATTTTTATGAAAAATTAAATTTCTTATGAAAAATTATGAAAATAATTTTCTATGAAAAATGAAATTTTCTATGAAAAATGAAATTTTCTATGAAAAATGAAATTTTCTATGAAAAATGAAATTTTCTATGAAAAATGAAATTTTCTATGAAAAATGAAATTTCTATGAAAAATGAAATTTTCTATGAAAAATGAAATTTTCTATGAAAAATGAAATTTTCTATGAAAAATGAAATTTTCTATGAAAAATGAAATTTTCTATGAAAAATGAAATTTTCTATGAAAAATGAAATTTTCTATGAAAAATGAAATTTTCTATGAAAAATGAAATTTTCTATGAAAATGAAATTTTCTATGAAAAATGAAATTTTCTATGAAAAATGAAATTTTCTATGAAAATGAAATTTTCTATGAAAAATGAAATTTTCTATGAAAAATGAAATTTTCTATGAAAAATGAAATTTTCTATGAAAAATGAAATTTTCTATGAAAATGAAATTTTCTATGAAAAATGAAATTTTCTATGAAAAATGAAATTTTCTATGAAAAATGAAATTTTCTATGAAAAATGAAATTTTCTATGAAAAATGAAATTTTCTATGAAAAATGAAATTTTCTATGAAAAATGAAATTTTCTATGAAAAATGAAATTTTCTATGAAAAATGAAATTTTCTATGAAAAATGAAATTTTCTATGAAAAATGAAATTTTCTATGAAAATGAAATTTTCTATGAAAAATGAAATTTTCTATGAAAAATGAAATTTTCTATGAAAAATGAAATTTTCTATGAAAAATGAAATTTTCTATGAAAAATGAAATTTTCTATGAAAAATGAAATTTTCTATGAAAAATGAAATTTTCTATGAAAAATGAAATTTTCTATGAAAAATGAAATTTTCTATGAAAAATGAAATTTTCTATGAAAAATGAAATTTTCTATGAAAAATGAAATTTTCTATGAAAAATGAAATTTTCTATGAAAAATGAAATTTTCTATGAAAAATGAAATTTTCTATGAAAAATAAAATGAAATTTTCTATGAAAATGAAATTTTCTATGAAAAATGAAATTTTCTATGAAAAATGAAATTTTCTATGAAAAATTGAAATTTTCTATGAAAAATGAATTTTCTATGAAAATGAAATTTTTATGAAAAATTAATTTTCTATGAAAAATTCAATTTTCTTTTCACCATAACATTTTGTGAAATACAAATTGCTGTCAATTACAAATTTTAATTCTTTACTAAAAAATCAAAATTTTACCAAAATTGTTTATTTTTCTCAACGTTTGTTTTTTCCATAAATTTACATTTTTACTAAAAATACGAAGTTCCCATAGAGATTTTCGGTATTTTATATTTTTGATACCTCAAAATACAACCCTGCATAAACAATAATTTTTAACTTTTCCGGTTGCCAGAGGAAACGAAATATTTAAAAATTATTCAATTTCAAATTTTGTTTCCGAAATATTTTATTTCTTCCTAATAAATTTAAAACTTAGAAAGATCTGGAACTTCTACATTAAAAATGGAAATAGAAGTGGAGACAGCTACAGTGGGACAATATCAAACATTAGTACGTTACAATAATCCCGTATTGGTGGTTAAACATGCAGAAAAGAAAACTATACCAGCCGAATTAGTAAGAAGCTTCGATTATTATAGGCAGATTATATAAATAATTTTAATTTAATGATTTAGGAACTTAAACGCCCTCAAACTGCAGGTGCTTTATTAGATACTAAAAAAGAAACTGAAGAAATTTTAAATTCTATTCTGCCACCACGTTGCTGGGAGGAGGAGGGACAATTGTGGCAACAAACTGTATCGAGTACACCAGCCACACGTCAGGATGTTATTAATCTTCAGGAAATGTTGGATACTCGTCTGCAACAAACTCAAGCTAGGGAGACGGGTATATGTCCCATACGTCGGGAATTGTATTCCCAGTGTTTTGGTTAGTTCAAATAAATTAGTCACGATGTGAGGACTATTAATGTGCTTTTAATTTTCCCAGATGAAATTATACGTCAAGTAACTATAAATTGTTCAGAAAGAGGTTTATTATTGTTACGTATACGTGATGAAATTGCTATGTCCATGGAAGCTTATGAAACTTTATACTGTAGCTCAGTAGCTTTTGGTATGCGTAAAGCTTTACAAGCGCACGAGGAGAAAGAAATGCTCAGAGATCTGGTGAAAACTTTAGAATCTGATAAAGAGGCCTTGGAGGAAATAATAACCGATATGAAATTAAAAAATGAACAGGCTGAGCGTAGAAATGCAGAATTGCGTGCTTCGGAAGAGAAAAAATACCAGGAGGAAATTGCATTCTTGAAGAAAACTAACACACAACTTAAAGCCCAATTGGAAGGCATTACAGCACCTAAGAAATAATTTCATTTATTCATTTATTTAGGAAATTTTTTGTTTATTAAAAATTCATTTAATATATTAAAAGAATGCTTATTCTTTATCTGCTTCAGCTTGCTCCTCTGGCTCTTCATCTTCATTTTCTGCAATTTCATTAACAATAGGCGTAGGCTTAAATACTTTAGGCTCCGTCTTTTTGGAAGAACTTTCTTTTGCTGCACGTTTGGCTGGCGGTGGTTTATCTATTACTTCATATTGCGTTTCTGCCCCTTCATCAAATTCCATAGTTTCATCATCATTTTCTTTAGGCAATTCACTGTACATTTGAGTTTCCGCAGTTGTAGGTAACTGATCTTTAATAGTTTCCAATTTTTTCATATACATTTCATAAACGTATTCAGTCATTTGTGTCATATTATTTATAGTAATAGTCTTCTCCTGAGGATTATCATTGGTCATGCGTTTAGTCGAATCATAGGCTTCGTTCTCTACTAGTTGTAGTTTTTGTGGACGGGTTGTGAGCTGTGAAATAGAAAAAAAGTTTGTTTAGTGAAATTCTTTTCAAAATTTGTATCATATTTACCAGTTTAAAGGTTTGTTGTAATTCCAAACAATTTTTGAATAAACCCACTCTACCAAATATATATAAGCCTAAACGAGCACGACTCATAGCCACCACCAAACGTCTGACATCTCTAATATGACCTACAGCTTTGGTGCGTACCAAGGATATTAATATGTAATCATTTTGTTGACCTTGATATTTATCTACGGTGGTGATTTTGTGAGGCCAACCTATTAGGGGATTATTGCCACATCTACCATTGATAACATCTCTAATCAAATGTTTCTGACCATTGTAAGTAGTTAAAATTGAAATTTTCTCGGCTGGATAACCAATGAGACGCATGTACATATAAACAGCCACAACGTACTCTGCTTCAGCCAAATTCTGTATACAAATTTGCAAAATATAAAATTTCAATATTTGTATTTCAAAAATATACAAACCTGGTAAAAATAAGGATTGGGTTCAGTTTCTCCTACCCCATTAAAGTCATCAACATTTACCAATTGATAGTCATGCAGGAATCCAGCGTTAGCTCTGCGATATTCCTCAGTTTGTAAAATATGCTGCAAGTCATCCAATTTCTTATAACGCCACTTATATAACGAACAAATACTAGATCGAGCACGACCCTGACCATCTAAATCTACAGTAGGTACACCTAAACGTACAAGTCTTGTAAACAGACTCTGTTCCATATTGGAGTATTTTTGAAAAGCCATATTTTTAATAACTGGCGGTAATTGATGATGATCTCCTATCATTATCCATCTTTTAAGGCGATTGAAACCATCCATAGGATTTTGCAATAACAAAGGTATAAAGGTTTCAATCTCTAAAATCTGTGCTGATTCTTCCATTAAGATGTTGTCATAACGGAAACCAAGATTTACCAATTCTTTGCGTTTTAAGGCAGCATGAGTACAAGTCATGGCTATGATTTTAGCTTCTTTAACCAAAAGATATTTAGAACGATCTAAACCAGTGCGTAAAAGTTCAAAAGCTCTAAACTCTTCTAGTTCTGTGAAAATGTGCGATATATAACGGAAACATGATTTAGCTATATTCATATAATCCTCATAACTATCACCCTTAAACAAAGGTTGCGGAGCATCATCAAAGAATTTATTAAAGGGAAACTGCTCCTCAAATACTTTACGCCATACTTTATCATCTTCACTATTAGCCACAGCAGCAGCAGCAGCTTGTGTTTGGAATTTTTCCCATCTAGCCATGACATTATATAGATAAAAGTATCCAGCGGTTTCGCAAGTGTAAGCATTATCACCTCGCACTCCTAAAGATTCTTGTAGTTTTTGTACTTGTTCCAACAAATCTAAACGTTTAGCTAAAACATAATTTACACGACCATAACGACTGAAATCTTTTTCAGTCTCTAAGGCCTCTTCACCATGACCCAAACGCAGTAAATGTCTTTCATCGATATCTAAAGCCATAATCTTTTCAAAAAGTTGATTAAGAGCCTGATTCGAATGAGTTACAATCAATGTGCGTTGATTGGGATGATTGTGATAGATATTCGAAATGATTTGTACAGCTACATCGGTCTTACCAGTACCAGGAGGACCAACTACCACCGTTAAACCGGGTTGCATACCAGCACGTATAGCCTCAATTTGAGTTGGAGTAAAACGTATAGAGTTTCTGAAAATAACACTTTAATTTCGACAAATACTTTGGAGTATTACCTCCCATACTTACTGCTTAGGTTTGTTGCCCAAGTAGGGGCCACGATTTTCAAATTTATATGGCTGCACTACAATCGATTTACTTAGCTGTTGCTCCTCTTTACTTTCAGAAGTTTCATCTGTATCTTCTTTTTTCTCTGGCACATCTTCGAATACCAAACGGAAAGGTGGTGTGCGCTGATCTTCTGGAATTACACATTTAAGTTCATATTCAGGAAAACTTTCCACTATGTGGTCATAGGATAGGAAGGTATCATTGAAATCCAAATCACGTTCCTAATTTAAAGTAAAAATTAAAAAAAAAAACAAACTCAAATAGAAAATTGAATTGCATTGCATTTACCTGATTAGGCATTTTGGAGTAGTGGGCAGCACTTGGATCACCATAACCCAATAAAATATCATGTAACCATGCAGGCACTACACACTCAGTATTCATTAAATGTCGAATTGTTTCTAAAACAGCTTTGAAATTGTTCTCTTTCGGTTTACGTCTCATGATAATATTAAAACTTTCGTAAACATCGTCTCCCCCCTTTTCAAATAATAGAAAAATAATTTGTTATCCTGCAGAAATTCATCAAAGGTTAACTTACTTCTTGCAAAGAATCCATATCCAAACGATATTGATTACAATCCAACCAAACACGATAAGTTCTTTGTTCGCCCGGTAGTTGGGGACGCGGATCCGGACCATCTTCTATGACTCGACCATTGGAATCTAACATACCTTCCACTTCGCAGCCACGTACATAAACCAAACCAACTTGTGGTATAAATGGTTCTCTGGGATTATATTTAGTACCTTAAATTCAGATGTTTAAAAATGATTGATTAATTTTGCATGTTTAAAGTTTCTTACCGTAAGGTTTTGTTGGCTTTACGGTTATCAAAAAACACACATCATGTTTGCGCAAATTTTCCCATTCTTCTTTTATCTCCCTACGCACCGATAAGGTGACTCCAATATCTGCTCTTACTCTAGAAGGTTTCTTTTCTCCTATATGTGGCTTAGCCACTTCTACAACGGCAAATGAGGCTATCGGTAATGCCATTCGTGCCCAACCACCAAATACTACATCACCATCCTCCGATTGCCAAGGTAACATACGACTCACTGCATCTTCAATATCTTGACGTATCTCATAGGTGGATTCCAAACGGAACAAGTTGAAATTTCTCAATAAATAATCATGTAAAGTTAAAAATTGTAAATTCAATTTTGGTAAAGCCAAACAACCATCGCCGGTAAAATATTCAGAAGGTACTATATTTTCATCCCATATAATATCTTCGGTCGGATATAGAGGCATTTCATTGAGAGCATCCAATTGAGAACAACGTTTTTCATGTCGTGTTATTAACAATTCTTTAAGAAATTCTTCATCCAAACGATGCCATTGGAAAGGTGGTTCCAATTCATCGGGTACTAAATTCAAAAACGAAGCAATTTGTTTTAAAGCTTTGCCATCTAAGCTACCGAAATGTTTTTCCAAAGATTCTCTTGAATCAATGCTGGCCACATTGGAGAGAGCAAATAGTCTTAAATCGGGAAATTTTGCAAAAGCAGCTCTCTGGAGAGAGGTAATTTTTTTATAATGAATTTGTGTCATATCATGATCGGTTAGAGAGTCACCGGTTACATCATTTATTTCAAAGCGTGAATAGAATTTTAACATATCCAAAAGCTAAAAGAAAGATATTAAAATTAATTTGGTTATAGAGAAAATTACAGATCTCCTGAGGATAGAAAGTTATACCTTAGAAGATACATTAATATTATCAAGCGTTATTTTCTACGGATAAAGGAAAATTGGGGAGAAAAATTTTATTTATGAATAAATAATTTTAGCTTGTAGGAAAAGTGGTCATCGTTATACTTTACGTAACTTATAATAGGTTTATTGTACTATTGGGTTATTGTGACTATAAGATGAAAACATCAAAATAAATGAAGAAAGCATTGTGATCTATCAATCATTCCATGTTCCGAAATCAGTTGCAAGATTCTTAGCCGACTTTAAGTGTTAGACCAACAGTATTAAAATATACTTGAATTTATCTCATTTAAAAAGTGAATTTCTGGATGTTCTTATCTCGATCTGTTAGTCTGTAAACGTTTAAAATCTACCAGGCTTTTAGACTCCTTTTTTGTGCTTTTCAATTTTCTTTTAACTAGAGCCCAATACCTCTCGAGTGTATGAACCACTCGGCCTTAGCTTCGGTAGTTTTTAGAACTTGCCTCTCTTGGTACAAATACCACATTATTGTTCATGTACTACTCAAGGTCTTGTTTACCATATTGACAGGATGCCAAGTCAGTCCAAACATAAATGAACATATTATAAAGTCTTATGAATGGAATCAGCCTTTTTTGTAAACATAGTATGTTTCAAAAAAGGCTGAAATTGTATTGAGTCTGTTGCAACAAATGATTGACTTCTTTTATTGCAACTGCCATACGAAGAATTTTTGACTGCATTGAATATTTTAAGCCTTGTATGTTTTTAAATCTGCATTAGCTTTTAATTTTCGTACCAGATCCGAGCACTGAGCTAACCGATCTGCTTTCCTATGGGTTGTGTTGGAAGCTCTTTCATTTTTGGCTTTAGAAACATAATGTGGATCATTCCTTTCACCTGAACAAAGTTTTCTATCAACGGACAAGTTCATACGGTACTATTTAAAATCATTGGACACAGTAGGACCTCAGTTGGGTTTTGTTGAAAATAATTAATAATTTTAGTACGGACTTTTTTCTGGTCACACATTTTAATCAGATTAATAATATTTTCAATTGTTTGACACTAAACATATTATCTGACGTGTTTTATAAAGTCAACTTTGTACACTTTTTTCTTCATTACACTGTATTCACAACAGCTTACAATTACATAGAAATAACTTTACATACATATAAGGAATTTAACATAAAAGCAACTTTTAACACGCAACCATAAATTGACATATAAATGGAATCCTGTAAATATGTCTTATTCTTCTTTCGACATTTATGTACTAAAATATTTCCAACTCATACATAAAACCATAAAATATTGGAATAAACATAAACTGGTAACTCCATGACAACAAAAAGTTATACGCATATCACCAACTATGATGTATATGAATTAAGGAATATAAACGAGTCTTATTATATTCAGGTGTAAAATATATTTACAGGAACATTATGGTAAAAGTAGTTTATTGGAATAAAGTAAATAAATGCCGGCATTTAATGTTTTCCCATAACAATTAAACAAAATTTTTAACTCTCTCTCCCTCTCATTATTTCAATTATATTTTTATTCATATTTTTGCGGTTGCAAAATCTATTTAACTAAGAAAAACGAAATGCCGGTCTCTAGGTCTTTGGGGTCATTGTTTCATTGAAACTCTGTGCAACATTACACACACACAGATTGTTTATGAGTTGTAATAAAATAAATGTGTGCAAGTCTATTGCTATAAATTATTTATTTCCGTACTATTTAATTACGGAATTTTGATATGATGATGGCACACACTGAAAGAGAGAGAGAGAGGAAGAGAGAGAAGAGAAACCGAGTGGTACGATACCTACACTGACAAATGAAATCAAATAAAGCAAGGCTTAATAACAATTAACTATAGTTTAAAATTGAGTTAAATTAACTTGACATGAGAAGTAGAGAGTTTATTTATAACACAATATCAGCGATGTGAGAAAAAGTGTGGCCCTGTTGGTAGGATTAAAAAACGCTCAAATTAAAATTAGAAAAACATTTTTTTATTATTTATTATATGTCAGTAATGAGAGAGAGAATATGCTTATGTATTAAATTGTTACACTTTATAAAATTTCAAATTGACCTTTTTCCGTGAAATTATTAAACATAAAAAAAAGAAATTATTACTTCATAGTCATGGCTCAAAGCATTCATATAAGAAAATTGGGAGCTTTCATTGTAAAGTTATATCAAAATATACACTGTAAAGCATAAGCCTGGGTCCCCTAATATGTGTATAAACAATCTTGTGAATTTAAAATTTATAATTAAAATTTTAAAAAATGTTGAAATTATATTTTTAATAATATAATTCTAATTTGCAATAAAATTTAAAGAAAAAATACTTTAACAGTAAGATCAAGGAATTCTTAACACACGTTTTTTTTCAATAATTTATCTTTGTAAAATATGTCAGTTATTATGTTAAATTGCAAACAAGTTAATTTGATTCCGTACTAAAATTCTTTAATGTTTTCAACAAACCTCAATTTAGTGCTACGAATAGCTGGTTAAGCATTTAAAGAACTACCATCAAACTGTTTCTACCGTTATTGAACAGTAACAGGAGAACATGTTCGTTGATAGAAAACCTAGTGCAGGTAGAAGGAATGATCCAATTGATGTTTCTAAGGCCAGAAAGAGAGAAAGAATTTTCAAAAGATCTTCTAACACTCCCGGTAGGAAAGCGCGGCCAACTCAGTGCTTGAACTATTTGGTACGACGAGTTAAAGTTTATGTAGGTTTAGGAAGATAACAAGTTACTGACAGCAACTCTGCAAAATTTAGAGGCCAAAAAATAGAGCATGGAAATTGAAATAAATAATTTAAATTTAGATTTTATTTGTTATAACAAAAATAGACTGCTGCATTAATGTGTCACTCATTATGGTAAAAAGAAGCCCTGGAATGGTACATGAACCATAATTTGGTATTTGTAACGAAAGGCAAATCCTCCAAACTGCCCAGAGTTAAGACCAGTGGAGAGATAGTGGGCTCTTGTTAAAATAGGACTGAAGAACATAAGAAAGGTGTCCAAATAGGACTACCTGTTTCAACAAAGTTACAGAAATTACTATAAATACGTTAATAAAAGAAGAAGGTTCATGTATATGTATGTTAAGAATTTTTCGATCTCACCCTTTAATACGACAACTAGACACTGAAGAAATTTACAGGTAACTAGTTTAACAATAAACAAATATAAACTCTGCTCATCTATATATTTTCGTCTAATTTTGTACTTTTCACTAAGGAATTTGATTTAATTCATATCAATAAAAAAACGCCAAAGTAACCACATTTAATGTTTAAACGTTAAGAAACAGAGAACGAATAACATTTTTCTTTTAAAGTGAAACTCGAGTAAAAAGTTAAAAATGTTAAAGTCAAAATAACAGTGAATAAATGACTTTCGAATTGAACAGAAGAACTTTTAAAGTGGGAGAAAACAAAAAATACAAGACGATAATACAAACAAAAATCAAAGAAAACCAGAAATGAAATGAATATAAAATATTATTTGTAAACAAGAAAGAAAAATCATGTTAATTGTAAACAAAAGAAATAAATTTGTTATAAACAAAAAAAATCAAATAAACAAATTAAATTAAAATAAAATAAAACGAAAATTCTATAAAAAATAAACCCACCAAAAAATATATATAAAAAGCAACAACACAAAGATTTAATGCAGCGATAGTGTTTAAGTGTTGGTTTCGTAAAAAAATATATAAGAAAATAACAACAAGAATAACTTAAAGTTGTTGTTGTTGTCGGTATATAATTGAGTGTTAACTTTAGTTTGAGCATAGTGCTCAAAAATGAGAGTGAATATAAAATGAGAGAAAGAGAAAATATTTCGATATTGAGTAAAATATGTTTGAAGTAAAGTCGAGGTGGCAGATTTATATATGCGGCTTGAAATTGCATCAAACCCTTAAAAATACATTAAGGAGTGAAACCGAACAAAAATTATAACTTTTATCATAAAAATGTTTAATTTTTTTGTTGGTGACTTTTATTTCAAAATTATGACAGTTTATATTTTCATTAATACTCCGATAATTTTCCCATGAAGTATTGCTTTGGTAAAATTATAGTACCAGTACTCTTAAGTACGCCTTTCGACTCTGAGTCGATTTAACGAAGTCTTTCCTTCTGCCTGGTTTTTCATGTAAACCTTATAAAAAACAAATGGCAGGCCGTACTTCTAAGATATCTTGATGAAATAATGATGGGTCCATTATATAACCTAGTTCTCATGCAAGTCCTTAATATAATAGAGAATAAAATAATAGTGATTTTAACGAATTTTGTCACAAATAAGTCATATGATATTTTAACGTTATACGATATTCAAAAACGATGTATCAAATTATACGAGGATCAGCCCATAAGCGATGTACAAAATTTTCCAAGGGTCAGTCAGTCATTTCTTCTAGCTCACATATAATTTCTCCAGAAAAAAATCATTTTAAAACGCATAAACTTCACATTTAAGCATAAATTAGAAAATCACATTCCACGGGTCTGGTTCATTAAATTTTATAAAAGTGATAATAACAACTACTACTTCTAGTTGGAAGTAGATCCAAAATTAATGATTGATGGTGTAGAGGGTATTTTTACATTGTCATTCCGTGTGTAACGTTAAGCAGGAACCATCTCAGACCTGTAATGTATTATTTTTGCATTAAATCAAAATTCACATGCATATGCGTTAGAGGGCATTGAAAATTCGGCATAGCCGAAAATAGCATTCTTACATGTTTTATGTTAATCTCCTTTCTATCGGTTTAGATTGCCATCCTGCCCTTGGGATTTTTTCCAAGGCAACATTTTTAATCCTCGTCAACTTTAGTAGTTTAAAACAAAATGTTTCGAATCGAATTTAAAATAAATATGAATTTATCTCGCGAATCTTTAGAATCCAATTTTACCCAATAAGATAAAATTTTAATCACAATTTTTTGTGTAAAATACCCAATTTCATTTTCAAACTTGTTGCACGGTTTAACAAAATATTGCTTTAATAAAAACACGAATCTTTCGGTCTCACTCCTAACAGATACAGCTCAAACTTGTTTGAAACCTCTGTAAACAGAATTTACTCTCATTTGAATTTTTTTTTTTTTGGGTTGAGAGAAGGAGAAATTTTGATCTTGAGTTTTAGTGTATTGCATGACACGATGACGTATTTAATAGATATTTTTGTGTGGTTGTTTTAAATTGTATTTTGTTACGTTTTTTTCAACATTACAGATGTTATTTAAGCCAACAGTTTGTTAGTCAATGGATGAACATTAAAAATTAATAATAAAAAAATCCAAAAAAATCAAGTTAAATCGAGAGAGTAAAAACCAGACAACATGACTAAAAGATCAATTATTAAATATATGTTTTATATAATTTACATATTATTACAAGAATCTGTGAAAATTAAAGGAAATTTACAAAATACAAATCATGTGGATGAGGATGTAGTTTGGGTGAATAAATGTTGTGAAAAATTTGAAATACGTATAGATTCCGTATGCAGCCAGGTGAACGATACTGGTGAGTGTTAGTTATTAATTGTAGTGGTGTGTTTTTATTATACCTTTATAAACATACATACACACACACAGATACACTTATAACTATGTAGTAGATACTATAAAATGAAGCGTCAGAAATTTTCAAAGAGAAAAGGGGAAAAAGTAAAAAAAAACGTCTGACAAATCAGATACAAATTAAATGAAATACAAAATACCAAAATAATAATTGAAACATGCCAACAATATATTGAAGAAAAAAAAAAATAAATAAGCGCCAAGTTTTGTTTAGTTCCTCTAAAGGTTTTAAATTACCAAATAATACATTAACAGTATTTTTGTTGTTGCAGAATATTTTCAACCCATGTTTACTAGTTACAATGGTGAACATAATATGCCGGTTAAATTTAAATTTGTTATTGGTTTACCCGCTTGTGGCTCAATGCAAACTTGGCCCATTTATCATTATCAAGGGGTAAGATGTGCAATAACATGCTTTGCAAATTATTCAATAGTAAATTAACTCATTTCTTTCGGTTATTAAAGAGTCCCGATAAACTAGTTTTATTAGATGATGGTAAATTACGCCACTATACCAATACTGCTGATGAGACAGCTGATGCTTCGTCTGCAGATTATGGTGAAGAATTTGATGATGAATCTAAACCATATTTTTATGATTATGGTCGTGATCAATATTGTATTGATAGAGTAAGTATATGTGTAATACATGGATGAACATGATGACTAATTGTAGAGAATTAGTTGTTAAAATAAAAAAAATAATAATAATAATAAGTGATAAATGACAAATATTATTTGTATTTCTTATTAATTTCTTTCTTTTAGGCAATTTCTACGAACGGTGATCAACGTCAGGTGTTATTTGCTAATGTTTGTTTAGCTAAAAAAGAAATCAAATGGACCGATTCAAGTTTTTTGATGCGTAAAATCGTAAATCCCATATTTCATGTGATATCGTTAATTATATTATTGATTATAGCAATTGTTTATTTTATATTACCAACTTTGAGGTAAGTTTTCCTTGAATAAGAACAAAATATAAAGTTAAGAATTTTTGGTATGATATAAAAAACCCTTCACGACATGTTGGCTTTCATACGGGTTCAAGGATAAATTATAAATTCTATTCTATTTCTGGAAAGCTCTCAATAACAAGTGCTAATGCACATTGCTCCATCTCCTTTCAATTTTTTTATATACGTTCAATTTCTTTTAAAAAGAGTCCAATATTTCTCCACTGGCCTTAGCTTCGCATAGTTTAGAGTATTTGCATCTCTTGTAGTTTGGAGGATTTGCCTCCCTTGTTCTTGTTCCACATAAGAGCTTGTTTACCATAAATGAACATATTATGAAGTCTTATGATTGGAAGCAGTCATGTTTTAAACACCCTTTGATGTAAATTTCGGCATTTATAGAGCCCATAGCAACATTTTTTTTTTTTTTTGAAATTTTGACTGCTTTTGGATTCTTAACTTTTCTTCACATTATCTCGAGCATTAGCAACTTGAAATTTTTACCCTGAAGTTGCGACAAATCTGGTAGAACATATGTTTCGTCGTCCTTATAAAGGAAGAATATATTTTGAGAAAACTTTATTTTTGTGCACAGATTTTGTTCTATTAATTTTTAGCAGCGTTTCTGTGAAGGATTTTAAAATCCTTGCATGTTTTAAACCAGCCTTAGCTTTAACTCTTCGTACCAATTAGTCCGAGCACTAAGCTAATCGGGATGTGTCGAGCGCTTTTTTCGAAATTGCTTTTTATTTTTGGCTTTTGAAACATCATGTAGACCAAATTTTCTGCAAATAAATCTCACTCCTAACCAACCATTTCATTATGTTTCTTAGCCTTTTGTCTTCTCATGTAGATGGTTTATTAAGGTAGGGTTTCAAATAATTTTTAATATTTTAAATCGGTAGAACAGCATTTATTCAAAATTATGATAAACACAATTTTCTTCAAATCACTTAATCCTTTAAATTTTCTTTCAGAGATCTTGTTGGCAATATTATTACTACAATTGCTGTTTGTTTAATGGTAGCCCAGGTGGCTGATCTTGTGCGTATATTTACAGAATTCACAAGTCATGTGAGTTTTATTGTGGCCGATATCATTCTATACTTTAGCATTTTGGCTGCTTTCTTTTGGCTAAACAGTTTTGGTTATTACATTTGGAAAACATTTCGTTCACGCAATGTTTTTCTACGTGTAACTGATGCTAGAAAATATTGTTATTATTCAGCTTATGCCTGGAGTTCAACAGCGTTTATGGCGGCCATGGCCGTATTTGCACATTTCTTTCTGGATGCTGATACATATAAAAAACAGAATGTGGTGGCAGAACAAGAAACTATGGGTTGGTTGGGTATAGCAATATTTTTTGCTCCCATAGCCTGTACTATATTAGTGGATATATTTTTCTATGTAACCACTTTAAAATTGATAAATCGTCGTAATGTTTATGGACGAATACAACATAAATTGAAAGCCAAGTATGTAAAAATAAATTATTATTTTTGAATTACGGAAAAAAAGTATAATGAATTTTTTTATTATTTTCCAGTTTTATAATGTTTTCCTTAATGCTGTTGATCATGTCTATAAATTGGTTATTTTTATGTTTATCTTGGTTAAAATTCGAAGGTCTTCTATATGCTCAAATTATTGTAAATGCCTTACAATCGCCTTTCTTATTATATGCCTGTGTGCTGCGTCAAAAACATGTTACTTTTCTATTGAAAAAATCCTGCTGTTATAATGAACCTCCTTCAACGAATGATTGGGGCGATGAAATGCATTATATGAATTGCAATGATTATTAGATTTTAAGTTAAAAAGATGAACTGATTTTATTTCTATTTTACTTTATTTTAATTGAATTTATATTGAAAATATAATCTCTCGACTAATCGTAGTATTAAGCTTAAAAAGAAAAAAGTACAACTTATAACGATTCCAATGCTCGCTAGCTGCTGCACTTTATTATACAATTTTTTTGTATGTATTTTTTTTTGATATATAAACATATATTCATTTTTAGTCTAGAAAATAACTTATACTTGATGGGATTGAACTGACTCACCTATAAATTAGGCATTTATAAAGGAAATAATTTTAGTAAATAATACTTATACATTGAATGTATATAAATATCATTGATTGAATTTATTATTATAAAAAATAATAAAATAAAGTGTACTTAATTGATGTTAAGGTTTTAAACACAGAAAAATTTTAATATTTATATATTTAAAGAAAACAACTATTAAAAATATAGCAACATTTTGTTGGAATTTTTTTATTAACGATAAATAAAACGAACAAAAATGCTAATTTTGGGAAAATGCTTATCAATATTCTTTTCAAACTAAACTTTGATTTATTAGCGATTTGATAGATTTTAATTTTCTGTGAAAATTTTCCATTTTAGTAAAACTTTCAGTTAAAATCTAATTTTGAGTTAAAATTAAATTTTTTGTAAAATTTCGTTTTTAGTAAAAATTTCGATTTTTAGTAAAAATTGCGATTTTTAGTAAAAATTTCGATTTACAATAAAAATTTCGATTTACAGTAAAAATTTCGACTTTTAGTCAAAATTTCGATCTTTATTAAAAATTTCGATTTTTATTAAAAATTTCGATTTTTAGTAAAAATTTAGATTTTTATTAAAAATTTCGATTTTTAGTAAAAATTTCGATTTTAGTAAAAATTTCGATTTTTAGGAAAAATTTCGATTTTTAGTAAAAATTTCGATTTTAAATAAAAATTTCGATTTTTAGTAAAAATTTCGATTTTTAGTAAAAATTTCGATTTTTTGTCAAAATTTCGATTTTTAGTCAAAATTTATATTTTTAGCCAAACTTCAATTTTTGATAAAATTTAAATTTTTACTAAAATTTAAATTTTTAATAAAATTTAAATTTTTAATAAAATTTCAATTTTTAATAAATTTTAAATTTTTAGGAAAATAATATATTTTTTTAATTTCGAAAATCGAAAATTTTAAGTTTTAATAAAATTTATACATTTTATATATAAAATAGGATGTGTGTATGTATGTAACGTAAGATTCCAAAATTTTTATTATTTTGATTTTCACAGCATGATCAAAAATTATCCGAAAGTAATGGGGGTCTACAAAATTAGGACCAAAGAGAGGGGTAACATTCATACAAAGCAAATATTGAATATCTAAAGAACTATAATTTCGAGAATTCTTAAATTTGGTTCTTATCATTTTTTAAGGATTTGTTTTACTGGACAAAATGCAGGACGGACAGGACCTGGGGACATCGAATATCAAAAGAACAATAATAAAAAGAGTTCTCAAATTTGTTTTACTTAACAAAACAAGTAATCAAATATCTAAAGGACAATTACACAAATCCTTATTGTACGATTTTTTAATAGATGTCGAGATTTTTGAAATTGTTTCTGAATCTAGTACGTAGTAGAATGTTTGTGTGGAAAAACGAAATTTTTTAATAATAAACGAAATTTTTAATAATTTGAAAATTAGAAAGTTTTATGGAAAAAATATTTCATAGAAAAACTTTTTCCTACAGTTATCAGAAAAGAAAATACCCTTTGAAGAAGAATATTGTTTATTTAATGATACGATAATAATTTAAATATTGAAACTCACCTGACCAAATAATTTTCCTTCCGGCCGTTGTACCAAATTACTTATTTGAGCACGAACTAAAAGATGGGAGTCATCCAGTATTGTATTGAAAAAACGTCTTGTAGGCAGAAGCGCCTCTAAATCAACCACCAATTCCAGAAAACGTTCACAATACAAAATAATACTCGAATCTATGCTACCTTCCACAGGTAAATTCTCCAGAACCTCTAAAAATTGTATAATTAAATTTTGAAGAAAATGGCGTTCCCATTCCACCTCTGGTTTCTTTTCATTCTTTTCTTTTTTCTGCAACTTCTTCCAAATTCTGCGCCATTCTGGTATGTTTTTTAGTTCATGTTCCAAACGTTCTAAAAATAAGTCAAATGAAGTATATAATTTTATAATATAAACTACTTTATAGCTTACTTGGTTGCAAACATGACCACATGGACAATGAAATTAACCTCCTAATCTGATTACGACACAACTCAATTTCCATGCTATTGAAACAATGATTTAGAAATACAATTAAAGCGGTTTTCTCTCTAATCAAAGTCTTGCCATCTTCATTTAGACACAATTCCAAAACATGACGAAAAAAGCCTGGAAATTCATCCGGTAATTGCTCAAAAGTTGGCCAAACTTCTACACGTTCGCGGAATTTTTCGTTGATCATAAAAACTATAGACATTAAGTGGGCATGTGTACTAGTGGAACGCTTATAATTAGGCCATAAATATTTTTCAAAATATTGACTAAATTCCAACATAACTATACGCCGGGTGGGATTCTTATGTTCCAATATTTCCCTCAAATAAATATTATCCACTAATTGAGCATCATAGGGTTCATGGGAGCCCTCGGTTTCTGGGGACCAATATTTCGAAGCTATCTATGGATGAAGAATACTTAATAATTATAAACGTTTACTTGGTTTTCGTTGACGATGATGAATTACCTCCCATATTATATCCGCACTTAATTGCGACACTGTCATTTGTGAAGCTTTTTGTGTCTGTGGATCAACACCTTGTCTTTCATTTTTATTTTTGTTAATATTTTTTAATTTCATTTTGTTTATTTTATTTTAAAATTATAAAGGAAAATTAATATCTAAATTTTAACACGATTTCGCAAACAACAAAAATGTAAACAGAACAGCGGCATGTCAAATAAAAAACACCAGGGTTGTTATAATTCTTTGCATACAACAGGGTGATACAAAGAATTTTTTTGTTTACTACTAGGAACGGTATAATTGTTGATATTATTGTTAAAAATGTTGTAAACTTGACACAGTGGTTTCAAGCTGATATTTTTGCAAATAATTCTTTAATTTTTCCAAATTTGGAAATATCTTAATCTGGTCAGGATGTAGTTGGTGACATCCCAAAGTTGCTGGCTCGGGTATTTTATTTTCTCTGTGACCTCGGATATAACCACGATTGCGACTATTTTCGCTGGTACTCCACAGGACAGGAGAGATGCTAGAATGATGTTACTCTCTTGAAATTGCTATTTACTTATTCAAACAATACTTCAGTACATATTTACAAGGAAAATATTCACATATCTATGAAGGGAGCAGAGTTAATTTTAGTTAATTTTTTTAAGGATAACTTTGGAGAACTTTTTTTTAATTTGTCATATTTGACCATTAATATTATTTTGAAATTTTAATATAATAATGACAAACTTGTCCTCAATGTAGTACTATAAAAAGATTCCCACTTCTTCACGTAACACATATAAACGTATTTTATAATAGTTTGCAGTTATAGTGGCTATATGTATATGAAATCAAATCATATTTAAACTATTGATGGTTAAAAAAACTGTCGTACCCTAGTCGACCAATTTCTATTCCCCTACCCCAGATCAAATCAATTCTAAAACATCCCTAAAATGTCTATGTAAAATTTCGTTAAAAAATATTCAATAGTTCCAAAGTTACAGAATTACTTTCAAAAACAGCGGGGCCAGTGCAGGATTGGGATATATCGAATGAAATCGTGGGAATTGTTTATATTTCTTATTCCGGAAATCGTATAGCGCTTCCTGTCACTGTGTTCGAATAGGTTTAAAGTCTATCCTATTTTTTCTGCTCTTCGATTTTCTTTTAACAAGAGCTCAATATCTTTCCACTAGTCTTAGCTCCAGACAGTGTGGAAAACTTATCTCTCATGATACAAATACCACATTTTTTGTTCTTGTACCACTCAAGGACAGGATGCCAAGTAAAACAAAAAATAAGACGACACGTTATGAGGTTTTTTTAAAAGAAAGCGGCATTTTTTGTAACATTCCTTTCTTTTGTCACAACTGGATATTTTTAGCATTCCAAGAAATTTTTAGGAACTTTTTAATGCTTTTGGGTGCTAAACAGCAACATAAAATTTTTGACCAGGAAGCTCAGAAATCTGCCAGAACAAACGTTTCGTCATTCTATTTTTTTGGTTTGGAAACTTCATATGGACTACTCCTTTTACCAGAACTATGTTTTCTAATAACGGACGAGTTAATAATATTGGAAACAATTTGACGGCAGACTTTTGAATGCTTGGCCAACTTTTTGTAGGACCAAGTTGGGGTTTTCGAAAACATTTAATAATGTCAGTACGCACTTATTTCTGATCACTCATTTTATTCAGAATAATAATCTCATTCATTTGTTTGATATTAAACATGTCAATCATGTTTTTCAAAGGTTAAAAAGTCAAAACTTGGGTTAATAGTTTTAATAAAAAACGAGTGTTGAGAATTTGTCCATTTCACCCCTTATAAATGTACGTCTGTTTTGAGGCAGAGTGATTATGGGTTCATCGATATTATACGAGATTCACAATTCACAGTTTTCGGTCATGTGCTTGGAGGTTTAGTTCTCTTGGAAGTCATTTTCAGACTCAGTGTCACTTTATTATTATTTATCGAAAGAAAAGTTTTATAAAGTTTATTTTATTTTATATAATTTTTATTGTATTTCGTGTGTATGTATGTGTGTGTGTATGTCTATGAAGTTGTGTTCATTAGTTATAACTTTTTCTGATCGCAATTCATTTTCATAATATAAATGGAAGCTTAATAATTTGTACTTATGCATAAATTTTAATTTTATTATTTTTATATAGTTTTTTTGCTTATAAACTAATCGACTAATTAATATTTAATATATAAACTAAATTTTTTTATATATAAAAAATATAAAAACATAAAAATTTATAAAAAAGCAAGATGGGCTAAAAAATACTTAAACTAAATAAAAAACGAGAGATTTTTTAAAAAAATTTAACTTATAAAACTCTAAAAATTTATAATGAAAATTATGTTAATAAAAAATTAAATGCCAATTGAGCTACATTAAAGTCAAAATATTTAATACTAAACAAAATTTACTCACTCAGTTTGTAAAGCTAAACAGACAAAGATATTTTGTAACAAGTAAAGATGTTATAGTCGGTAAAGATGCTATGCAATACCCTACACCACATTGTTGGTTATAAATAGTAGTTACGAAAAATTAATGAACTACACTCGTAAAATTTCATTTTCTGATTTATTATTTACTGTGCAGTGCATTATTGTGACATTGACATTTATGTGAAATGTATGCGTTTAAAAAGGAATTTTGATGCAGGGTTATATGAGACCAAGAAGTATAATTTTGCACATCAATTTTGGCTTATATTTATCTAAATTTGACAAGTTATTATTACGATACCAAAGCATATGTGAGATTTAGATTTATGCTCTTAAAAGTGATATTTAGAAGGGCGTTTAAAAATAAACATATGAGAAATAATGGTCCGACCCTCGCATATTTTAGCACATCGCTTTCGATAATTATAAGATTTATTTGTGCCAAATTTCGTTTAATTCGCTTTATATTTAAGAATTTTATAAGCTTTAAACCTTATTCCGGGAGGATAATTGCATAGGAGGTACCTGACCGAACATGATCAATTTCAACCGGTTTGGTTCTTGGGCCAAAATAATAATATGTACCAAATTTGATCGAGATGTCTTAAAAATTGCGACCTGTAGACTGTTCACAACATTTATATGGACAGACAGACGAAGTGACATCGTTAACTATATCGTTTCTACATTTTACAAACATCAGCACGAAGGCATAATACCCCAACCAATTACGATGGTATATAAATATTTAAAAAATTAATACAATGTTTTTGCAAATAAGAATACACCACCATTGGTGGTTTGGGTATAATTCGTTTGTGCTTAAGTTTGTAACTCGCAGTAAATATAATGCTAAATATACCGTTCGACTCAGAATCACTTTTTTAATCGATTTAACGCTGTCCGCTCGTCCGTCTGACTGTCTGTCTGTCCATGTAAACCTTGTGAACTGATTGCGAGACGTAATTTTGGAGATATTGGTCTATCTTTTTTACATGTAGCCCCCATACAAATGTTCCTCCCGGAATGGGCTTTTAAGATCGTAAGAGTACAAAAGCGGTTTTAAAGAAATTGGGCACAAATCAGTCTTAAAATAATCTTATAAGATGTGCCAAATTATACGAGGATCGATTTATTATTTCTCATCACCCTTCTAAATATTACTTCAAAGGTCCTATATCTCACATATACATTGGTATTATGTTATAAGTTAGTCAAATTGGGATAAACATACGTAGAAATGGATGTACGAAATAACCAACAATATATAAATAGTCGGGCTCGAATGACTATAACTTTTACTTGTTTACAAAATATGTTTTTACATTTTTTTTAATTTTAAATGTTTTTTTTGTTTTATAGTTCATTATTATTATTATTTTTTAATTTGTATGCATTTAAATTTTGTATATATCTGTAAATGTTTTAAATGTATTTATAAAAAATAGTTTTAATATGCTATAAAAATAGTTAATATATTTGCAAGTGTATATTAGAGAGTAGTGAGAGCAAATAAGCTTTAAATATGCTTTTAGATTTTAAGCTGAAAATATATTAGGTTTCCTATAAATGCTTGATTATTAAATATTCGCATATTTTAGTTTATTCTTATAAATTTCAAATTTGCTTGTTTTTTTTATAGATAAATATTATTGTCATTTGATTATTTAGTTTATATATATTTTATGTAAAAATACTAGCAAATTAAAATATTTATTTCTTGTTGAAAATAGCTGCTCATAAATAGAATCATTTCTATCAAAAATTATTTTTTCCTTAATTTTTTAATAAAATAAATAAATTTTTGTTCGTTGATGATATTTACTTTTGTTTTTGTTTTCTTTGTCAATTTATGTTAAAGTCCTTATGCATTTTTTGTGGGCGGGGGAAGTAAAGCATATAATTATTTGAGTTTTTGTTTTTTCAATATTCGAATTTTGAGTTTTGAGTGAAATACTTAAATTAATTCGGTGACAACATCATCACCATCTCTTATAGGTGCCTGGAATGTTGAGCCCGTAAACTCAAACATCTGAAAGAACATTAAAAAAAAATAAAGAAATGTTAATAAAATTTAAACATTATTTTCAAAAACTTACTGAAGGTACCCGATTATTACGTAAAGTAGCATAATCAGCAAAATCACTTATATGCTGAGGTGGTGGAGGTTCCATGCCACGACTGTGATGACTATTATGAGCATTGTTGGAGGCTACATTGACGCCCATGCCATTGCCACCATGATTTGAGCTATGATTACCATGTCTTGGTTGTATGGTGGCATAAGTATTGTCTACAGTTTGATGAACATGATCCATGGAGCCACAATGATCCATATGACCCTTTAAATAATAAAATAAATAATTTGACAAACAAACAAAAAATAAATCAACTAAAAAGGAGTGAGATCGACAAATTTTTAATATACAAATATGTTAATAACGTTTTTCCAGTATTTTCTGTCAATTTACTTAAACAAGTAGTCCATCTCCGTTTAAAATCTCTTTTTTTTTCGTGCTATTCAATTGTCTTTTAAAAAAGCTCCACTGGCTTTAGCTCCGGATAGTTTGGAGGATTCACCTCTCTTGGTACATATTTTACATTATTGTTCTTGTACCACTCAAGGGCTTGTTTACTATAGTGACAGAATGTCAAGTAAAACAAATAATAAGTTGTCACATTATGAAGTTCATGTATGGATGCAGCCTTTTTGCAAACATTTCAATTACCGCGCTCTGTTGTTGGCTTTTAAATTTTAAACAGAGATCCTGTAAGGAACTTTTTGAACCTTGTATGTTTTTAATCTTTATTAGCTTTAATTTTTCGCACCAAATAGTCCAAGCACTGAGCTAAACGAACTGCTGAAAATGCTTTCTGTATTTTCAGCTTTAAAAACATGAAGTGAACCATTCAAGCTTTCTATCAACGGACAAGTTATGCCGATGCGAAGTTTAACGGCAGATCTTTTGTATGACCAAGTTGGATTTTGTTGAAAATATGAATAATTTTAGTACGCACTTTTTTCTGGTCACTTATTTTAATCAGATTAATATTATATTCAATTGTTTGATATTTAAGATAATAACTGACATGTTTTACAAAGGTAACTACTCGCACCGAAATGACCCGAAATACATCGATCAAGGGCTGTCATCCCATCGACAAAACAAACCGTTACAATAACAAAGGTAACTTGATAAAAAAATATTAAGGTTTAAAGTTTTAATAAAAATATAAATTAAGAACTTTTCGATCTCACTCCTTGAAAAATAACTTTAAAAAAATGTTGTATTGTCCTAATCTTAACTTTACTATAAAATGTTTTAAAACTTACGGGTACATCTGAGGTGGATATATGATCGGGTTCGGAAAATACTTGCATGGTAAGTTCCTGTTCTTCATATAACTTTAGTTTTCTATAATTAAAATAATAAAAAAAATTAAAAAATAATTACAATTTATATATATTTAACACTCACTGTTCAATCCATAAGGGATTCTCTGTGGTATTTAAATCCTCTATGATTTGTTTTTTAATTAAGGCCTCTTTGCGACGATTTTCCGTAGGCACAGAAAGATTCCTATACAAAAAAAAAATAATAAAAAAAAAATTCTTTTAATATTTCTACACTCGTAAAACGAAATCAAAAACTTACCAATGTTTTAGACAACAACACAAGACAATAAAACTAACTACACCCACAAATAGAACAATAACTAAAGCCACTAGACCAGCAACAGCTAAATCAAATTCCTCTTGGACAATGGTAATATAAGCGGGTACAACATTTTCTATAGCAAAACCAGCATAATAATCCTATAAAACGAAAACTTGTTAAATGAAATACATTTCACTGTTAAAACAAATAACTAAATAAATTTTACCCTTAAATAATCATAATTAGCGTCTATAACTTTAAGTATTTCATCAACTGGAGAAATTTGTTTGGTATTTGGTTCAACAGCATGGAAAAAGAGATCAGACCAATCCATACGTATACGTCCCATTGAATCAACATGATAACGTAATTCATCCACTATAATACGATGTTGTGTGGCATTACGTAATTCGGCTATAATCTCATCCTGTTGTTGGGAAACTTCTTCACGGGGTCGTGATAGTATAACACGCACCAACTGGCTATAGTCGTAAATCCAAACCTTTAAATTGAAGAATTTAAAATTTGTAATTTTAATCATGTTGTGTTTAGAATAAAAGTAACATACTATAACTTTAGCTTTTGCTATACGTTGTGGAGCTTCCACTTCTTTAGCTATAATTTCCAATTCAAAACGATCTTGATTATATTCAGCCATAAAGGCTCCAGTCGAAATTCTACCCTCACTGGAAATGGCTAGAAAACGTGGAAAGGAGAAAAGGAAAATTAGTTATTTATAATTAATATTTTTTTGTTTTCTCTCCTTACCAAAAGGACTTGGTACTATTGAACCCGTTGTTTTATTTGCTCCAAATTTATACAAATTGGAAGAAGTTATCATATATTCAATCTGGGAATTCTTGCCTATGTCAGCATCGGTAGCATTAACCAAAATAATTTCAGTACCAATAACTGCTTTTGAATTTACACCTGCATAATAAACCTCATTCATAAAAACAGGTGCATTATCGTTTTCATCCAATACTGTTATTATAACTTTAGCTACTGTATTGTCACGGTCTAAAGTCTTAATGGAAAATGCTGCCCTCTCCTCATCCGATATATGAAGATCACGTTTAATACTGGCCAATATATAAAGAGTATAGGAATCTGTAGTTTCTCTATCTAAAGATTTATTGGTGAAAATATCACCGGTAGTTTTGTCCACAGCAAAGGCACCATCTTCATTGCCCAACAACATGTAGTAGTATACATCCTTATTATGTTTGTTACGGGCAGTGGCCTGTATTTTGCCAATTTTAACGTTACGTTCGTTATTCTCCACAATATTTATGCGATAGGGATTATTGGAATCGGGAAATTCGGGACGATTTTCATTAGCATCGATAATGCTAACGGTAAGGAAACGTAAAGTTTCAAAAGGTGTGGGATTACCAGCATCACGTGCCACTAGAATTAAATCAAAGCTAAAAAAAGCATTGACAAATTTCATTTATACATCGAGTAAAAAAACAACTAATTTTAAAATCATACTTGGATTTTTCTTTGCGATGAAGTTCCTTATTGGTTCTTAGTTCTCCAGTTTCGGCATCAATTTTGAACTCTTCCGTTTCTTGTAGATTTTGATCATTGACTTGTAAGTGATAAAAGATTTTGCCATTCTCATCTGTGTCATTATCGGCAGCCTTAACTGTTAACACCAAATAGTCCTTTTTAACTGAATCCTTTTGAGGATAAACATTTATTAAAGTATAAAAGTCATTAAAATTTCTTAATTACATTTACCCCGGGAATTTCAATAGTGGCATTTGATAGAGCCGGTATAAGAAATTGTGGTCTATGTTGATTAACTCCTTTAACAGTTATTATAGCTTTAGTAAAAGCTTCCATGGTGCCAGAACCTTGAGTATCGCGAGCAGATATTATCAATTCGTAAACACCCTTTTGACCATTCAAACTACGGGCTGGATAAATGATACCAGTTTGTGAATCCAGCTTGAACAGTTGCTGATCATTACCGGCTGTAATAACATAACGTACATCTCCAAATATACCCTCATCTAAATCAAAAGCCTTGACTTGCAACAAAGCAGCGGGTGGATTTAGAGCAGCATTTTCTGCCACCACCGAAGTATATTCATTTTGAGTAAATTCAGGAGCATTATCATTTACATCCAAGACATTAAGATAAATCTGAAAAATATATTCTTCAATTTTATTTTATTAATTTAACAAAAGTCTTCAAACCTACCGCGGCTGTTGTGGATTTTTGTACAGTGAGTGGTGCTTTATCTTTGGCTACAGCCGTTAAGGTTATTTGCTTAACTTTCTCTCTGTCCAATATTGAGGAATCAGCTACCATTATATTACCTGTATAGGAATCTATGGTAAAGTATTTATTATTTTCTCCAATCAAGGAGTAAGTTATCTCTCCAAAAGCTCCCAAATCTTTATCGAATGCCTCTACTTTTCCTGCTACAGTACCCACAGGAGAATTTTCAGTTATATTAAAATAATATTCATTTTGCGTAAATTGTGGTTCATTATCGTTGAGATTAATAACATCGACTATAACATCAGCGGTTGAGGTTAATGAAGGCACTCCAGTATCACTAACAGTGGCAACAAATTTTACCTCTTTAACAGTTTCGTAGTCTAAACGTTTAGTTAGTGTTATAACTCCCGAAGATTTATTGATTTCAAAGTATTCGTTGGGTGAAATATCATATTCACCAATTGTTGAATCTTCATCATAAGCCTGAAGAGTGGTGAGTACAGTGCCCACAGGTTGTTCTTCAACCATTTGCAGTTTAATGACAGGATTTTCAATGGTCCAAGGTAAACTGAATTTCTAAAAAAAGAAGTAAATAAGAATAATCGTAGCGATCAAATAAAATCATGGATGTTTATTATTAATATGTATCTGGGTTATATGGAGAATATCTGTGCTTGCATTATATTCAAACTTCGGAGCCACATACTGTCCTTGTGATTGAGAGCGAGGTCGCAAGAAGAGATTTGGGTTAATCATGCGTAGATTGAAGTGATTGATAGCAAGGTGGCAAGGCCTTAAGTTCACGATTTTACACAAAGGGTACATCGGGTGTTTTGTCAACAGCAAAGGCGTTACATTCATTGGCCAACAACATGTAGTAATACCCATCGTTATTATGTTTGTATTTTGCCAATTTTAACGTTACTTTCGTTATTCTCTACAATGTTAATGTTTTAAGGATGACAGGAATCGGGAAATTCGGTACGATTTTCCTTAGAATCTATCATTAACTGTAAGAACTTAAAGTTTCCAAAGGCGACAAGGCCTAATAGTGACGGATTAACTCTAAGAGTACTGATCGCAGCAATGGCATGATTAGGTGGGGTTTGAGGGTTATGATAAAACAGTATTAACTGTTTAGTAGGATTTCCGTACGAGGTGTTTATTGTCTAGTAAAATCTTTATTAGTTCTATCACTGTTTTTTTCTTTTTCTTTCCAGTCATTTATTTGCTGAGTAATTTTAGAGAAGATTTAAATGGGAACCCGAGTGGAGGCGTTACAGTGTTTTTTTATCTATATTACTGTACCTTGATGTCAACTCTTCCTAACCTTAGCATTCTTCGCACCCTGCCTTTTTGTTACATTTCAATTTCATTTTTAAATTTCGATACAAAACGTGTTTTTGTGTCAGTTTTCTTTTTTTCAATTTCATTAGCAAAATTAAAAAAGAAATTCTATAAATGAATTTAGATTTAGGAAAATTCAAAATTTTATGCATCAATATTTTTCTCATACTTCTAAAGGCGGCCACACTTAATCCATATAAATTACAAGCTGATTTACAAGACGTCAATTATACGCTACAACATAATTGTAATCTATGTCACAGAGTTTTGGTATTAATAATTTCTTTATATTTAGAAATAAAATTTGTTATGGGTTATGTAACGTTGGCTGCAAATGTTATAGCTTTGTAAGTACAATACAATACAATACAAATGCATACTTATTATAATAAAATTAATCATGTTTTAAAACTTAGATTTCCTATATTAACTGATGATATGCCACATCTTTTGTTGCCCGCTTTGATAGCCCAAAGTATGGAACATATTTTATTAAATTTTACCGAAATTGTATTGGGATTTTTTACTACCAAAATAATTGCTGACTACAATATGAGTGTATTCGTTTTATTGGCCATAAGTAAATTTTTGCAAATTGTTTTTGCCATAACAGCTTTGTAAGGTATTTTATAGTTCCAATATTTTTATATTCCCTAAAAACATTTTGAACCCATAGAAACATCTATTCCGATTATTATCAACAATTAAACTTTTTACCTTTGGCAATTGTAATATCTCAAGAGAAATTCATAAAATCACAGTGTTTGCAATAGAATAAGAAACTTACCGGTGCCACTTCATTAACATCTATAATTTGTATTATTAATAAACCGCTTCCCTGTTGCACGGTGGGTGCTGTACTATCGGTTACCAACACATTAATACGTATCACCTGAAATTTGTGTGAAATTTAAATAAATCGTAAAAAAAATAAATCTAATTTAAGCTTTTCTTTCCCACTTACCGCAAATAAATTTCTATTGAGTTTTTTATTCACCACAACTTTTCCACCTCGTGTTATGGTAAAATATTCCTTAAATTGTTCACTATTTGGTACCTCATTGCCATCCTTGTCAATGGCTGAAATACCAACAGCAGAGAAGTCTAAAGCATCACGGGCTGAAACATCTGGATCAATGGCCATAAGAGTATAAAATACAGTGCCAACAGGTGTATCTTCCCGGACCTATAAGGAGTAAAAAGATAGAAATTAAAATAACAGACATAATTCAAATAAATTTGAAATCTTTTATTTAAAATCATTAATCAAATATTTATATTTTTTAAATAAATTTAAAAATTTCTCAAATAAATAATTCTGAAATATAAATTAAGTTAATAATTTAAAATATATTAATAAATATATATTTATAAAAAAATAATATTTCACCAAAAAATCCTTTTCTCCAAAAATTTATTTTTTCGCCAAAAATTCTTTTTTTTAATAAAAATTAATTTTTATTTTTTTTTTAATTTTTCCCGAAAAATTCAATTTTTCCGAAAAATTCAATTTTTCACCAAAAATTCAATATTTCACCAAAAATTCAATTTTTCACCAAAAATTCAATTTTTCACCAAAAATTCAATTTTTCCCAAAAAATTAAATTTTTTAACCAAAAATTCATTTTTTTCTAAAAGTTAAATTTTTCACAAAAAAGTCATAAAATTTCGTAAATACCCTACCTCTGCATGTTGCGTTGCTGGTGTAAAATATGGATCCTTATCATTACTGTTGATTATACTAACAGTTAAAGTAGCTGTGCCCGATAAACTGGGTGTACCCAAATCCATTGCTATCACTTCAATTTGATAAGTATTCCGATTATCATAATCCAATTTTCGTGATACAAATACTTCTCCCGTAGTTTCATCAATACGAAAATCATCAAAACTGCCCTGCTGAATGCGATACCTGATTTCTGCATTAATACCTGAATCTAAATCTTCGGCTTCCAGTTTTTCCACACTTCTACCAATTTCAGAATTTTCCTCTACCACCGCAGAATAAGTATCAGCTAAAAAGCGTGGCTCGTGATTATTAACATCTCGTACGGTTATATTAATATGACAATTTGTAGAGAAGAGACCATCATTGGCCTCAACGGAAAAAACTAGATTGTCATTCTTTAAATGGGTAACGTCTAGGGTGGCATTAGGGCGTATGGTTATTTGGCCAGTCTTATTGTCAATGGCAAAAGTATCCTGGATAAGTTTGTCGCCAACAATTCTGAAAGTATAAAAAATATATATAAAATTCAACTCATAATAACAAAATATCGCTTACTTATATGTTATATCTGATACTGTGTCTGAATCACGGGCTTTTACAATTAGAGGAGCTTCAAACACTTTTGAACCTTCATCTACGGAAGCTCTGTAATGAGGACTTTCACATACGGGTGGAGAATCATTAGCATCTGTTACAGAAATACGCAAAGATACCACAGAGTTGGTACCTCTACCTTCATCGTCTGTAGCTTTGTAAGATAAGAAATATGTTGTTTCCGTTTCATAATCTAAACAGGTTTTAATTAGGGAAGACGTTGAGGGATCCGGCATTAATTCATTGTTAACATCTCCCGAATTACTTGGGTTTAAAAGTCTATACTCATAGTCTGTATCATTACTTTCATCTTCATCACGAGCACTCATCAAATAACTAGTCCTGTCATCATATTGGCGTTTACGTCTGTTATTATCCGTAGGAGAATCTTTAATTTTATGACAATCGGCCAGTGTAACAACACCAGTTTTTTCATCAACATGAAACAGTTCGGCACCATTACCCGATAAACTATAACGTAAGCCAGCATCACCAAAATTACCCGAATCCATATCTTTAGCTGTAATCGTAGTAATATATTGACCGGGTAATGCTGATTCTGACACAGAGGCCGAATAAGATTCCTGCTCAAATATGGGTTTATTATCATTTACATCCAAAACTGTTACCCTAATGGTAGCAGTGGAGGATAATTTGGGATTGGTATCAGTTTCTTCAGCTATAACTAGAACAATAAATTTACGTTGATTGGGATTTTCGTAATCTAAACTGCCATTGGCAACGCGTATATGAACTTGAGAAAAGCCGGTTACCAATTGAGGCTCAACTTCAAAGACTTCAGAAACATCTTCTAAACGCAAGGAGAACTTTGAATTGATGCCCACATCACGATCAGTAACATTCATATCCAAAGCTAGAGGAGTACCAGTGGCAGTATTTTCTGGTAAAGATACCTCATATTCTTTACTGTTGAAAGTAGGAGGAGAATCGTTGACATCACGTATAGTTATGGTAACTGTAGCATTACTACTTTCCATGGGATCATTGCTGGGAACTCCATTGACTACCTCACGAGCCTAATTTGTAGGAAATAAAGTAAAATGTGTCTTTTTTTAATATCTCTTCTATACTTACTCGTACTATTAGCTTTATAATGCCAGCACCATCTGGCAAAGCTTCACGATCTAAAGGTTTGGCAGTTCTCAATTCTCCTGTGTGCTCATCCAAAAGAAAATAATCCATGGGATCTATTAAAAAGATATATTTTTGAAAAAAAAACTTTTATTATTACTTAAATTAAGCACAACTAACTTGTTAACAGATCATAGACAATTTTTCGTGGCTCTCCAGTATCACCATCTCTAGCTTGTATTTTTAAAACCAATGTATTAATAGGACTGTCTTCATCTATAACATTAGATTTGTATTCCAAAAATACTGGAGGTTTATCTTGAACATCTTTAACTCGTACTTCAAAGTTTGTTTGAGTATGATGGACACCATCCTAGAGGATGATTGTTAATAAAATGATTGAAACAGAGGAAAGGTTTTAATTGTGGAAAAAAAACGAAACGACTTACAGTGGCTTCAATTAGAAAATGATAAATTGTACGTTGATTATAATTTAAAGGTTCATTTAAGACCACATTGGCGGTCAAAATTGTTGGTTCACGTTTCAGTATATTTAAATGGAATCTGAAGAATAAAAGTTTAAATAAAAAAATTAAATTTTGTTCTATTATAATCTCCACTTACTTATCACAGGCATCGGGTGACTGTTCTTGTGGTATACAATTTAAATCTAAACTCTCCCCCACAGTATCACGATCCTTTACTACTATGGAATTGTAAATAACTGTTCCCACAGGTGTATCTTCATTAACATCAGTTCCATAAGGGGTCTAGAATTGAAATAAAATGTTTAATTAATTAATCGGATTTAATGTTCATAATTTATGTAACCAACATTTTGAAATTCTGGTGGATTATCATTTTCATCCGATACTATAATTGTTAAGGTCTCTTGCACAATATTATCCAATTCTGATTCACCATCTTCTGATACTTGATCTCTTATGGTTATCAAAAATTTTAAACTATCCTTTTCTTCACGATCCAAAGGTTTGATGAGTGTTATATTACCCGATATTGGATCTACTTCAAAATGTTCTGAACCGATGGAACCGAAAGTAACATTACTACCCTCTGGATCAGAACCTTCCAATTGATAGACTACAGACCCTACAGGTGTGTTTTCCGACAATACAATATTATTATTGACCTGACGAAAAATCGGTGGATAATTGGTTTCACCTGCTAGAAAGTTATAGAAGAAATGTTTCAATAAAAAAATTGTAATTTTCAGAGATAAAACTTACAAGCAATAAAGCTGCTATTGGCCAAAAACAACAGCAAATATATTAAAGTTCGATTCTTAGGCATTTTTCATGTATCGTCATCTATCGGCAATTAAGGCTGCAAGAAAAATAAAGAAAAATTCGTTTCTATTAAAGGAAATGCACTCTGTAGGCAAATGAATTATTTAAAAGATTTTTCAAAATTTATTGTAAGAATGTCTACACAGATTCACATTATTATTATTTTATTATTATGAGTTAATTATCTATTAGATAATTGACAATTGTAATGTAAATAATAAATTTTAATTTTACTTGTAGAATTTCAAAGTGTAGAAAAAGATTGTGGTTTGTAATATTTGAAATATTTTTAATTTGATCACGTATTTAAAGAATATTATGAAATATATTATATTTGCTTTTCAATTTTATTAAATTATGCGTAAATTGCAAAATGATAATAATTGAAAATATTCGAAATATTCAATTCATTTTATTTTAACTTTTAAAAAATAATTTTATTTCTAACATCAATAATTTTCTAATAAATTAATTATTTAAATTTCGAAGAATATGTTTTGCGAGGATAATCTAATAATAAGTTTCCATAACTTTTGTATTGTTATAGTATTTCTTTTAATTAAGATGAAAATAGGAAGAGATCTTTAAATGTAATGAGCATCTGAACCATCATCTATGACCTACAATATGCCCGGCTTTGACAGTGTTGCCAATTTAGCCATTTAGTGGCTAAATTTCGCCATTTTAAGTCTCTTTTAGCCACCGAAAATTTAATTTTGCCATTAACTATTTTTAGCCATTTTGATTTACACTAAGCCAGTCTCTCTAATGGCTAAATGGTGACATTAAAAGTGTCCAAAAAGCACTTAAACAGAAAGAACATCATTAAATTTTATTTAAATGTGTACATCATTCTCTTTAACTAGCGGTAAATCAGTCTCTAAAGGAATTTTTTTTAAATAAATTAAGAACAATTTTTATTCTAAAAGGATCAATTGAAGTCAGTTTCCAAATAAAACAAACGAAAGTTAATATTCTTCATGAAATGTATGAAGACTAATATGTTCGATTATATTTGATGGATATTTTTATACCCTCCGCCCACATTTTGTGAAGAGGGTATATAAAATGTAGCATTCAGAAAGAATCATCTAGGATCCCATAATGTATTCTTGTTTTGAACCAAAATCTGAGTTGATTTAGCTATGCCGTCTACCTGTCTGTCTGTTGTTGGCATCCTCTACAATAATTGATACATTTCAATGAAATTTGACCTGATCATTTGCTATTGTCCTCAAAAGATTCTCTATTTAAAACTAGTAAAATTGATTTAGTATATTAAATGATATAGACCGATATCTGAGACAGCCTCTTAATGCATGAGAAGATCATTCGTAGAAATTTTCAATTATAAATTGACAAATTGGAATTGTAACTCATTACTATTCTAAAAATGATCAAAATCGGTTCAGAAAAAAGTTATTGTTATACCTGCTTGTATGTGTAAATGGACGTCTGTTTTAGCTGATACTTAAATAAGTGAATTACTTTTGACAACACTGGTCCAAAGATTTAGTAAGTTATTTAAAAGAGAATTTATTAAGGATTTTTGGCAAATTTCAGTCTTTTACGATTAATTGGAATTGAATGCAAGATGGTCATTTATATTAATAATCGTAGAATAAATGTTGGTCTTCAATTTTAATGATATATCAAACGATAGCTATGAAGAATGATATATAAATAATTTTTCTTATGAATTAATAATATAAAAGACAAAAATATATAAAAACACGGTTTAGAAACTCCATTCTTATTTTACCCATTTGCTCAAAAAGCAATTTAAGTCTTTTTCTCTAATAAATGTGAATTTGTATAGGGGCAAGCCGATTACAACAAAAGTTAATGGGAATAGTCTCTCGATTGAGTAATTTGATTTTTGTTGTAGCCTCTATACAAATTCCCATTGAAATTGCTCTTTAGGAGTGAGATCGAAACATTCTTAACACTCTTTTTTTCAATAAAACTTTTAACCCAAATACTGTCCAACAAAATAATATATTTTTAATCTGATTAAAATGAGTGACTAGAAAAAAACGCCTAAACCCAATTTCGACCTACAAAAAGTTGGCTAAGCATTCAAAGGTCTGCCGTCAAACTGTTTTCAATGTTTTTAAAAAGTATCGGGAAAATTTTTTCGTTGATAAAAACCTGGTTCAGGTAGAAATAATGCCATTTTTCAAAAGAGCTCCCAACACATCTGGTAGAAAATCAGCTCGATTAGCTCAATGCTTGGATTATTTGGTACGAAAAATTCAAGCTTCAATCATGTTTAAGAATACAAGAGACTCAACAAGTGCCTGACAAGAACGCTGCTGAAAATCTAGAGGCCAAAATCAAATCACGGAAATTAAAGTGAATTATTTTTACTGCATAATGAATGACGAAACGTATGTACTGGAAGATGTTTAGCAACCTCCTGGTCAAAAATTTTATGTAGCTGATGCTCGAGGGAAGAAAAGTTTATCACCCAAAAGCAGTCAAAATTTACCACATTTACACGAACTCTATAAACATCGAAATTTAAATAGAGGACTTTATGTGTCCACTTATTTTTGACCTTGTTTTGTCGCTGTAGTAAATAAGCCCGTTAATGGTATAAGACCAATAATGAAAGAACATTTGATCGCATGAATAAGGTACACAACTAAAATTTCACATAAAAGACGTAGTTGTCTCTCATTAAAAAAACTTCAACTATATTTTTGGATTAGAAGAATAAAGATAAAACAAAAAGAATGTATAGTTGGTCAACTACCCGACTATCTAATACCCGATACCACATTGTGGTTAAAAATGGTAGTTACGAAAAATTAATGAACTATCCTCGTATAATTTGATTTTCTGATTTATTCTTAAATGAGCAGTCAATTATTGTTGTACCAACATCTAAGTTTAATGTTTTAAATTTCATTTTTTTCTGGGCGGTTAAATGGGAGCTACAAGAAATTATGAACTGACACTCATATAATTTCGCACCTCAAGTTTTGTTTATATTTACCTTAATTGACAAGTTATCATGAGATTTATGCACCTAAAAGTGATATTTGTAAGGGAATTTTTATGGGACATATGAGAAATTATGAACCAACCCTCGTATATTTTGACCAATTTCGTTAAAATCATTTTATATTTGGGACCTTTACGATCTTTAAAACCTATTACCGGATTTTATATTGGAGGTATCTGAAATATTAAACCGAATATGATCAATTTCAATAGCGTTCGTCATTAGACCGAAATAAGGATATTTGGTACATATCCCTTCATTTCATCGAGATATATCAAGAATTGCGATCTGTAGACTGTTCATAACGTTTACATGGACAGTCAGCCGAACAGACAGATAGACGATTAAGAAAAGTGATTCGAATGGTATACTTAGAGGTGGGTGTAACACATTTTGCATGTTACAAACATCTGCACAAACGCCAACCACGGTGTTGTACTTTTTATCTGTTTAGCAAAATCGTAACTCCATAAATATTGAATTAACCTTCACAGATAAAAAATGTTAATTCAACATTATTTTAAAGTAAATGCAGTTTTTTTTTCTTGAAATTTTACTACTAAAAAGTAAGTTTTAAAAATGTTTAATATTCTTTCAGTTGAAAGAAAAAAATTAATAACATTATTTTAAATCAACTATGTTCAATGTTGATTTTACTTTTTTCCGCGTGTAAAAAACAAAATTTGCGTATTGAATTTAAAAACCAATGACCATAACTCCCATATAGATCCACTTTTGAAAATCTCTAAAAATCAACCTTTCAGATTTACACAACCAGAAACATTGTAACGAACTTTGCAAGAATCGGTCCATAATTTCCTATAACAATTAATAGATAATTTCGCATAAATTTTGAAAATTTTGTACTTTTTCAATATTTTGTTTCTAATTCGAAATATACAGTAGAATATTCAAAGATTTTATATTTTGAAAATATATATATTTCGTTTTTAATTTTACTTCCAAATTTTTTATATTTATTAAAAAAATAAATTAAAATAAAAAAATATTAAAACAGATTTAAAAAATTTCTATAAACTAAAAACAAAAATTTTTCTAAAGAGACAGAAGAACTCTTTTTTTGAAAGACTAAAATCTGATAGAAAAAAATATAAAAAATAATAATTAATAATCTTTTAATTATTCATGTTTTCAAAAAAGAAACATTTGGTGTTTGTTTTAATATAAATTTTATTTTAGGGAAAGTTTACTGAAATAAATTCTTTATAATTTAAAAAAATAAAACAGAAAAAAACTGTGTTTTTGCCAAGTTAAAGTTAAAATACTTATAAGATCATTTCTCATAAACTTAAAAAAAATAATAATAAAATAAATTTTTATTATTTTTACGATTTCCAAACAGGATTTTTCAAAATAATTTCAAATAAATTTAATTAAAATTTGCCGTTGATTTGCGGTAAATTCTAAATGTTACATCAATTTCTTAATAAATTATTAAGTAAAAACGTTTGGCCTTTACCATATAACCCGGAAAATTGTCTATTTTCTTTCTATTTATGGAAACAAGTTACATTGACATATAAGTCAGTCCCAACTCCATTAACTCCTAAGAGTAACCACAGACAAATAAACAAAGTAAAATAAAGAAAAAACATAAAAAAACTACAAAACATTTTCTGAAGAAAAAAATAACATAAATAAATAAGTATGCTATATTCGGCTATGACGAATCTCCAATACCCTACACCACAAATGCTTGTGAATTAAATACCTTATATTTCGTATATACACACTAACGCATACACTCTCAAACGTACATAAAATTTATACAAGTTTTTCTTTAATATAATACAAGAACATTTAATGAGTCATAAAATTTGTTATATTTTTGTCTATAACTTTTTTCTACTGAACCGATTTTGATAATTTTTTAGAATGAAGTACATACAACTTAATATTATGGCAACATTTCATTCTACTTTGACAATTTTAAGAAAGTTCTTCCCTTGAATTTAGAGATTGCCTCAGATATCGTTATATATCTTTTAATATATTGAAACGATTTTGTTAGTTTCCTCAGGTCTATAACAAATGCTTAGGCCAAATTGCGCTTTGTCAATTATTGTGGATGTGAGCGTACCAACAACATACAAATGGACCTAGCTAAATCGACTCAGATTTTGATTTGATGCAATTATATATACATATATACATTATGGAATCTGAGGTGATCCCTCCTTAGCGTTACACACGGAATAACTAAGTTAATATACTCTCTTCACCACTTGTGGAGGGTATAAAAACTACAAAACATTTTCTGAAGAAAGAAATAACATAAAAAATCTGGTTACTGTTAGATACACTTAGAAAAAAAATATGTACGAAGAGACATATCCAATGCAATGCCCAGACTCTAGAGTTTCAAATAAAAGAGCAAGTGGTGAGTGAGCAAATATGTTTGAAGCATGAGGAGAGTTTTTTTGTTTGTTTGTTAATAAAAAGGTGGTGTTTCTGCTGTGGATGTTGTACAACTGGTATGAACTTGTCTTGTTGCATCTTATTGTGGTTTTTATATATTTTTTTAAAATTTTTTTCTTCTAAATTTTTTGTTTTATAATTTTGATTTTCAATAAAGTTATGTAAAATTAAATATTTATTTAACAGTTTCTCTCTGAATCTTTTGTTTATTATTTAGTTAAACATCATCGAACAATTAATTTCGAAAAAAAAAATTGTTAACAAAATGTCATAATACAATAACTAAACAGTGGGTCAAAAACAATTAAGTTTTTGGGTCATTATCAATATAATAAGAAGAAGAAAAGATTCAATACAATTTTTAATTTCGTTTAATTTTCTTTAGTTTTTGTTGAATTTTTTCAAGATCTTCAACTGCAGCAGTTCAAATCATTTGTGGAGGTTTCTTTTATTTCTAAATATTTTTTTCTTTTTTTTTGGCTTTTGATATTTTTTTATAATTTTATAATTTATTTTTGGTTGATTTCTTTTAAATATCATTTGATTAGAGATTTTTTTTCTTAACTTTTTCACGTATTTCTTTTTTTATGAATTTTAATTTATACAAATACACAAAAATGAATTGATACACACACACATATACATATGTATTGCTTTTTATTTGTATTTATTAGTACGTTCTTTAAGACTTTTTCTTTATTTTAGACATTTTTTAAAGATTGTTTTTACTTTTTATCTGCTGGCTTACGTTTAATGGACGTGTGTTTGTGTGCGCGTGTGTATGCAAGAGCTTAAGTATTTGTGTGTATCGAGTAGATGAAGTGAATTTAAACTCGTTTTCGAATTTCAAACTTTTAAGCGCGTTTCCACAATTTTTACTTGTTGTCGTTTCAAGAGCGTAAAATAAACTAAAGTGAGTAACAGACCAACTGGCTCAATCAATGACGGAATGACGGATGGTAGTAGATTTTTGCATTTTTTGTAAGTTGATGTTTTAACTATCATAAAGAATATAGAATTAAACCCTAAATGTTCTTGAGAGATTTTAATATACTTTGAATTTTTTTTTTTAAATTTTAAAATTTTTTATGCAAATAATAATTTAATAATAATAATAATAATAATAATAATAATAATAATAATAATAATAATAAATAAATAAATTAATTAAATAAGAAATATATATTTTTATAAATTTTAAAATTTTTATTGCAAAAAAAAAAAAATAGTTAAATAAAAAAAAATATATTTTTTTAAATCGTGAAATTTTTCTTTAATTAAGTAGCCAATATTCGAACATCTCATAATTAACAGAAAATTTGCAAAATGTTTCCAAAATATGAGAAAATTTTCAAACATAGGAGAAAGCTTTTTTCGAATCTTTTATACTTAAGAGAAAATTTTCGAAACTTTAAATATTTTGGAGTAAATTATCGATATATTTATAATTACAGAACATTTATGAAAATTTTAATATTTACTAGAAAATTTTCGAAATTTTCATATTTCCGAAATAATTTTCGAAATTTTCATATTTCGAATATAATTTTCGAAATTTTTATAATTAAGAGAAATTTTTTCTCATTTAAGAGAACATTTTCGAAATTTTTATATTTAAGAAAAAAATTTTCGAAATTTTCATATGTAAGAGATAATTTTCATATTTAAGAGAAAATTTTCGAAATTTTTATAATTAAGAATTCATTTTCGAATTTTTTTATAATTTACAGAATATTTTCGAAATTTTAAGTATTAAGAGAAATTTTTGAAATTTTATAATTAAGAGAAATTTTTAATTTTACATTTAATAGAAACTTTCGATATTTCATATTTAAGAGAAAATTTTCGATATTTTCATATTTGAGAAAAAAATTTAGAAATATTTATTTTAAGAGAAAAATTTTGAAACTTTTATATTTAAGAGAAAATTTTTAAATTTGTATAATTAAGAGAACATTTCGAAATTTTTATAGAATATTTTCAAAATTTTTGTATTTAAAAAAATTGACATTTTATATTAAAAAGAAAATTGAAATTGAAATTTGAAATTAACATTGTTTAAATTTCCATATTAAAGAGAAAAATTTAAATATTTAAGAGAAAAATTTTAAAATTAAAGATAAATTTTTGAAATTTTCATATTTTAGACAAAATTTCGAAATTTAAGAGAAATATTTCGATATATTCATATAAATTTTTTTTCGAAATTGTCATATTCAAGATTAGTTTTAAGAAATTTTGATATTTACGAGAAAATGTTCATTTTTATGAGACGAATTAAAATTAAAACAACGTTTTATAACAGAGAAACATTTCATATTTAAGACAAGACGTTCAAAAACTATACATTTAAGAGAAAAATTACAAAACTTTGTGAAGGAAAACTTTCGAATGTTTAATTTATTTTTTAAAGATATTTAAAAGAAAATGTTCTTTATAATTGAACTTCGAAAATTTCTCCTTAATGAAAAAAATTTTCGAACATTGAATATTCTGTGAAAATTTTTCAAATATTTGTTTATTTTAAAAATATGAAACATTTTCTTGCATTTGGATATATTTCTACTGATATTGATTTATAATTTCTACTTAATTACTATTTTCAGCAGTTCTCAATTAAGGGTTAACAGCAACTTTTTTATATTAATATGAGAAACTAAAAAGAGAACATTCATATATAATCTTCAATCATTTGCCTAATATTCTTAAACAAAGCGGTACACTTTTTCCTAAAAAAAAAAACATAAGAAATTTCTTTGAATTGAAATTAACATATTTTTCTAAAATTTAACTAACTTTAGTACATAATTGTGAACTATTTAAATAGTAAATAAATTTATGCATTCAAAATTTTGCCTAAATGCGATTGTGGACAAAAAAATTGTTTCCATTACTTATTTTCTGAATTAAACACGTCTCAACGTATAAATAATTCAATGCTATAATGGACTATGTCAGATATTATAAGCAAAATAGCAACAACTACAGCAATAACAATAAATAATTAAACAATAAGCAAAACTAAAATAAAAAATTATTAAATTAAATTCAAACAACAACAGCAACAATAACAAAAATATAATTTTTTTATGGAAATTCTCTTAATAATCAAATGTGAGCTTTGTTTGTTTGATTGTTTGTTTGCCTGTAGTTTATATATATGGATGCAATATTTCAGATTTTGGATGTTAGATGTTTGCATGAGAAACAGTGATTGAAGGTATAAAATTAAATTAATTATTTATTATGTTTTTTTTTTAAAGAATTAAAATTTATTATGAAATTTTATAGGCTAAAAATAAAATATTCAAAATGATTCTTTTGTATAAAGTTAATTAATTAAACTTTATAGTGCGTTACATTTTTTAAACTTTATAATAATAATGTTTTTTTATGCCACGTTAAAGATTTATTTCTTAAGAATTTAATTATCTTAATTAAGTTATCATAGAAGTAGAATTTTAATTATATTAATTTAAATTTAACTGATTATACTTCAACATCCAAATCGGTAAATAATTATCAAATGGGAACCTGAAAAGAAGTATTAATATATTCAGGTGTTGACGGTTTTAAAGAAATTATAACTTTTAATAACAATTTAAGGAATTTTAGGGAAATATTGCATAAAAGTTTTAAAATATGCAGAAATGTCACTGTTACTCCTAGAATCTTCTAGATGGCGGTTGAGTATAAATAGCTTTGAGTTAGTTAGACTATTGTGAACAGTGATATTGTGAAGATAAACTTAAGGGAAAAGTGTTATCGATTTCAACTGCAATAAAATGTATCAGGTTTATTTAAAATAAAATAAACCAACTAAAGTTTTTAAAAACGTTGGTAAAGAATTAAACATAAGAATTATTTTTGCTCTACTGAAATTATATACCCATCACTGTTTAAAAATAGATGCAGAAGGTGTTTATCAGAATGGTGTAGAACGTAGCTTATATTTGTATAAAAAACTCTTATCATAAGTGTCTTAAACTTTATCGTTCGTTATCGAATTTAGAGATGAGCAATATTTTCACAGCTGTGATTTAATCACTGTGATTGGTAAATCTTTCGAAACTGAAGCGACTGAAATTATGAAATAACAGTTACTAAGAATGTCGTTCATTCTTATATGTATTGGTTTTTCATTTATAATTCATCTAAAATGAAAATTATCCGTTTTATATACGGTGCACAGTGTGAACACTAATAGAGACTGAACTTTAAAAACTTTTTTGTTTTCTTTTGAAATACTGCGATCAATGTCACTGTTTTAAATAACAGTGATTTAAAAATCACTTTCACTGGGAACAATGTTATTCAAAAATCTCGGTATTGCTCATCTCTAACCGAATATCAACATGTTTATGACGAATTTCTGAAAAAAGAAATTTACATAAAAAATTGTTTAAACTCTCTGTAACTGAAGTGGTAGTTCAGCACAGTAGTCCAGTGTTATAAAAAATGCATTTTAATATGATTTAGTGGTTCAAATTCAAAAAAGTATCATAATAAACAAGTTAAATCCTTAAACTACAAATAATATGGTGGAATCGAGTAAAAAAAAAAAACAGAATTTAGTAGAAAAATGTCAATGTTAAAAATTATATAAAATCACGTCAGAGGGTTAATAATAATAAAAATTATTTCATATTATATGAACCAGTCTTAAAAGTTTTTAAACATAAAAACAAATAAAATAAATTAATAAAAAAAAAAGAAAAAATCTAAACTCAGAACAATAAACAATGGAAACTTTAAAATTTTAACAATTTCTGAAAATTTAATGTAGTATAAGTAATGAGATCGAAAAATTCTAAACATACGCTGGTTCACTAGGTTCAGCTAAAAGGAACGATCCAACCGTTTACATCAGTGTATGCAGGTTTAGGAGACCAAACACAGAGTTCGGAAATTGAAGTCAAGTTTTCTAACAAAATATTCTTGCTGCATAATAGATGAGAAAACGTATGTTTTGGCAGATTCTTTCAACTTTATGTTGCTGATATTTGAGGACAACTTGAAGAAAAGTTTAAGACCCAAAAGCTGTAAATATTTTCCAAAAACTTCAAAAGGAGCTAATTAATTGTTACAACGGGCTCTATAAATACCGATATTTTAAACTTACAAAAAAGGCCACTTCTATTCATTAAATTTCGTAATGTGTTCACTAATTTTTGAACTTACTTGACATTCTGTCACAATGATCAAAAAGGCCTTGAGTGGTTCAAGAACAATAATGTAGTATTTGTATCAAGTGAGGTAAACCCTCAATACTGATCTGATCTAAAGCCAGTGGAGTAGTGATATTAAGCTCTTGTTAAAAGTGAATTGAAGACAAAAAATCTGTCGAAAATTGTGGTAGATTTTAAACGGAGCAAAGTAACAGAAAGATTTCATCAGAAAATTATAATAATTTCAATCAAACAAAAAATTAAAACTGTAAGTTTAGTGGTTTTGTTTTTATAAAGATATATGTATGTTTAGAAATTTTCGATCCCACTCCTTAATAAAAATTTTTAATAGACGAACTTTTAAAGATGTCATAAATATAGATTTTTTGAAAATCTTCTACATTATTTTATTTAAATAGAACATTTTCGAAAATATATTTTTAAAATTTTTTATTCTGGAAAAAACTTGAAAACCTGATACTTAATAGAAAATATTCCAAAATTTCTTATTTAATAGAAACATTTCGAAAATTTCATTTTATATTTGAGAGAAAATTTTCGAAAATTTCATATTCAACAGAAAATGTTAGAAAGTTTCATATTTAACTGAAATTGTTCAAACAGAACATTTTCGAACATTTTATATTCTATTGAACATTCGAAATTTTTATATTGAATAGAAATGTTTCAAAAATTTAATATTTAATTGAAAGTTTTTAAAAATTTTATATTCAATAGACATTTTTCAAAAATTTAATACTCAATTGAATTTTTTTTTTAATTTTATATTCAATAGAACATTTTCAAAAAATTTGTATCTAACTGAAATTTTCGAGGATTCCATATTCAATTGCGAATTTTTAGACAATTTTCAATAACCTTTTCCATATTAAAATTTTTAAAATTTTAAATATTTCTATATCCAAAAGAAGTTCTATAAAAAATTTGTAGAATATCTTGGAAATTTTCATATTTACATATCAAATTAAATTTTAACATATAAAAATCTTTTCTGTCTGACGTCGTAAGATGATTTCACATCAATTTGTCAACAATTTTGTTTGCAATTGTGTTAATTAAATAAAAAAAGGTAACAGAGGTCAGCTGAATACTTTTCGCCTCCTACACGCTACACAATCATCAAAACAACATTTCTTTGGAATTCTCAATCTCCAAACCAGGAGCTCTTTAACAATTATTTTTTATATGCACTTGGTTTTTTTGTAAAACTTTTCTTTGAAGATTCTTTCGTTGATTAATAAACAACCAGTTTTTTCTGTCTGTTATTGTTATTAAAACATATTTTCTTCTATTCGATTTCTCTTATTGTTTATAATAATTATAAAGTTCCCAAAATCAAGCTGCTAGATGTGTAAATTGTAATATAACAAATAACACACACATTCATATGTACATGCATGTGTACTCAATAGTTGTGGGAATAAATTATCATTTTTTTCTTCTTCTATAGAGACAGGTTGGGCAGAAGATGAAGAAATATAGTTCAAGTATATTTTTTTGTAATCATTTGTTAATTTACACAATATTGAAGTTAAGTTTTTATTGACTTACAATATATTTTACATATTTCTTTTTTACTGTTGTTGTTTAATAGGTTTTTGCAAACACTTTGTTTTTATTTATTTAGCCATTTCCGAATTATTTTAGAATTTTTTTTTTTCAACACACCCCAGTTGTATTTTGACTTATTTTTCTTTTTCTCTTGAATCTTTACAAGTACAACACAACCTGAAGAATATAAAAACAACAATGAAATAAGAACATGACTTTGTTGTTGTATGTAAACAAAGATGTCATCCACAATCAAACTACCAAATGACAGCTGGTGGAATGTAATACGAATGTTGCCAGAGTTATAAATTAATTACGAAAGATTTAAATAATTTGAAAAGAGAGATTAATTAAAGATTTAAAAAATAATAATGAAGAAAGGAAATAATTATCCGATTACTTTAATATGTACGAATATTTTAAGGCAAAACATTTATCCGGAAAAGGGACAAAAAAGCAAAGATTATAATTTGATTTTATATAGTAAAAATAATTTTACTTAACTTGAACATAATTCAAGAATTTTGCGGGAAGGGATTTTACATTGGAGCTATAGCAAGATATAGACTGATATTGGTGAAAATAATATCATATATTTAAGACAATTATAGTCATGACTTATTTTAGTTCTACAAGCTTTAAAACAAATTCAAGAAAGGGGCTTATATGACAGCTAAGACAAATAACGGTCCTAAGATAATCTAGTTTCTCTTGGTTTACCATGACACCAGATTAAATAAATGTGACAAATTATAGAAAATTGCGACCACTTAGTTTAAGTCATATCGGGGTTTATCAAAATTTTGTATATTTTTGCTTATAACCTCTTTTTACATACAGCTAGATAATGTCTAAATTCAGTTACCTGAATTTAGTTACTTCGGAATTTTGAGGTTATCTCTATAACTTTTCTGCTAATGGACAGATATAGCTGGTTTTAAATAGCAAACTGCTTAGGGCAACAGTAAACACGTGCCCAAATTTCATTGAATTCGGACAATTATTTAAGACATGAGAATTTTCCAACAGACAGACGGACATAGCACAATCGACTTAGTATATAAACCTTATGGGATCTTAAATGATTCCTTCTAAGCGTTATACACGGCTTCACAAATCATTTAGAATTTATTTAAATTATTGTTATTTAAAAAGAAGATACAAATATGGCATCTTTATTGCTAATGTCATCGTATATATTTTTGTGTATGGCAACTCCTACTTTTATTTGTCAGTCAGAAAAAAATAAAAAGCGGTAAATTTTATTTTTCGTTCTTCTTGTAGTTTTTTGTTACAAATATTTTAAATTAATAAAAGATTTTACTAGAAGTAATCAATATTTATTAAAAATATAATACATTAACTAAATAATTAATTTGTTAAAAAAAGTAAAAAAGTGTAAATAAAATAATAAACACATAAAATTAAAGGGAAATAAAAAAATCTTATTGCTAAAAGCAACAACAAGTTGAGGAACTTCCGCATAAATATTATAATAAAAATAAGCAGTGCAAAGATAAGTGAAATCATAAGAAACTTTTATTTTATTGAAAATTGTGTAAATTATTTAAAATTACAAAAGACATAAGAACAAAAATCAAAAGCAAAAAACCGGCATTTTGTTAAAGAAAAGGAAATGAAAGAATGGGAGAAAAATATCAAAGTAAAAGAAAACTTGTTGCTTTTAGTGAGAGAGTTGCCAGATTATTAAGTGGTCAGAAATATGTCAGTGATTTTGTTTGGAACAAAAGTACGTTATTTTTAAATTGAATATTTAAATTTAAATAATGAAAAAAGAAGGTATAAAAATAAAAAAGAATAAATAATGAATTTAATTTAAATGAAAAATCAAATTAAAAATTTATTTTGCACAATTTAAATTAATTGTTTAAAAACCTTTAATATATTATCTAATGTTGTTGGCTTTTCATCTGAATTACAATCTGAATTTAAATCTTAATTTAAAACAGATTAGAAATCTGGGTTAGAACATGAACTATAATTTGAACTGTTAATTGAACAAGAATCAGAACCAAAAAGAATCTGATTTAGAATATGAACTGAATACTGAAGTATAATCTGAAACTGGAATATGACTTAGAAACTGAACTAAAAGTTCAACTAGAATCTGAAGTAAAATCTTAATAGGAATCTGATCGGAAAACTATACTTGAATTTAAATTGATAATTGAAAAAGAATTTGAACTAAAATCTGAATAAGAAAATGGAAGAAGAATCGAAGTAAGAATTTAAGTTAGATGACTTCTGAAGTAGAATCTGTTCTAAAATTTCAATTTCAAAATGAACTGAGAAATGAATTGGAAAGAATTATCAAAATCGTTATTGACAAAAATATAATTAATTTTACAACTCGTTAATTGTTCCGAGTTATATTTAAGAAAACGTTTAAATATTATATATGTCTGAGAGAGTATGTGTGAGTGTTTTTTAATCTATTTAAGTAACGAAAAAAGTGTTAAGTGTAAAAAATATTAAATATATAAAAAATGAAAAGTGTTAATTGATGGTATCTTCACTACTGCATGCAAGAGAGAGATGAAGAAATTTGTCATAATTAAGGTATGTTCCATTTTTTTAAATATTATTATTTATTATAAAAAATAAAAAATAATTCAAATTATATATTTAAATATCATCTTTAATTTTCAAAAATTTTACATTCAAGAGAAATTTTTCGAAAAATTTATATTCAAGAGAAATTTTTCCAAAATTTCATTTTCAAGAGAAATTCTTCGAAAATTATTCATTAAAATAATGAATTTCTGAAAAGTATTGATTCAATTGAAAATTTTTTATTCAGAAAATTTTCGAAACTTCATATTCAAAATTTCATGTTCAATACAAATTTTTCAAAAATTTCATATTCGACAGTAAAATTTACGAAAATTCATAAAAATAAAAATTTTCCAAAGTTAGAAGAAATAAATTTTTTCGTGAAAATTTTTAATAAAAAATTTTGTAAAAAATTTAAATTGAAATTTCATTAAAAAAATGTTTTTTCCTTTTTTTTTTGAAAAATGATTTTTTAAGAAAGAAATTTCCAAAAGTGGAGTATTAAATTTTCCATGTAACATCAAGAAGAAAACATCTCAGACCCTATAAAGTATATATATCCATGCATGAAATCATAAATTTGAGTCGATTTAGCTATGTCCGTCTGTCTATCTATCTGTCTATTGAAAATATTCTCACGCTTAAAATAACAAAATTTTAGTAAAAAATTTAAATTTTTTGTGAAAAACTGAAATTTTTAGTGAAAATGGGAAAAAAATGAATCTATAAAATTTTATTGAAAAAGTTGAAATTTTTAACTTTAATAAAAAAATACTGGGTTAAAATGTAATTTATAGTACGATTTTCTTTATTAAGAATGTGCAATTTTGGTGATTTTTAAAATTTTTGGGTGAAACAATTTTTCAAAATTTTTAATTTCTTATCAAATTTGAAAAAAGTAGGTAATTGAATTTTTTAATAAAAAATCCTGATTCAGTTTTTAAATATCGATTAATCGATGTTCTTTCGTCAAACCTAAGCTTTGAATATATTTAGATAAATTTTGGCACGCGGAGCTATTTTGGGCCAACGATGAGGCCTAATGAAATTGGTTATGATTGGTTCATTATTTCATATTGACTGATTTTCGGAGTTTTAAGAAGATCAATACATGATTTCCCTTAGTTCCCATATAATAATTTGGTTTTCTAATCCCAGATTCAGAAAACCAAATTATAAGAGAGTTGTTCCATAATTTTCATATAACCAATAATATGGTGTAGGGTATTTCTTTCTGAATAGTAAATTATTAATAATATTTGCTGAAGTTGAAAATAATGGAATAAACTTATAGATTTACTATTATTTCGTTTTTTTTTTTTCGTGTTAATTTTTGAATGCGCCTTAATCGCTTAAAGCTATTTTAAATGTTTTTTCTTTATTTTCCTTAAAATATGAATTAATCATTAGATATTTTAATATACATTTATTTACATATTTAGATGAATATGTATGTAGTCTATATATACATATGTGTGTATGTGTGTTTGTGTTTATAACCACAAACATGATTCACAAGTAGACCTAAATATTCGTCATACATATAGACATACTTATATTCATACAGCTGTGGTCAAAATAATAGCACCACATACATACATGATATTTGACTGACATTTGAATGCAAATTTTTTCTTAAATTACAGTTCAATATAATCAAAATTAATTGAACAAAAAAATATAAAGAAGAAAAAATTACATTTATATTCATTATCTTTTTTAAAATTAATATTTTCCAGAAGTATTGATAAAAACTGGAGTCAAAATAACAGCACCACATAATTTCTATTATGACAAAGAGCTAAAAATATATAATTGTTACTTAAGTTTTTAGTAGTGTTTTATCGAACTGGGTTTTCTATTTATTCTTAGCATTTTAAAGTATTTCTTTCTTGGTAATAAGATCTAAAGAACGTCTTCCCATTGAATTCACGGTTTAATTACCGATCACTTCTTTTATACTTATGCACACAAATTATCGATTGACTTTGCATCGGGAGACTGGGGATGCCATTACACTGCAGTGACTTTATTATTATGAAACCACTTTTCAGATATTTTGTTATATGGCCCAATTAGTGGCATTTCTAATATTTTCACATATTCTGACACATCCAAAATAGTTAAATTGGTCCAACACCACAGAACGAAAAGCACCTCTATACCATAACACTAGAAGCATCGTGTTTTAAAAATTTTGTTGTAAATTTTTATTATATTCCTTGCCGGGAGGCAAATAAAATTATTTTAGACTCATCGCCACACCCACAAAATACTACTCCCCTTTTTTAATATAACAAATCATGTAAGTTTTAGCAAATTTTTATCTATTTGAGAATGCGGAGCAGTAAAGAAGGGGACTTTTTATGGGTATGGACTTTCAAATTATATTCTCTAAGCTTTCTGATACAGATTCACTACTTATTGACAGATTTAATACATTTTTAATACCCGCAACTGAGATAAATATCGCCTTTTTCATTTGACGTAATATGCGATGAACTTTTGAAGGAGTCGCTACAGTTTTTCGTCTATGACTCCATACTTTAAATTTGTAGGTTGTGGTATTTTTAATCATGTTATTTTAATATTTCTTATTTCGGCATATGGTTGCTCATAAGAACCATGAGTTCATGCTTTTCTGAAGAACATTGTTTAAATCAATCCATTATTTAAATTCTAATAAAACTCTCCCTGAAAACTTTGTTAGTTATAAATTACTAGAAACTAGAAACTAGAAATGGTGCTACTTTTTGGGAGGTCCGAATCTGAAAATTTTGTCTTTATAATTTAATTTATTGGAGAATATATTTTGCATAATGGGACTACAAAATTGTGGATAAAAATATTCATGAATAAAACCACAAATTAGTAACAGAGATGTGACATATGACTGGTGCTATTATTTGACCGCTACTGTATGCATAAATTTTTATTCATTTAGTTAAATGAGTCATGTGAGAATATCGTTGAATTTAAACAGCTGTATACACACACATACATATTTACATACCTGTAGCTAAATTTTGGGTTTCTTTCAGTTTTTTTCTCTTCATCAAATAATGTCCATCAAAGTATATGTTTGTGTGTGTGTTTGTGTTTATGAAAATTAACATCACGCACATTTAGTATGTGGTTTCTACTTCCTTCTTTCTCTATTTCACTTTCGAGCAGTCTACTTTTAGTTGGACTTTGGTTAATATGAAAATATGTTGTATTTTTACGGATGTGTTGGTGTAGCCTAAAAAAGGACACACGGAAATAAGGTATAAAAACTGTATAATGTTACACCTACATATATATGTACATATGCATGTGTATGCGTGTTAACATACATTAACATATACAAGTATACTTTGTTAAGTTGTTGTATACAATTAATATAGTTAAATTTTGAATGTCCTTAAAAGGACTGAGTCCTCAATAAATTGCCATTTATAATACGTGTCTATTTTGTTTCCTTATTGTTGTTGTTGTTGTCATTGTTTTTGTCAACATTGTTCTCGTTGTTGTCCTTTAAAATTGGCCTGAAAGTTAGTAAATGAATGAGTAAATGTGTATGCATGCGTGTGAGTGTATATGTGTAGTAATATTTGGTTAGTTTGGTGAGTATCTGTGACTGTTAGTGTCTGTTTGTGTTTTAGTTTTTGAACTCTGTGGAAAATTTGTGTTATGTGCGAAAGAGTTATGTGTTGGTGATGTTGATGGCATTTGGTATTGCATTGGTGTTAGTTAGTATAAGTGCAGTCATAAAACTTCTATTCACACACGCATATTCATAAAAGTTAATAGATAAAACTCTTATACATATGCATGCTTAGAGTGTGTCATAAAAGTATTTTCTGGAAATAATTGAACCAGAGCTAAATCTTAATTAGAAATTGATCAAAAATCTGAATTTTAGTATAAAAAACATGGAATAAAAATCTGAACACGAATCTTAACTAGAACTTGAAAATGGTTCTTAATGATCTAAACTAGAATTAGAACAACAATCTGTACTAAAACTAAACTAGAAATAAAAATTTAAAGTGCAGTCAAAACTAAAATATGAACATGAGTCTTTACAAGAATTTGAACAAGAATCTGAACTCGAATCAGAACTCAAATCTGAATTTGAATTAGAATTTGAACGAGAATCTTAACTAGAATCTGAATTATAATTCGAACTAAAATCTGATTTATAATCTGAAATAGAATCTGAAGAAGAATCTGAAGAAGAATCTGAGCTAGAATCTGAATTATAATTTGAAATTGAATTTGAATTAAAATCTAAAATGGAATCTGAATTAGAATCTGAACTAGAATTTGAACGAGAATCTGAATTTGAATCTGAACTAAAATCTAAACTAGAATTTGAACAAAAATCTTAACTAGAATCTGGATTATAATCTGAAATAGAATCTGAAATATAATATGAATTGGAATCTGAAGAAGAATCTGAACTTGAATCTGAATTATAATCTGAAATAAAATCTGAAATAGAATCTAAAATGGAATCTGAATTATAATCTGAACTAGAATTTGAACGAGAATCTGAAATGGAATATAAGCAAGAATCTGAATTACAATCTGAACTAGAAATGAATTAAAATTCATTTCTGTTCAGATTCTGAAGAATTTTAACGGAATTTTTCTTAGAGAATTTACCGATTTCTTCCTAAACTATATATATATCACTTTTATTCTCCATTGTACATAAAAATATTTAAACATATTTCTGTGATGAATCATATATTTAGTAACTTATAAACTTATAGTTGATCCGCATTTTGTTTCTGTTAAAGACACTTCAGGAATTCATATCATATTCATTCAACCATTCTTGAAATTCAAATACATACACATGCACACATCCTAAAATGCATGTACTAAGCTAACACACATACTCGTTAAGATGGATTTAAAATTTTATAGTAATGTATCATGATGAATTTTTGCATACTCTAGCAATTTGGTTTCTATTTCTGTATGTGTGTGTATATATTAGTATGTAAATATGCTTCTATATTCAAATGTCAAACTGAATTTGGCATGACACTGGTAATTATGCCCCCGTTAGTTTAGTTTTATTTATGCAGAGGTACATTATTTTACATACTTATGTATGTGTACATGTGTGTGCATGTATGCGTATATACATATTCATATTTACTCATTCATTTATATTCACTTTCGCATTTATTCATTCATTCTCTCATTCATTCATTCATTCATTCATTCATTCATTCATTCGGTTTGTCTGTCTGCCCTGTGACTGTATCAGTCAGTCAGTCAGTTTATGTCTTTTGCTGGTAAATTTTTGCAATTTTGTATGTTAAATAATATTTGAAAGTTTTCGTTTGGAAAACCATCATCAACAGCAATAGTATGCTGTAGCAAAACAGCAACGACAATAACAACAACAGCAACAAACACCAACAATAACAACCACAGTAGCAACATCAACATGAACAAAAAGTTATTAATCAACTATAATGGATTGAATTCCGTTTCAGTTGCTGCTGGTGTATAAATTGTATACATATACATACATACATACATACATACATACATACATACATACATACATACATACATACATATATATGTATGTAGGTTTTGTGGGTGTGTGTAAGCATTGGTAATTGAACATCTGGGTGTGAGTAAACTCACTAGAGCTATAAGATAAACTGTTCTACCAAAAAATTCATAAGAATTGTTGATTAAACACTTTCTCATGCAGCTAAAGATTTTCGTATCGCACAATGTTAAAAATATATTTTTAACTATCGACAGATACGTAGATAGATCAATGCTATTTTATATTCTCAGATTACTGGCAAGACATCTGACCCGTTAGGAAACTTATCACACAAATTAATTGATTAAGAAAAAAATTATAAACATTTTTTACAAAATAATTTGATACCAATTTTTCTTGTTCAAATAAGAAATTCATAAAAATTTATGCACAGTAGGGCAAAATATGAAAAAAAACATATAATTTTTTTTAATTCTTTTCTTAAGAATGAAAAATGGATACGTTACGATAACCCTAAGCGCAAAAACAAAAATATAAAGTTTTGCAAAAGAGCTTAATCAACGACTAAGCAGAAGCGTTGCCACTACCGGAACGACCAGAGTCTCATTTAACCAAATATAGTCAAAAGCTCAAGATAATACAACCAGACATAACCGAATTATTGTTATTGTTGTAACAGAATAACGGAATATCCGTAACTCCAAGGTAATGAATTGTGTTTGACGGCATCAGTTTTGTATTATGAGCTATTGAATTTGGGTATAGATCCCCTGTTATTATCACAATCAACGTCTCCAATATTTAACTAGACGTGTGTTCATTATTCATCATGCCAAAGATTCGCCTAGTGTTGCTTGATTTGTTATAAACTCCTTGAAAATTTATCGATAGCAAATGTTGGCTCATGCTGCCACTTCTTAAATGCATCTACTGAGGAAATACAGGGAATGAATAATTAGCAAATAGAGGACTTTATTCTAAGTAACAATAATACGAAATTGCATACCTGTTTTAAATGCAATTTTGTTGCAATCGTTGAGTTTCTTTCTCGCGAAATTACAACGCCTCCACCAGGAGTTGCCGTGATAACTTTCACCTGGAGTTGGTGTGATAGCTTTCGCTGGCGACTGTACAATTACATAAACAGATTGTAGAATTGATAACCTTTTCGGTTTGGTAAATGGTTTTCTCACCGAAATCCAAAATTTCATTATTTTTCATTACTGGAGACTTTCACCAACGAAGTCGATAGCAACATTCTGCACAATCTGGTCTAGTGGTCTGGAAGTAAACACAAATTTAGACAATTTATTCCATGGAATCCAAATTTCGACTGTTAATCACCCAAAGATCCTACATTACATTTGATAGCCCATTTACTTCTTCATCTCAAGCCACTGCAATCACGCAAAAAAATTTAAAGTAGGAATAAGGTTCTCAAAGCAGTAATCGGCAGTAATTGGGGCATGGACAAAGAAACCTTACAACTAATAAACCACTTATGAAACTTATTAAACGACTTATGATTCAATATGCTGCTCCATTGTAGTTTCATTTGCTAAGTGATACGCAAAAGAGACTTAAGAAACGTAACGGATTGTCTAAAAATATCCTCAGTACAATATCTGCATGAGAAGACCAGGGTTCTACAGGTTAAGGAATGTAATGAAATTCTCAGTAAACAGTTCCTCCTGTTCCATCAATATTACACAAATGGAACTTCCCCTGAGGCATGTTCGAGTACATAGAAACAGAGCATAAACAGTATGTGCAAAATCCTATTGATCGGCTTCATATACGGTAACTTGTATTGGTAGCTTTTAGCGAGATGCCACAAATTCTGTGATTTAAAGTTACCGTATGAATGTTTTACATCCTATCGCAGACATTGAACAGAATCTGCTGAAATCTACAAAGGTAATTCTAACACAATTACGATCGAGAGGGAGCAACAGGCTCAATGCCTTCTAGTCTCGTATTGGCCGTGCCGTGACTAACATTCGTCCAGCATGTGGACTAGGATCACACGTTTAAATTACATGGAATTATTTCCGAAATTCTTTAATTCCATCCCATTGTATTTCCATACAAATCTCTTGCCAATAAATAAAACTCAATAATGGTGTAAAAATTCCCTAAAGGGGGAGTAGCAACATCTATAATATTCCTACATTTTTAACCATTCATATATCATTGGTTGATTCTTTGGTTTTGTTAACAGATGATGATGGTTGATGATGTTCCGAGAAAATTTTCAGTTAAAAAGGAGAAAATAAGCGTAAATACGATAATACGAAATGAATTGTACCGGACAGGATTAAAATTTATTATCATTTTATGTTGTATGGCAAAAGAGTGAAAGAGTAAGAGAGAGAGAGAGAGTGGTTGATAGGCGGGAAGGGGTGGCTGACACATGTTTGCACCCACTAGTGAATACAACAACATTCTGGCACTACTCACTTGCAATCATAACTGAGAAATATTAATGACCAAATTGTAAAATGAACACCCACGCACACATACACAACATGCAATGCAATAACACTTATACTCTCACACACACACATACGTATTTACACATACTCATTTGCACTGTTTATGAGATATTTTTTTGTGTGAGAAAATGCAAACAACTAAATTTATACTGTTGAAGCCAAAAATGCACATTAATAAGCAAAAATAAAGGAACAAAAATTAATACATACATACACTCACATACATACACACATTCCCTTATAAATGATTTGAGTTTATATTCATAACAGTAAATATAGATCAATATAATACATACACGGAGTACACATACATATGAATGAACAAAATAAAATTCTTGTATTTTTAACCACAAAAATACATAACCAACGATTCATTTTATTTCATTCATTATGGACTTGAAATCAAATTGTATACAATTTTATATTTAATGCATATTTACATTTGGACTTAAATGAAAACAGTTGTATTATATGAAATAACAAATAATGAAACAATACATACACATGTATGTGATAATAATATGTAAACATACAACATATTTACATATATGTAATTATACCCTACACCATCTTAAGTAATTGGGGTATTATGCGTTTGTGCTGATGTTTGTAACCACCAGAATCACTTTCTAAGTCAATTAAATTTTATGTCCGTCTGTGAAACTGTACAGGTTATAATTTTTGAGACATCTTGATGAAATTTATCACACGTTATAATTTTGGGGCAGATCAACCACACGAATGTCTCCCCTAAATGCGGGTTTAGGGTCATGAAATTCTATTTCACAGATACGTTGGTATTGTATAAATAATTGGTCGACTAAATACAACTATAAGCCTATATCGTTGTGCGAAATTATACGAGGGTCGGTCAATAACTTCTTCTAGTTCCCATATAACCCCCTTGAAATATTCACCACCGTAGGTGTTTGGGATATTATGCGTTTGTGCTGATGTTTGTAACAAACGTTTTGACCCAGATTCATTTTCTAAGCTAATTAAACGCTGTATGTCTCTCCGGCTGCCCATGTAAACGTTGTGAATACTCTACAGGTTGTAAAGTTTTAGAAATCTTGATGAATTTTCGCACAATTATTATTTTGGTCCAAGGAAGAAGCCTATTGAAATTGGCTTGTTCGGTGTTATATTTCAGGTACTTTCCATACAAATGATTGAGGTTTTAAGCTGATAAAATTTATAATGTTATGATATTCTAAACCGATGTGTCAAATTATGCGTTGCTTCTCATAGGTCCTATACAAAACCACCTTCCAAATATGACTTTGATAGGCAAAACATATATCACATATATGTTGGTATTATAATAATAATTCGTCAAATTATAATGTAATCAAAACTCGATGTGTGAATTTAAACGAGGGTCCATCCATAATTTCATATAGCTCCCTTATAAATCCCGAGAAATAATCATTTTTAGAAGCATAAATATCACATAAACATTAATGTCACAATATTGTACTGCACACATCAGCATAAACAAGTATATCAAATTATACGAGTGTCGTTTCGTTACCATTTAAAGCCAAAAGTGGGATGTTGGGTATTAGATAATCGGGCTTGATCGACTATAACATTCTTACTTGTTTGTTTGTATGTGTATATGTTTTAATTTACATGTGGTTGTGTCTGCAATTATTTTTCACTTGAATATTGATTATCTCAACCGAGAGAATAAGAAAAACAAAAACAAAAAAATGAAAGAAATCACAACAAGATGAAAGGAACTTGGAAATTACTTATAATGAAAATCAGATAAAGATTTTATTGAATACACGAAATAATTATTTATCTTCTACACTGGACTTTTATAGCAAAGACACTTGAAGAAAATAATAATGGTTTGAAGGTCCAAACATGTAATGGAATATGGAGTAAAAGCATTCTACATGTGAAGATTTCTTAGAAAAAAGTAATTTTTTAGTTTTAAATATCGGGTCATTAAGTTTTACAAAATGGTTATTATATACCAGTTACGTTTGTAAGAAATAACAAATTTCTTCATTTCCTGGAAAAATATATATTCGTCAAATTCTAATGCGGATTAATAGTTTACCGTAAAGGTTCCCTGCAATTGTCTGACCTAATTCAATAGTTATAGCCTTCTGATCCTACCAAATATATTGCACAACTTTGGCATTGTAGGTACTGGATTTAAGGTTTTCATCTTTAAAAGGAAACCTATTTAATAAATAAGGAAGAATGCTATACGATCCATTTCGTAATAATTGTTGGGAAATATAGAAAATTCTTTTGTAACGGATTACCACTTCCCCGTGCTCTAACCCAAAATTACGTGGTAATAAAAATATTTCATTATTTTTCCTGTAACTGTTTCCAAAAAATACGCGAAATTAAGGAGGATATTACGACTGCCCCATGCCATGCGTGTTCTGCCAATCGTTATTTATGTGCCAAATTACATGATATTTTCTGCAAAAGTTATAGAAACACGTGATATTACATGTTTCCTTTAAGGGGAAATACCTCCGCTACATGCCCCATCCAACCGATGTTCAAATTTTAAAGTTTTAAGAGGTTATATCAGATATAGGTCTATAACTTGTTTTCTACTGTTATTGATTTTGCCGGTTATAAAAGGGAAACTTATTAGGAGAATATTAAATACTTAAATGAAATTTGTCAATGATTGTGAATGTAAGCGTCAAACGGATCGATTTAGATTTTGATTTGATGTAAGAAAATATACTTTTTGGGCCTGAGATGATTCTTTCTTGGCTTTACTAACGAATTGCAAAGTTTATATACTCTCATCCCACTTGTGGCATTGCGGACAAAAAAAGAAAAAACGAAAACATTAAAAAATTTTTTTGGCAAGATCAGGGCCAGGTTCGATAAGAAAAAGGTTATATAGTATTACAAGGAAAAGGGAATTGAAAAGAGGAACAATTTAAGTTAATACAGGTTTGAAAATATATAAAGTCCCAAAAGTTCAAAATAGAAATGCTACGAAATTCAGAGGCCAAAAAAATTAGAACCGAAATTCAATATTAAGAATAATTTCCTTCGATAGAAACGTTTTTTTCGCATCCTTCGTGTAGCATATGGGCTCCTAGGGAACTGATCTGCTTTTGAGGTCATGAATATTTTCAGACAATTTAAATTTATACCATGTTCTGAAGTTAACCAGAATGAAATTCAGATTTGATCGAAATGGTTAGAAGATCAAAGTCAAAGCTAATGAAATTTGTAGCCCAAAACCTCTCAACTTCTGTTTTACAGTATTTCTTTTACTGATTTAGCATAATGTGAGCAATAATTGCCTTGATGGCATCTTACATTCGTCTTATATGTCTTCGATTTTCACAAAATTCGGCTAAGTAGTTGATTTAGTTTTAGACGGACTTTACATATGATTTTTGGACTTGAAAATTTCGACATCGTTTTCATTAAAGGCATTATTAAAGCGATTGGAAAAGAAATATGTGTGAATACTAATGTATTTCAAATACAGACACAAAATTTATGTGATGATTTGCATATACACTTATTAACTGCCATAACTAATATATAGAGCTGGGCAGGAATTCGAAGCTGTGATGTTAATTCTTGGGCACGATGATGATATGACGTTGTCAGTTTTTCTGCTAAACCATTGAGAACAATAACAATATTTTCGGTAGAACTACGGAATAAGTTGCTCTTAATTCTCTCTTATATGGACGTATTTGGTCGACTTTGCTGTTTAAAATGCTCATGAAGTGCAATTTTATTTGAATTCGAATTTTTGTAAATTGATTAAACAATCTAAAGTGTTCTATTGTGTACCGTTATATGGTGGAATTTGGGTTCAATTTGGTCTTAAAGTGAGACTCATAACTACCATCGCTTAGTACAGTTGGTTCATCCATTTAAGCGTCATTATTAACACATGGATATATGAAATTTGATTATAAGTTTGTTCTTTGTGTAGCATTTCTGAACTTATTCGCTTCTTACCAGATATCAGGGATATTTTTTCAAATATCGCGGTAACATTAGTCTGTTCCAGAATTAGGTTTGTTACTGTTTAAACCCATTTGAAGATTTCTCGTGAAACCAATATTAATTTCTTTGTAATGGAATTTATTTCAGGAAATTACACTTTTTCATCATTCATTATGATTGAACTTGCGACAAATCAACATGGTTGCCATAAAAATAATATCATATTTGAAGTAAAGATTGTGTAAATATTTTGCCTTTTAAAATATTTCACACCAATTTTTTTCTCTCAGTGTCTGAGATTTCATAATTTTATTGTTGTATTCACACATTTGCACGTAACTTAAGAAGATTTCATAATTACTTTTGTATGGGTTTTGTAAACATTTATAACAAACAAATCGCAAACATATGAAGTCGTCTTTATGTCACATAAATAAATTTATTTATATTATGGACTCATTCACATCACTTGAACTTTGTACGTATTTATTATGAACATCTACATCAAACATTCACTAGACCTGTTCATAAAATGTAATTCTAACATAAATTGAATTAATTAAATAAGTAAAATGAATTTATTTAAGATTTTTAGTTAATCATATTAAAATGTAATTTAGTTAGAAACTAAAATGTTTTTCATAAAATTTAATATTTAATAAATTCTAATAATAAATTTTAATTATTATGAGTATTGAGTTTTATTTTAATTAAGGAATAGATATTAATTTTACAGAGATGATGAATTTCGAGAATTAATAAATGTCTGAAAATATAAAATATATGATTACATAATATCTGGAAATATGCATCATCATATGAAAAAGACTAACATTATACTTAGAAAAATATTTTTGGGAAAAAAATTATCTTTCTTATCATATGAATGATTTTAAAACAAGTGAGAATACTATATTCGACTATGCCGAATCTTCAATACCCTACACTACAAGTAAATACGTTATGCTTTGTACATACACACTCACACATACACTAACAAATGTATGTAAGTTTTTCTAAAATATAACACGGGAACACTTAATGTGTTGTACATTAAGTTATATTTTTAGCTATAATTCTTTTTCTACTGAACCGATTTTGATCATTTTTGGAATGATAATGAAGTTTACATAACTTAATATTATGGCGAAATTCATTCCATTCTAACTTATCGACTTATACTTGATAATTTAACGAAAGTTCTTCGCTTGAGCTTAGAGGTTATCTCAGAAATCGATCTATATCTTTTAACACACTGAACCGATTTTGCTGGTTTTGAACAGAAAACTTTTCAGGAGTGCAAAAAATACTTAGTCAAAATTTAATTGAGCTCTGTCAATTATTGTGGATGTAATCGTGCCAAAAACAGACAGACAGACGGATAGACAGACGGACATAGCTAAATCGCCTCAGATTTTGTTTTAATGCAAGAGTATATATTTGTTGTGGAGTCTGAGATGATTCCTTCTAGGCGTTACACAGGCAATGTGGTGCTTATAACGGTATAAAAATCTTTTATCTAAGTGATTTGTAAACTTAATATATAATTAATCCTCAATTAATTTGCGTGCTTCTATTTAGAGGAGGCGGTCTAATGTATAAAAAGACGTTCTACTTTATTATAAAATATTCTTAAGTTATTGTGGCTTTTATGTTTATTCTTATTTGTTTTTGTTTTATATTTATGTGCAGTAAGAAAGATTCAATTATTGTTACACAAATTCTCTTTTATTTACTGTGTAAATATTTTTCTTGTAAAAGTCATTTATGTATTTATACGAGGGTTAATATAGAAGTTGAGCGACTTAAGAATGTATCTAAAATTGAATATTAATATTAGAATTCGAATTGAAACTGAAACTAAAATTTTAACCAGAAATTTAACTAAAATCAGGAACTGAATTCGAACTAGAAAACGAACTAAATTTTAACTAGAATTTCAACTAATGACTGGACTAGATCTGAACCGGAAATTGACCTAAAACTTGATTACGAGATAGAGAAATAGAATATAAACCAAAATCGGATCCAGAATGTGAACTAGAACCTGAACCAGAATTCGAATCAGAAGCTGAGTTGTAGCCGGCGTAGAATCTGAACTAAAATAAGGAGTAGAATCTGAACTAGAATGTGAATTAGTACTGAACTTTCGAACCGGAACTGAAATCTTAATGAAAATTTTATCTTGAATTATGATGTAAAATATGAACTAGAATTTTAATTAGAACTGAACTGAGACTGAACTGAGACTGAACTGAGACTGAACTATATCTAAACTAAAATCTAAACAACTTGAATCTGAAGTGAATCTAAAGTATAACTTGAACTAAAATTTAGTATTGAGTCTAAACTCAAACATGAACTATAATTTTAATGTCAACTAAAATAGATCTGAACAAGAATCAAAAGTCGAATCTAAACTAGAACCGAACACAATTAAACTTGAAGGTCTGCACTAAAACTGAATTAGAACTGATCTGATCTGAACTAGAATCAAAACTAGATGTGTACTACAATTTTAACCAGCATCTGAGTTTGAGTTTGAACAGTAATCTGTACTAAAATATCAACCAGAATCTGAAGTTTCAAATTCAGAAACTTAAGATAAATTTGAACTAGAATGTCCTCAATCTAACGTAGAATCTGAACCCATATTTGTTTTTTGGTCTGAGCCTCAATATGAACCAGATTTTAAAGAGTAATCAAAACCTGAATCTGAACTTGATTTTAAGTCAGAATTTTAAATTGAATCTGAAAATGAATGTGAATTGCAATCTTAATTAGAGTTTAAACTTAAAATTGAACTAAAATCTTAATTGAAATTTGAGTTGGAATCTAAACTTGAATCTGAAATAGAATTAAAATATAAACTGATATAAACTGAACATGAATTTCGAATTCTTCACTAAAAATTAATTTATCAATTAAACTAAATATAAAAAAAATTTTAGACAGAATTTAATTTTTAGTAAAAAATTCAATTTTTTTAGTGAAAAATTCAATTTTTTTAGTGAAAAATTCAATTTTTAAGTGAAAAATTCAATTTTTTTGTGAAAAATTCAATTTTTAGTGAAAAATGCAATTTTTAGTAAAAAATTAAATTTTTCACTAAAAATTAAATTTTTCAGTAAAAAATTTAATTTTTCACTAAAAAATTTAATTTTTCACTAAAAAATTGCATTTTTCACTAAAAATTGAATTTTTCACAAAAAAATTGAATTTTTCACTTAAAAATTGAATTTTTCACTAAAAAAATTGAATTTTTCACTAAAAAAATTGAATTTTTTACTAAAAATTAAATTCTGTCTAAAATTTTTTTTATATTTCACTGAAATTAAATTTTCCTTAATAAATGATATATAAAAAAATATTTTTTTTTTTACTAAAAATATAATTTTTCATTAAAAATTAAAATCAGTAAAAACAAATTAATATGAACAGTTTAAAACCCTCAAATATTTTATTTAAATAAATATAAATTTTTCACTCGTTTTTTTTTGTACAGAAAAAATCCATAGATTTTTCTTACTGTTAAAACAATAATTAAAAAAAAGAGCGTGAAAATTTCAAATTTTTTTATTGCTCTCTATTTTATCTATTTTCAATATTTTTTGTTTTTAATTTTATTTTCAATTTTTTTTTGTATTCTACATTCAGTTGATGAGTTTGTTTTAAAACAATCAATCATTTGTCTATCAGCACATTGTCAATCGCACTAGATACGAATAATTTTACAATAATTCCTTTTTTTCAACTATTTTTTATGGCGATTCTCTCTCTATATTTTTGCTGCTAAATATTGCAGTCAATTGTTTGTTTGTATGTGTGTGTGTGTTTGTTTTTTACAATATCGTTAAATGTAACACGAGTATATAAAAAACAATTACCAGTTAAATCAACTACTGTTATTATTTGTTTCTCTTTTATTTTATATTTTTTGAAATAAATATTTTTTTATTTTTTGTGTTAAATTATTTCTTTTTCTCTCCCTCTCTGATTTTTTTTCTGTTTTTTTTTAGTTTCCTTTTTTCGGCTACTTTTATGCAATTGCAATTTTTATTTGCTACAATTTTTATTTTTGCTTAAATTACATTTTTCATTTTCATTAACAAGGATGTACAGCTAATTGACATTAAAACAATCTGCAATGGATGGGAAGTTTGTTGCAGATACAAATAAATTGTTGAGATAAAATATTTAATTGAAATTTTGATGAAAATGGAGAGAAATTTGTTTTTTTAAGTTTAAATGCAATATTTTTATTAGGACTGAACTAGAACTGAACTTGAAATGAACTTGAAATAAACTTGAATTGAACTTGAAATGAACTTGAAATGAACTTGAAATGAACTTGAAATGAACTTGAAATGAACTTGAAATGAATTAGAATTGATCTAGAACTGAACTAGAACTAGAACTAAACTAGAACTGAACTAAAACTGAACTAGAACTGTACTAGAACTAAACTAAACTACAACTGAACAAGAAATGAACTGGAAATGAACTAGAATATTGATTATGACGCAACTAAACTGAACTATAACTGAAATAGAGCTAAAACAGAACTGAAGTAACATTAAACTGAACAAGAACTGGATTAGAACTGAATTATAACTGAACTAGAACTGAAATAGAATCTGAAGTAGAGATGAACTTCAACTGAACTATGAACTGAAGTAGAAGCGAAGAAGAACTAAACTAAAGTCTGAATTAGAATCTGAACTAGAATTTGAATAAGAATGTGAACTAGAATCTGAACAAGAATTAGAGCCTGAACCAGAATCTGAGCTATGATCTGATCTAGAATCCAAACTAGTATCTGAACTAGGTTCTGAACTAGTATCTGATTCTAGTTCAAACTTCAATCTGTATTAAAATCTGATCTAGATCTAAAATCTAAATTATAGTATAAACTAGAATTTGATCTAGAACTAAACTAGAATCTAAACTAAAATCTGAACTAGAATTGTTTCCTGAATTGACCTTTGACTGAACTAGAACTGAATACAAATTTAGTGTAAATTCTCTTTGAATATTTATTAACTTTTATATATTTTATCTTCTTAATTCTAAAATTTAATATTGTAATAAATTTCCAATTTTTTACAACAAATAAAATTAAATAAAAAAAGAAATATTGATTATGATGTAACTAAAATGGATTTAGTGCAACTACGACTGATCAAGTCATATCACGTTTATATGGTCAAATGTGAGTTGGCAATCATTCCTTGTAACTTCATTGTTTGCATTCATTCAACTGTAAATTGTACATGTAATAAAGCCACACACATACACACACACACATCCGTATATATAATAGGAAGTGTTCATACACAATTACTTATATAAAAATATAAAACACATATATGTATATATGAACTATATAAATTTAGTTATATAGAGTCCAGTTTTATATCTATATAATTGTGTATATATGCATATCATACATGTGTGTATATGTATGTAGTTACATGAGTAAGTATTGTTTAAACAAAATACGAGAGAAAAATGAATCAATGAACAAAACAAAATTTTAAATTAAATGAAAAAAATATTACAGAAAATACGTTTATTAGTCAAGTTATGTTTCATAAATTTTTTATGTATACAAACATACATACATACATTCATAATCATTTTTTTTATTTTTGGACTATATCCGCTTGTGTATATATCCATAAAACTGTGTGTTTGTATTTGTATTTGTATTTTTATTGTGTATTTACCGAGTCCAGTTACCATCCAATTGGTTTGACGTTGGTTTTTCGAAATTGTTTGTTTATAACAATATTTTTTACACTTTTTTTTAATATTTTTTTTTACACTTATACATATATACACTGTGTTTATGGTATTTGTATTCTGTTCGTTTTATTTGTATTTGTATTTGTATTGTTGTTATATAATTGTATATTTATGTCTGTGCGTTTATGTGTAAGTCCTTTAATATCTGTATATGATTGAAGTTTATTCAGGTTCGATCAATCGTTTTTAAATAAAATTTTAAGTATTTATTGTATTTTACGTTACATTTCGATTTGCTGTTGTTTGCTCTTCCTTTAATAGATGAGTTATATGAACAAAAACATTATAAAATAAAAAAAATCTGATATATAAAAACTGTATCATATTGAATGATTTTAAATTGTTTAGCCAACCATAAACAACTCCAATATCCAATATTGTTGAAATTTAAGAAAAAAAGAAACGGAATAAAGTTAATTTCAGTTTTAAATAAATACTCTAATGCCATTGCACAGTGGGGTAAAACTTTGGTTTTAATCTTTTATAAATTGTAGGGTTAGAAATTAATTAGAAATTATTGAACATTATAAGTTGAAAGAGGCCATTTTTTTAATTTAAGATTTTAAATTGATATTGTTAACGAAATGTTATTTGAGTTTGAATTCAATGGCTGAGTATCTTCTAGAATCTTCTAACAGTCAAGACAGAAAAACCTAGATGGCAGTGTTTTATTATTGTCAAATCAAGTACATGAATTTTTTTACTCCACCCTATACAACCTTTAAGTACACCGTATGTGATTCTCAGTCGATTTAACAATATCCGCCCGTTCGTCTTGCTGGCTGTCCATGTAAACATAGTGAACACTCTACTGGTAGCAATTATATATCTTGATGAAATTTGGTACATGTTTTTTTTTGGGTCAAGGGAAAATTCTATAAAAATTGGCCATATTTCTGGTCCCTCTCATTGAAATATCTTCCCGGAATGAGTTTTTTTTTTTTAGCTTATAAAAGATTTAAATATAAAGTGATTTCTAAAACGAAGTACCGATTTACGCGAGGGTCGGTCCGTTGCTTCTCTTAGTCCCATACAAATCTCCTTTCTAATATGACATCGATTGGCAAAAATCTCTTTTATACGTTGATGTTGTAGCAATAATTCCTCAAATTTAGAAAAATATAAGTAAAAATCGTTGTGCGAAATTCAGTCCATAATCTCTCTAAGTTCCCATATAAACCCCTAAAATATTCATTTGAAAATGCGTAAATATCACATAAAGGTTATTGGAAGAATTTGATATTCTGATTAATGCACACTTAACCATAATTTAGAATATTAAATTATATGAAGGTCGTTCGTTAATTTTTCGTAACTATTATATATAACCAACATTGTGATGTAGGGTTTTACTGATTATAATATTCTTACTTGTTTTTATATAGCGGCGATGTTGAGCAAAACAAGTATTTTAAGTTCCCAGGTGATTCTACGAATAAATAAAGTAAATGGCCAACCCGACCTGGGATGAATACGGGGAACGTTTTCGAAATAACACCAGATGATGATTATTTAGTGCGGCCAAACCGCCATTATATTACACAAAGTGGGCGTTGTTCCAACATACGGTAAATACGAAACTAAATTAACTAATGAAGATGAAATTAAAAAAGAAATAAAAATGATCAAAGAAACTAAAAGAAAACTGAACAGTAATACCAAATCTCTAGTACTCTAATTTATTTTAAATATACCTGCATTGCGGTAAAAATGATTTTAGACCGTTAGAGATATCTTGATGCACATGGGAAGTGTGCAAAGGTGATTTCGATTTTACTTACAACCTTACAGATCTCTAACTAGTCAGGAGCATTGACGGTGACTCTCAAGTATCTGATATTGATGGGATATATCTTGACAGGTTATATCTTCAAGTGTCAGAGATATTCAAGTCGAAATAAACTTTATTATTATTTTTCTTACGTCAGCGGACTTAATATAAATATTAAAATAGTATGACCATTAAGACGGCCATATTGGGCCGGACCTTCTTTTTAAAATCTCTATAAAATATGATGTGTGGATATATGTATGTATGTATGTATGTATGTATGTATGTATGTATGTATGTATGTATGTATGTATGTATGTAACATATAGACTCAGAAACAATTGTGACAATTTTCACAGAATGATCCCAATATATCCGAAAGTACCAGAGGCTATAAAAAATTCCGATAGGAAAGAGGGAGGGTTACCTCTCATACAAAGCAAATATTAATGATGGAATATCCATAGAACTATAACAGCAAGAGTTCTCAAATTTGGTCCCAAATAATATTCTGAAGGATCAATTTTACTGACCAGAACTGATAAGAGCAGGGAGAGGAATACCGCCCATACAAAGCAAATATTGGTTATCGAATATCTAAAAAAATTGAGAGTTATCAAATTTGGTACTAACTTCTTCTTCAAGAACTGTTTTACTGGACAAACGTAGGGCGGATAGCACTAGGGGGAGGGGTGCCCCTTGATGAAAGCAAATATTGATTATAGAATATCTTAACTATAACAGTGAAAGTTCTCAAATTCCCCAACTACTTTGGACTGCTCTACTAGACAAAACGTTGAATAGATAGGACCAGGGGGAGAGGTACCCCACATACAAAGAAAATTTAAATTATTAATAATCTATTTAAATCGTATGATAATATAACGTTAATGTTTGCTTAGGGTCAGTCACGCTTTAAATTTTTTGGGGCAAAACGAAGTTTGCGGGGTCTGCTGTTTCTATAAAAATTAAATTATTTGTTGAAATCTTCCAGAAAAATATAAAAAATGTCCTATCGAAAATGTCCTTGTGTATGATAAATAAACATTTTGCAAGGTTTGTGAAAGATAACAATTTTCGGAAGTAACTTTTTATATCCCACGTTACCATAAGAAGTTGGTTTAGTTGTAAGTATTGTTAAATCGACTTCAAATCACTCCTGATTCAAATAACTAAATTTCTTCAAATTTAATTATTCTCCAAACTTAAACCAAAATTATTTTATCCCAAATCCTTTTGTGGAATCTAAAACGCGCCTTAAAAAGGGTTAAACACAAATATTCTCATATTCTCTTTTAGCTAATTAATTGATCCAATTATTTAATTTAACAATCATTATTTCTGATTGATAACAAATCGTTGGCAAACATATACACACATACATACATATGTACACATGCACATAGATATTAATATGGTCAACATATTATTTCCAACAAATAAGCGAATTTCAATTTAATAACTATTTGCAACAGAGTTATGTAATTATGGTTACTTATTACAAGGTCAATACCATAAAATGACCAATAATTACACTTATAGATACATATAAATATATGTAATTACAACTATGTATGTGTGTGTGTGTGTGTGAGAATGTGTGTGCACACACTTAATCTTACTCATCTAAAATCTAAAATTAAATGAGAGTGTTTGAGTAAATTCTAAAGATATTTTGTTGTTGCTTTTGTAAATATATAATTTGTTGTTGTTGTTGTTGCATACGATGAAGAAGAAGAAGAAATATTGAAATTCAAATCAGAATCAGAATCATAATTAACCATAAAGATATTCATTATCAATTGTAGTATTAAAGAGGATTATATATCAATATCAGAGATATTGAAAAAATGTTTCCACTTTCAATGAGACGTTTCAATAGAAGAATAATTTATTATGCAGAAGAAGATGAGTTTCCTGTTTAGTTAATTTAAAGGATTTCAAATAAAGAGAGAATCACTTACGGCATAAATTGAATAAAAGATTTTGTTAGTTATTAGAAGAAAAGTATAAAGAGTGAGATCGACAAATTTCCTAATTTAAAAAAGAAATATTTTTATGCTTTGATCACTGATGATGAAATTTTGAACCTTTTTTCGGAAACCCTAACTTTTTTATAGTGTTTTCTTTCGTTATTCCCGTACAGGTGCCACACTTTGGATACCTTTTGTTCTCTTTAATTCTTTAACAAGAGTGTTTTAGCTCAGGATTTGCCTTTCTTGGTACTAAAACCACATTATTGTTGTTGTTCCACTCAAGGGCTTGATTTTTCTTAATGACAGGGTGCCAAGTCAGGCCAAAAATAAGTGGATAAATTTTGAAGTCTTATGAATGGAAGCTGAATTTTTGGTAAACTTTTCATGAAGTTTCGGTATTTAAAGAGCCCCTTATTGGATTCTTTTGCCGCAAATTCATATAGATTGTCATACAAAAAAACTTTTTGGATCTTAAACTTTTCTTTATAAGTTGCATTACAATTTTTGATCAGAAATTTGCGAAAAATCTGCCACATTGTACGTTTTGTCATATTGGATGACTTCAATTTCTGTACGCAGTTTTTAGATTCTAAACTTTTATCAGAGTTCCTATCATGAAGCTTTTGAGCATTGTATATTTTAAACCTACTTTAGCTTGAACTTTTTGTAGACCGAGCGCTGAACTAACTGGGTTGCTTTTATAATTTATGTGTTGGGAGTCTATTTGAAAATGCCGAACCACTTTGTACTCAATTCGGGTTGTAAGGTTGGCGGTACGTTCCAAATGTTTCTAACAGCCTGAATATTTATCTTAATGTAAATACACAATGTTTCATCGCTTGTGAATGTAGGGTGTATTAAAAGCAAGTAATACTTTTTGATTGGATATAAAACAATCTAAAATTTGCCGAATCTTTCATACCCTCCAATCTGTATACATATGTATTAAGAACCTTTAGCTTTTTGGAAGCAATGAATCCTAAAAATAACACTGAAATACCCTTTCAATACAGTTAATACGTTTAATCACCTCATCACTCTCAGGTGCATTCCATGACGACAGTAAAAAGCTTAAACATACATAATATACTTTATCACCCCCAAGAGCATCGTAAAGATACACAGAAGCCTGCAAGCAATCGTCCTCTTGGACCACATAATTGGAGATAAAGTGATGAGAAACCGCAAGGTGTATTGTTGGGAGACATTAAGTAGGCACAATGAACTTAAATGGCCTTACTTCCTAGGCCCGTGTTAAAATGACTAATCGGAAGCTTGGTTATGAATGGTGGTCCAAAATCTGTTGGAGTAATAATAAAATATAAAATGTGTCATATTTTTAGCTTTAACTTTCTTCTTCCTCCAGAACTGATTTTCAAGATTTTACGATTTATGTGAATGTATTTGTGTGTAAAAATTTTATTTAAATAAATTTATTTTTAACTGACAGTTTTCTTAAAAGTTCTTTTCTAATGAACAGATTTTGTTGGTTCTAAATAGCAAAAATTACGAAAGAATACAAAATAATTAGACCGGATTTCATTGAGCTCTGATAGTTGGTTTGGATATGGACAGACTTTATGCAGACAGATGGGCGGACTCAGATAATCATAACACATGCAATGACAATTGAACTATCAAAAAAGGTGCAATAGACTCAAGAGCTGAATCCTATAGATTATTTAAAGAATTGAACTCTGCTTTCATAATTATATTTGGCAAAAATTATATAATTTTTAAATCACAGGCTCCCAGCTGTTTAGGGTAGTATTTGTTGGTCTTCCAAAATTGCAATTTTGAAAAAAAATACAATAAAGGGGGGATCTGGAACCATGACACAGTGATTCGTTCCCATAAAAAAACGACACAGCTACATATTTAAGCAAATCGGTTCAAGGATTCAGACACCTACCATCTGATGTGTAATGTAATTATGACTTCTATATAGTTACAACTACACACTATATAATTCTCTATATAATTTTTATACAAAGTGCAATTAATCATCCAAAATAAACACGTTTATAAATTAATGTAATTTTTCTTTTTTTCCAAAATTTCATAAATTTGGTTTAGTATATCAAAAGTTATTTAAAAATGTCTTTTTACTTACTAATTATGTTATATTTGTAGTGCAGGGCGTATACTTAATGATATATATTATACGCTCATACGCTTAAGTATTCTTTGTTTATGGTTTAAATAAAATTACTACGCATAAAAACAACAAATTATTTTTAATTAATAGTTATCGTCATCTGATGTAATTATTTCATCATCGGTGGATATATTTTTAAAACAATTAAAAAATACACGTTTTCCTTTTTCACATGTCAGAATATGAGTAAAATTTGTGTATAAGATTGAAATTTTATAGGAAAATATTTCGTTAAAAATAATTGTCTTTTTCTCAAACTAAACAAAAACTGGCAGCTGTTCTCTGTTCGATTTGTTTTGACATATCGAATATTCGATATTTTGTGAAATTCGTGTAAAAATTGCAGGAAAATTTTACGTTTATAAAAATCATTTTTCTCAAATTTAACAAAACAGACAAGAACAAATGTTCTTTTCTGATTTTATATCAATAAGAATGTAAAATAAATTAAATCATAAAATTAAAAAAATAAAAGTGTATGTTTCTCGATCTTTTTTAAGGTGAATATTGGTCCATTTTGGAAATTTTCATTAAATGTAAAAATTTCTCATGTGTAAAATATAAATATTTTTGTGTTTTGATAATTTTGTGGATTTTGTCCGTTTTTGGTTGTATTTTTAACTGTAATTTATGAGTACAATCTTATCTCATAAGTAGGAAGTGTGTATGTATGTATGTATGTATGTATGTATGTATGTATGTATGTATGTATGTATGTATGTATGTATGTGTGTATGTATGTGTGTATGTATGTGTGTGTGTAACATACTCTAAAACGGCTGGGACAAATTTGATGAAATTTATACAGAATGATCCCAAAATACCCGAAAGTAACATGGGCTATAAAAATTCCGATAGGCCTAGAGGGAGATGTACCCCCATACAAAGCAAATATTGATTATCAAATATCTGAAAAACAGTGGAACTGGTTTACTCGAGAAAATTTAGGACCAAAAGGAATGGTTATCGCTCATACAAAGCAAATATTGTTTATCGAATATCTAAAGAACAGTGGAACTGTTTTACTGAAGAAAATATAGGACCAGAGGGAGGATTATCGCCCATACAAAGCAAATATTATTTATCGAATATCTAATGAATTATAACAGCGATAGTTCTCAAATTTGGTCCCGACAACTTTCTCAAGGAAACCTTTTACTGGAGGAAAAGTAGTACTGGCACAACCAGGGGAAAGGGGTATCGCCCATACAAAGCAACATTTTTTTAGGCAAAATTAAATTTGCCGGGTCTGCAAGTTAGAAATAAATTGAAGAAAAATCAAACAAAAAGTCATTTAAAGAAATTAATTTTTGATCCAATGAATACGAAATTTTAAGCAAATATAGTAATATTTTAGCGCCCTCTGGAGGATTCTATTAAAACTTACAATTTTCTTGAATTAATATCATTAAACCAGATTTTAGTTCATTCCGAATACTTTAGTATTTTTGTGCATGAAGTGAATCACTGTGCATGTGATTAGTGATTATGCATTGTTCATTTTTTAAGGTGAAAAATCGATTTTTTTCCCTAAAATCTTAACATAAAATTTTAGTATTTTCAATGAATTTCTTATTTATATTTTATTTATTTAGGATTTTGTTAAATAAATTTTTAGTTATTGTTTTTGTGATATTTTTATCATAATAAGATACAAAATATAATATTTATATCTTAATAAAAACAAATACAAAAAAAGAAAACATTTTGACCACTAAAACAGGATCTAAATAATAATAATATTTAGCATGAAATAAACATAAATCTTAAAAGAGCAGCAGAAGAACCCAAGAAATAAAACCAATAAACGCAACAAAATCTAACAACATCTCTGATATGTGGGATGTTAAGACAAAAAAGGAGGAAATAAAAGGAGAGAGAAAATAATATAAAGTTATAAAATCTAAAAAATATAAAAATAAAGTACAAAAAAAAAACATAAATTTACTCTTTAACACATACTCGAGAATATAATACACATGTTTTATTTTTATTTTTATTTTATTTGATGTTTGCTCCCCTTTTTTCCTCTCTCCTCTTTCAGTCCTTCTTTATTTGAAGGAAACTTAATACGAGCAAAATAAGAAATTATTAAGGGACAAGTGAGAATGCTATAATCGGTTATGCCGAATCTTCGATACCCTTCAGCACAAAAACGTGTGAAGTAAATACACTTTATTTCACACATACACACTAGGGTTACCCTTTTCCCGGAGTTTATAAAAAATTCGTCATTCCGGGAATTCCCGGAAATAAATTAGAATATCATGTATTCTAAAAAACTAATGTTCTAATAGTTTTCTATTAAAAAAATTGCTTAAGTTGTGGTAAAAACAAGTTGAAGTTCTATAATCGGGTCTGCTGAATCTTTCCGGATTTTATTTAAATACTTTAAATGGTAGCAACCCTAAGCTGAAGCTGCTATTCCGGAATAACTTTCTCATATGGAAACTATTCACAAAAATTTACCACACATATTTACGTCAAGTGCAAAGTTATTGTAGTCGAATTCCATTAAAATGTTTATTTTTAGGAGTTTCATGAGCTTAAATTATTTTCTGGAAAATGGAGAATTTTGTATGAAGTTAAGTCTAATAAGGACCTGTATTTATGAAATTATTATATTTGAGACAATTGAAAAAATATGCTTATTTGAATGGAATTATTCCACACTTAAAAAAATATGAAACTATCCCCCCAATCCGGGATGGTGCCTAATGTGGGACCTGTCAGTAATTATGGACCGATAGCATATGCTAAATAGAGTAAGAAATATATTTATTTTCAAATTTAATAGAACTATTTTATATTTAAGAGTTTCATATGCTTAAAAGCTTATTCAGGTTAGGGTCCTTGTACTGGAGCTATTTTGAACAACCTTCAACTTTTTTGGTTACATTTTTGTATTAAAATAAAAATTTAGAGAAAAATTCTGCCTTTCAAATTTCGAAATAAATTACACACTGATATTCTATTTATCCGATTTAGATAACTTTTGATATGATGTAATACTGCTGCTAATTTTCCCAAAAGAACTGTTTTACTGGATAAAACGTAGGACGGATAAAACCAGGGGGAAAGATATCGCCCATACAAAGCAAATATTGATTATCGAATATCTAATGAAATATAACAACGAGAGTTCTCAAGATTGTTCCCAACAATTTCCTCAAGGAATTGTTTAACAGAATAAACCGGAGGACAGATAAGACCAGGGGGAGGGGTATCGCCCAGATAAATCCAATTTTTTTTAGTAAAACGAAGAAAAAAAGGATCTTTGAAGAATATATTCTCATACTCATGTAGAGAACTGAAGGGGCGGCATTAAAAAACCATTTCAGAAGATGTTGTATAGAAAAAAGAACTATAATAAACCCAAACCTCCTGATAATGGTCGTCCCTTAGTCTATTGTTTTTCATAAAATATTAAAAAATATTTATATATTTTTTTTCTGTTTTCTTCTTTTTCTTTTTTATTCCTTTTCTAACAATTTCCATCTTAATAAAACCCAAAAAAAAAAAGAACATAACAATAAAAAACAAAAAGAAAAGAAGAGAAGAGGAAAAACTGAAATAAAATAAACGTTGAACATAAATTCAAATTGTGGCAAACATTTTTCAAAAATGAAAGTGAACTTGAAGAAGACACTGATGCCGTTTTCGCTTTTATTGTGAACCTTAAATGGACTTCAGACTTAAAGTGTGGATTATAAATAACAAATAATAAAAAAAATCAACAAACAGAGAGGGAGAGAGGAAATGGAAAGATTGTAACGAATTTTGTTGATACCCTGAAAGAATTAATATGATCTCAAATGGAGTATTATCCATTATGTGACCTTACAAGACAAGGACAAGTTAAGACATGTGGGTTTTTGGATTTAATTCTAAAGAGTTGAAGTCTTTGTCTTGTTAGGAGCGTGGTTGTTGATCCTCCAATGTTGGCAAATTCGGGTATGTTGATTCTTCAAGTCATCATAACCATAGTAATCAAGTTTAATGAGTCACCGACTACGCCTCTGAATAGATAGGAGCATGTTTTCTAGATAGGAGTGGGAGAGAGAGGAAATGGAAAGATTGTAACGAATTTTGTTGATACACTGAAAAAATTGATAATATTTAAAATGAAGTATAATCCATTATATGTCCTTACCACACGATGGTGTAGGACACGTTTAGATCTGTGGATTTTTGTATTTGGTTTCGAGGAGTTCAAGTCTTTGTCTTATCAAGAGCATGGCCGTTCATGCTCCAATGTTGTTTTTTTAAGTGAGTGGAAAATAACTACTTGAATATCTCCGAAATTATAAACTATTTTTGATTAATTTGAAAAAAAGTCATCATAATTGTGGTAATCAACTTTGATGAGTCACCGAATACGTCTTTGACTAGAGCATGTTCTCTTCCTTATCAATTTGAAATAAACATGTGTTTTTTTTTTCATTAAAATGTCTGTAAAGGTAATGGAATAACATCCAAAAAAATCGATTTGAACATTCAGCGCGGCAGGTGTATAATAGGGAGACAGTTAAAGCTTGTGTATGTTTCATGATATACTTTATCGCCATCAAGAATAACACATGTAAACACTGAAGTCTTTGTGTGTGAAAAAATTCGTTCTCCATGGCCACAAAATAGTTGGTAAAGTTATAAGATATTATGCGTTCAACTACTTTATCGTCGCAAAGCGTATCGTAGGGAGAGTGTTCTATTATTCCTACCATGAAACTTAGGTAAACTATAAAGGAGACAGTGGGTTACCCTTTAGGATAAGCCAATATTAAAATGACTAGTGTGGAACTTATTAAAATGAATAGCAGTGTCACTTTTTAGACCCTCAAATGTCAAGTTCGCTATAGACACAAAAAACTTTTATGCGTTTGTGCATAAGTTTGCAAGACATTGTAAATATAATCCAACCCCTTTAAAGGATATCGATTGACGTAGAATCATATTTTGACGCATCTGTTCTTCCCTCTGTACTGTTGGATGATTGTATGTTTTATGTTTAAAGACATCTTGATTATTATTTTTTTGGTCCACAGACGTAGAGTATTGAAATGTACTCCCAGAATGGAGTTTTAAACTCAGCTATGAAAATATTTTAATTTAATTTGATACAACAAGTTCAAGCAAGCTCTCTCGCAGACCCACTTTCGAAAATCGGATTTTATATCTAAGTATTATGTAAACGAAAAATACTCTACCAAACGTTTCGAAGATTGGCGCCCCACTTCCGAAAATCATCGCAAATAGCGAAGATTTCATATATGTGAGCAACCTGAAAATATTGAAATTAAATGTGCTTTGTGCAACCTAAATCATCAAATTATACGAGGGTCAGTGCATTATTTTTCAAGCCTACTTTATTGTGTAGGGTTTAACATAATCGGGTTTGTTCGATTCTAATTTTCTTATTAGTATTTTTGTATGTCTTACTATAAGAATGTTTACATTTAAATGTGAGTGCACATGTATGTATGTATGTATGTATGTATGTATGTATGTATGTATGCATGTATGTTTAAACTTACTAAGTGTATGTATGGGTGTGTGTAACACAAACGTAATCATTCTTATTTATTTGTTAGAGTTTCCTTTCCTTTCTACATACAACAAAATACAATTGTTGTTATTGTTGTTGATTTTTCTCCATATTTTCACTTAAACACCCATGACCATATAAACACACACACACATACATACACTCATAAGTATGCACATATAAAAACACATTTAAATACTAACTGACATTAATAAATTTGGAAGAGTGAATATTTTCCGTTAGATATAAAATAATAATCAAGTATTAAAGTTATTTTTGGCTTACAACGAATTTTTAATATGTTTCACTGAGATGACTTGCTTGGACTCTTAAGCCAATAATGCTTAAATTATAGTTCTTGTGTAATACCTGGAGAGACAGACTACTCAGAGGTGAAATTTATATTTTCCATGAGTTCTGAATGAAAACATTTGGAAAGTTGGCAAATTTCCAGATTAAATGTTTGGCCTGATATTGAGACAATTATAGCTCCTTTATGATTACACTAGATTGAACGGTATGCTGTGCCTCCCGTAAAGATTCTTCTGATAAATTAAATTGTTCACTTTAAATTTAATTTTTCTTTAAAAATCACACTAAAAAATATAAATTCACTAAAATTAAAATTTTCACTAAAAATTTAATTTTTGCACTAAAAATTTATTTTTCACTAAAAATTGAATTTTTGTGCTAAAAATTGAATTTTTCATTAAAAGTTGAATTTTTGTACTAAAAGTTTAATTTTTGTGCTAAAAATTATTTTTTTTTTGTACTAAAAATTGAATTTTTGCACTAAAAATTTAATTTTTCATTAAAATTTAAATTTTCACTAAAAATTTAAATTTTCACTAAAAATTCAAATTTTCACTAAAAATTCAAATTTTCACTAAAAATTCAAATTTTCACAAAAAAATTCAAATTTTCACAAAAAAAATCAATTTTTCACAAAAAAAAAAAAAACAATTTTTCACAAAAAATTCAATTTTTCACAAAAAATTCAAATTTTCACAAAAAATTGATTTTTTTAACAAAAAATTGAATTTTTGCACTAAAAATTAAATTTTTCACAAAAATTGAATTTTTTCACTAAAAATTGAATTTTTCATATCAGATTTTATCTCATACATACTTAAGTGTTACAAATCCTGTGTTGAAATGATTTTACTGTGAAATAATAACAAAAAAAAAAAAGCAGTAAATATTAATTTTTATGTTTGAACATAAAAATGTTAAATTGCTGGGGTTCAGCTGTGGGAGGAAACTTAAGTACTTTTTACACATTTTTTTTCAAAAAATTCTTTAAAGTCATTTTTTACGCTAATTTTTTAATTATAAAATTTATGTTTGTTTTTCAAATCTGTCAATAATTGTTGATGTTTTTTTTAATGGGAAAATAAAATTTATAAGCAGAAAATTGTTTCAAGTTTTAAGGTTAAATGAGATTAAAAACACTTTAATTTGTAACGTTTTATGAATTAACGAAAATTAATTGGTGTAATTTATGAAATTTTAAAGAAATCTCTTTTAAACAATTTATAACAATAATTTGTTCTCTTTTGTATATAAAAGAGCTTAATTCCTGTAGTAACAATTTAAAAACATTTAAAAAAACAGTCTTAATAATTCTTTGTAAATTTATCTTTGTGTTTGGTGAATAAATCTTAATTTTAGTTATTTCAAAAGAATAATCGGAATTTTATTGGTAACATAAATGTTTTTGTTTTTGTTTTTGTATCTTATTTTATTTATTTTCTAATAATTCTATTTAATTTTATAATTTATTTTCAAAAGTTATTCTTATATAAAAGAGATAAGTTATACATTTTTTCCAAAAAGTAGAAAAAAAAGAAATTCATCTCATTTAAAGCCTCTTTTCTTGGTTGCTGGGGGAATAGAAAATACATACATTTTATCATTCATCCGTTTTTTCCTTATATTGGAATTTACATATTTATATAAATTTATATCCTTTTATACCTTCCACCACCACAAGTGGTGAAGAGGATATATTAACTTTGTCATTTCGTGTATAACGTTAAGAAGGAATCATCTCAGACTCCGTTCTTGCATCAAATCAACATCTGAGTCGATTTAAATATGTTCGTCTGTCTGTCCGTCTGAAAAATCGGTTCAGTATATTAAAAGAAATTGAGTGATATCTGAGACAACTCATAAATTCAAGCAATAAACTTTTTTAAAATTGTCAATTATAAATCGACGAGTTAGAACGATTTTTTGCCATAATATGAAGATATATGAGCTTCCTTAACATTCCAAAAATTATCAAAGTCGATTCAGTAGCAAGTTATAGCCAAAAATATAACTAATTTTATGACTCATTAAGTATTCCGTGTGGAGGGTATTAAAGATTCGGCATAACCGAATATAGCATTCTTCCTTGTTTTTAAATTTGATACATAACTGTAAATATATATATTTAAACAAGCGTATAGTTGTTTGAAATATTTTAATTTGGTATGAGTGAAAGAAAACATTTCACATCCTTGTTATATCTGTGTGTGTGCGTATGTGTGTATACGGATATATAGAATATATGAATATAAAATCATTATGAAAATTTCATTGTATTTAACAAAAGTTTCCTTTGAACCAGAGTCATGATGAAAAACATTCAAAATGGAAATGTTTTTAGAGTAAAATTCAGTAAATTTCAATTTAACAAAATTCTCAGTAGGGACATAACTATTGTTATAATATTGAAGAGAAATAATCTAATAGAAGAATTATTATCACATGGCGTGATACACATGCACAACATACTGGAAACTTAAGACTATGAACCTGTTATTTCTCTTTGTCCAAATCGGGTCGGATCTTTTAAAAGGATTTAAATTCTGAAAAATTTTTAGTTTTCAAAAAAGAAAATTTTAATATTTAGTAAAGTTGAATCATTTCGTAGAATATAATATACGAGGTTCTGTCAATGTTTATGATTGCTTTTGCTACAAGCGTTGTTACGATGGAATAATTGTTCCTTTGTTTCTCAAATATCTTCGTAATTATTAAGGTTATCGAAATCAATTAGTTGTTTTCAATACAGGTGCTCTGTGATCATCTAACCCCATTTCAAAAATTTGTAATAAAAAACATTATTTTGTTTCAACATTTTTTGGAAATAAATCTGCAACTTTCGATCGACCAGATTTGAATGAAATTAACTATAATAATAGCAGAGTAGTATAGCATTATAACTTTGACATTTTGGACACTATTGTGGCTCCATGAGCGGAGCTATAGAAACACAAAAAGAGGTACTTCGAAACTTAATTACTTACCTTCGAGTTATTTGTATTTCAACTTTAAAAATTTTTCAAAATATTTTTGTCGGTTTTTATATATGTATATCCATAAGTATTTCTGCGATACTATTAAAATTAATCTATTTATTTTAGAAATTAAATTATTTATCTAATAAAAAAAGCTTGAAGTCAATGTATCAATCACTTAAAAAATAATTAATTTTCAATTTGAAAATTCAACTTCAGTTTAAAATTTGTTTCGAAAAACTCTATAAGGCAATTTGATTAATACCGAATTTTATCGTGTATTAATCAAAATTTTGAATTCTCTGAATTCTAAAATGGAATATAGTTTTGGAAATCGCAAAGTGTTTATGATCGTATGGTGTAGTCTTTTTTCAGACATCAAATAAATGTGCAGACATCAATAAATAAGCAAAAAAAATAAAATTTTTTGGGGTTATTTTTCTAATTTTTGGGGATTAAATTCTTTTGGAAATCAATTTTCTAATTTTGGATTTATCACAAATGAAGGGATATTGTTTGATGCCTGACTTCCAAAGTTGTTTTCTGTGGCGAAATCAATAGCGAATTGAGTGGTGTAATTTATAGTTCTCGTAATGTCGCGCTCCATGCTTTTTTGGGTTTATTCCCATAAAGCATATTGCCTCACAAAGCTGTTGACGTTTATTGTATAGTTAAGTTTTAGTTTTTTTAATAATTTTTGCATGTTAATTCCAGTTACGGCCTCTAAGTGTTAGGTAGTGGTGGTGAACTTCGCTTATGTTCCATTTCCTTCTTTTGGCACTAACTTTTACTGTGTCGGGTTGATGAAGGAATCCAAATATTATTTTATATTCAAAAAAATTTGATAATTTTTGTTTGCGGTCAAATTCAAGCCGTGCAGAACAATAAAATTACCTGATCCACAAACAAAGCCATTATTATGAATTTAACGTAAAAATAAAATATAGTTATCACTGGCTGGAAGATGCTTTGTTAAAACAGTCATTCGAAGTCGTTTTATCGAAAAAATCTACTAAAATAAGCGTGTTAAAAGAGTCAGATAGAATTATTGTGCTTAAACAGTGAATGTCTTAAAACAGTGTCCCTGTTATTAAGCTTAATAGTTAACTGAAACTTCTGTGTTAAAAACAGTCGACTGCTAATACTTGACAGTCGGAGAACTCCGTGTTCCAGAGGAAAACGATGAAAATTAAATAATTGTCTAAGCTATCTAAGTGCTAGACTAATTTCTTTCTGTATATGTGAAGCTACATCAACCAAATTCAGAACGTTTTATGTAAAAATAATTATTTACCTAATGAGAATTATTATTATTCATAAAGTTCTCATCCAGACACTGCAAAAGAATAATCGCTTTTTAATTTTCAATATTATTTATTAATAATAAAAATAATCCTAAAATATCCATTCCATTTGTTGTCATAACATAAAATAACTATAACAATATTTATGTCCCTACTAAGTACATTTTAAAATTTTGTATCTAAACTAAACTCATATTAATGTGATGTGTATAAGGAGTGAGTAAATGTATCTTAATACTTTTGTTTTTAAATAGACATGTATAATAAATTTGTATATGTATTCATATGTGTAATTGTTGTTGCTGATTTCATGTTTAAAGTCGTCATCCTCATTCTCATCATCATCATCGTCGTCGTCGTTGCTCATTGTCGTTGTAGTCCTAAATATAGTTTAGTTTTTCCTATTAGAACTAAATTATTTTAGAATCTACAATATTTTTGTTTATGTTCTTGTATTTTTTTTTCAAAACTAAATATGTATGAGTGTTCATATGTGTGTGTCTTTGTGTGTGTAAATTTTTACTACTAATTCTATGATAACATGGAAGGGCCAATCTTTAGAATAATATTTTTACATAATTTTTAATACATATGCATAAATATGAAAATTTGGTATAAGTTAATATGTGTTCATATGTGTAAGTTTTTAGATAAATGGGAGTTATATATGTAAGGATGTCTGCATGAATGTATTTGTTCATATGTATGTTTATGTTATGTTCATTTTTACTTACATTCTGCGGCATTATTAAAAATAAATACAACTATTGTCATACAAAATGAGTAACAACAATGCCAGGATCTATTTTATAATATAAAATTTGTATTTCCTATTTACAACACTATTTCCAAGGATATGAAACAGATAACAGAAAAGGAATTCTATTTTCAAGATTCATTTGAATTTGAAATGGAAATAAAATTTAAATTTGTAAATGATTATTTTCCAAAGGAAGTGAATGTCGACGAACGTGAGCTCAACAGGATAAATTCTATTCGGGTATGAAAGTAAAAAATGCTATAACGCACTAATTATAACGTAAAGAAATGTTCTCGCTCTCATCTGGGGTATACTCGCCGGTACAAGTGGTTCGGTAGAAGAAGTCATTTTAGCATGTACACAGACGTTTTCGAAATACGTTATAATAATTACATTCTTTCTCTTAAACTATTTTTCAATCAACTCTTACAACACGCCGCTCTTGCTTTCTCTCTCTCATCACAAATGTTTTGCAAGCGGTCTAACCACCGAACAAACAATATGGATGACTAGCCTCCAGTGTATCAATAGGTAAGGATACCTAAGCGTTATATCCACCATACGATCTAACTTCTCAATTACTCTGTGCGTGGGTCTAGTGGAGATTATAAGGCAAAACAAGGAAACGCCCTAACCGCCAGATGCTCTTACTTTGCAATATTCCACTCTCTTAAATTAAATCAACTGCAGGCGGTTAAACCACCGAACAGTGATTTGGCTTATAGCCGACAGTGCCTTAATAAGGAAATACAACGAAGCGGTCTAACTACCAGATGTATCTGCTTCTTAAGGGCTCTGTGTGTAGGGCTAGAGAGTATTGTTAGGCGGGAACTAACCACCAGATATTCCTGCTTTACAATATTTCACTCTAAAGAGATTTATCAAGTGCAGGCGATCTAATCACCGAACTAAGATAAATCTTACCTAAGCGAAAGACGAGTGCAGACTCTATTTACTAGAACAATAATTTAAGACAACAAGAACTAATGTAGCTGTAGTTCTTGTTGTCTTAAATTATAATCTTAGTTGCATCTAATGTTAACATTTTAATCTTTAGAGTTGTATTCCATTATAATGATCTTTTATCCTTCTTAAGCTATTAACCAGTAGATGGCGTAACATATTAAATTAAATATATGTTATGTAAAAACGAGGGACGACTTTTATCCATTACAACAAGTAAAAAATTATACAGGACTTTTCCCAAAAACATTGTCCTTCGTTAGCACCAACTTTTCTGATCCATTTGAATTATGCTTCAAAAGAACTTCTTCAATTTTAAGGTAAAGAATGAGTCATGTTTGAGCAATTGTTATATTATAACGAAACAATTCAAAAGAAGTAATTATCTCTCGTGCACGTACTAAGTGATCGTGTGACCAAGTTAAAAATGCTCAAAAGATACAAGACTTGTATGATCCCTCCAAATACAAAGCATATCTTTTTCATAATGGATATTTAGCTAAAGCTTTGATTTGATTGGATGGCCGGGCATAACATTACGATTCTATGTACATTGAATAATCGTAATGAATCAATTTTTCATCGCTAGTAGTAATACGATGACTTATTTTTGTAGGGTTCAAGCCTCATTTTCGATAGGCGAAATTGATTTTCAACGTATTTCGGCTTTAAGTCATGGGATTCAGTTTTCCTGTTCCTTTGGCATTTGACAACAATCCTTATTATCAAATGACTCTGGTTAACTAATCCTCTCCTAATCTTCGGTTTCAAAGTGTTACAAAACGGTGCATTTTTATCTTAAGCTTTTACCATCAAATGATTGCTTTCTATATGTTCTTAAAATTCCCATTTAGTTTATTTTATTTTATTTTGATCCAATAAAATGTTTGTGGAACACAACTCCCGAATACCCTTGAATCTAAAATGGTTTACCTTGGTGTTTTGAGAAATATTTGTCCCACCTCTACATACGAATTCCTTAGATTTCAAAGTAGGGAATCATGGAAAAAGTTCTGATAAGGAGTGAGATCTAAAAATTCTATTTTCACAATTTACAAAAAAAAAAAAACTATTTTTAAAGTTTTAATCACAAGTGATGAAATTTTGAACCCTTTTCGGAAACTCTTACATTAACGTTATTATAGTGATTTATGTAACTTTACTCCTTCAAGTAGTCCATTTCCCATTTAAATCTAGAACACTTTTAAACACGTTTTTGTGCTCTTCAATTATCTTTTAACAAGAGTACAAAACCTGTGGCCTTAGCTCCGGGTAGTTTGGTGGATTTTCCTTTCTTGGTACAAGTATCAAATTATTGTTCTTGTATCATTCAAGCGCTTGTTTACAATAGCGAAGAGATAACACTTCATGCCAAAATAAGTAGACACGTTATGAAATCTTATGAATGGAAGCGGCCTTTTTTGTAAACATTCCTTGATGTAAATTTCGGTATTTATAGAGCTTCAAATGATTGGCATCGTTTGCTGACATTGCACATTGCTTGTCATACCAACAACTTTTGGGTAAGTTTTGCTGATTTTGGGACCTAAATCTTTCACCAACATTCACTCGAAAATTAGCAACATAAAACTTTTGACCAGAATATTGTGAAAATCTGCCAGAACATACGTTTCGTCATCCATGATGTAGCAAGAATATTTTTTAAAAAACTTGACTTGACGTGCTCTGTTTTTGGCCTCTAAATTTTTAGCTGCATTCCTGTCAGGAACTTTTTCATCCTTGTATGTTTTTAGAAGATGCATTTAATTTAACTTTTCATATTGTCGAAACTCTGAGCTAATTGCGCTGCTTTCCCATCGCATGTGTTGGGATTTCTTTAGAAAAAGCTTTTAATTTTTTGGCTTTAGAAACGTCATGCGTCATACCTGAACCAGGTTTTCTATCAACGGACATGTTATCCCGGTTTAATAACTTTGTAAAGAGTTTGACGGCAGACCTTTAAATGCTTGGCCAACTTTAAGAGAACGAGTGTTAGGACTTTTCGATCTGACTCCTTAAAACTAAAAACACATTTAGTTCCTTTCGGAAATGGTGTATAAAATTGTTCCCACAAAATACTGTCTCTCATATTTGTGCATAGAATTTTTGGAAAAAATTGCTAAAATGTTTTTATTAAATTTTTTTCTTATTTTTTGTTGTTGTATTTTATATGTCTTTTGTACACCCTCCACCACCACAAGTGGTGAAGTGGGCACATTGACTTCGTCAGTTCATGTGCAACACTTAGAAATAATTATTTTAGACCCCGTAATTCTTGCATCACATCAAAATCTGAGTAGATTTAGCTCTGTCCGTCTGTATTTAAGTTGTGGGCACACTCACGTCCAAAATAATTGAGAGAGCTCAATGAAATTTGACCTGATTATTTGAAAAAGTCCTGAAAATTTTCCTATTTTAAACCAACAAAATCAGTTCAGTTTATTAAAAGATATAGACCGATATCTGAGGCAACCTTTAAGTTCAAGGGAAGAACTTTTTTAAGCCAATTCATTCCAAAAATTGTTAAAATCGGTCCAGTTGAAAAAAAATATTGTCAAAAATAAAGTTAATTTTATGACTCATTAAGTGTTCCTGTGTTGTATTTAAAAAAAGTTTGTGAGTGTATGTGCGAGTGTGTATGTACGAACCATAGTGTATTTACCTCCATGCATTTGTGGTGGAGGTTATTGAAGATTCGGCATAGTCGTATATTGCATTCTCAATTGTTTTATTTTCCCTTCTTTTCGTTACAAAATATAATCACATGTGTGTAAGTAAAATAATATGTGTGTAGGTGTGTGTGTGTTCGCATGTGTGCAAGTATATTTATCTGGGACAAAAACATAATGAAATTGTATTTTTTTACTTCGTATTGTTGTTATTTTTTTGTGTCAGATTATTGTAATTTTTAAATAGGCCTCATTCATTCATTTATTCATTCATTCATTCTTAACATTCATACAGATGGCCTCAGTCTCCTGAGCTACAAGCTGGTTTTTGTCTTAGAAACTTATTTTTTCTAATTCATGCTATAATATTTTGACATTTTTTGCTATCGTTTTTTGGTTTTTTTTTAAGTTTTTAGTTTTAGGAATTTCTTTCCTTTTTTTGTTTGGTTTTAAAGGATTTTAATTTTTTTTGTTCAGTTTTGCTGGCTGTTTGCCAAATTTCATTTAAACACATTTATTTCGGCAATAGAATTTTTAGATTTGCATGAAGATGAGCAGGAAAAGAGTATTTGCAGCTTTTGTTTGCTTTGCTCTGCTTTTATTTTATTTTAATGAATATTTTAAGTTAAAGGATTTGTATTTGTATTTGTTTTTGTATTTGTATTATTGGTCGATTGGTTGAATTAGAGATTTGAAAACAGATGGTGTTTTAATATCAAATACTTAATATTATTATTAAAATAAATTCAATCTACAATATAACATTTATTATGAATGTATGTGTGTGTGTAATATATGCATGCATGCATGCATAAATGAATGTATGTATGTATGTATGTATGTATGTATGTATGTATGTATGTATGTATGTATGTATGTGTGTTTTTTATGGATTAAGGACATTAGAAATTTTTAATATTGTGTGAAAGTGTTTCGACATAAAAAATTAAATAACAAATTGTAATAGTAAATTTATTATTGGGTTAATGTATTTCGATTTTAAGTATTAAATTAAATATTTAAATAATCAAGATTTAGTTTTATTTGCATTCAAATAAGTTTAAAGGATCAAATCAAATGAAGGATCAAATCAAAACACTAATAAAGAATGGAATTGCATGTAATACATCATGGCGATAGCAGAGAAGTGTGGCATTATATAGTCCAGAAATATATCTGCTCTTATGCAAAATTTGTTTGAAGTAAAAATATTTGTTACTGCTGTTTAGAAATAAACGTTAGAATTTGATCACTTATTATGAATTATGAAGGAATTTAAAAATTTCTGAATTGCATTATGTCTGAAATTTTAGGAAATATTTCCAAAACTATTTTCCATTTTTTCGCTTTTAGAATGTTTTAAAAGCGTTAAATTCGAGAGTGTCTGGATTAAGCCCTTTTTGCTTTTATGATACAAAATTAGAATAAATATCTTTCAGAAAAGTGTAAATTTTACAAATGTTTTCAAAAAAGTAATTACTTTTTGGATGAAAATAATTGAAACTCGTTTTCGTAAAAAAACAAATATTCGTTATATTTTAAACCTTCAAATTAAAAGTTAAACTGTTTTTAAATTGGTCAATCTTATTTTTTAACTCATTAAAAAAATTTTGAAATAGTTCGGGGAAATACTTTCGGATATATATTGAAAAAATTGGCTCAAGATTATGCGAAATTAAAAAACTTTAAAATTCAAATACAAATAACTCGAAAACTATAAAAGATTTTTTATTTAAAGACGCTTTTTTCATAATTTCCGAAATTCCCCGATTTACGTCTCTATAACACCGCTAATGAAGCGTTAATGAGACACAAACTAATGGAGTTAAATTGTCTGTGAATTATGTTACATTTTATGGAATTCCATCCAGCCGATCAAAACGGTTCAAATTTTGTCACAGACACAGTTATTGCAACAAGCAGCATAGAACCTCTTTAAAGCCCGTTGTAACGTTTTTTAATAAACTTTTTTTCCTTTTCTTTTAACATTTTAATTCCAAATAAATTGGTTGGTAAAACATTTGATTTCTATCGTTGTTTAAAACATCGCCCTCTATGTGTGATGTAATGGTTGGGAACATTGTTAATTTTTTGTCTTTCTGTTTCCCCTGCCACGTCGACAAAGAAATACTTAACATCCTCTGGTATTTTTTGTTGACATTCTCTATATTCATTCAAAGTTGGGATGATAGGAAACTTCTTCGATGCAGAAAATTAAAATCTGCAGTCTGGTTCGATTCTGGGATGCTTTAAATAAAAGTTGTTGGAATTAGAAGTATTACACGGTGTAAGTTATCACCAAACTTAAGAAAAACTTGCGTTATCATTGAGAGTTATAAATTACCATTTTCCTTCTTATAGAAACATTGAGGTACATTCAAGAGCGAGGATTTGAGTTCCCATATGAATTTAAGCTAAGAGTTGTAGAATGTTGATTTCGAAAGTGATACTTGAATAATAATAATAAATCAAAAAGATTCGAATACGAATACAACTATGTTTCTTATATAACAGTGTATCGCCTTCTCAAATAGGGTAACAACCGATCTAATTTGGGTATATTTGAGCACTTTCCTAATACACAGTGCCTCTAGATTACCAAATGCGTTATATCTGGTGTTCAAAATTTGTTTTTCTTGTTCCAGATTAAAAGTCAGTAGAATTTCGGAGAACAGCTAATCAACGTTTTAATTACCAAAGCGGTATTTCAGCGCTGGATTCCAGTCTGAGGCTTTGAGTGACATAAGTGCCACTTGACTGTCTACATCTATTCCTATGATATTTCTGTCATCTGGTAGTCTTTACACTTTATAGTTAACGAAAATAATAAATTCTTTGCTTTCACTAGGAACACGTTATGAAGTACGCGAAGATACCAAAATCAAAGCCACGGTTATATTTGAGCATTAATATAGATAGATCCTAGTTTTTAAGTCTTCAATAGCTTTACATTTATTCATTGGTTTTGAGAATCCTTGCACGAACGTATGTCTCTTTCAACATTTCATAGCGTAAAATCTTGCTGCATTCAAATTCAATTCAATTCAATTAAAAATTCTTTAATTTAGACAAAAAATAACTTTTTACAATATTGTCCTTAATGTTTTCAAACACAAACACTTAATATGTGATGTTGATATTGTCTCAAACATTAAAAACGACAAGACTTTAAACAAATGTTTATTTTATCTTTTTCAAAATGTTAACAAACATAAAAGTTTATTTTTAATTTCGTTCAAACATGAAAATTCTTAAGTATTTTTTTGTAACATTTGTCAGCAATTGTTGGTTTGACTTTGACAACACATTTTACCAGAGAGGTTGAGGTCAGGTAATTACAAATGCTAAACACTAACAACATTTCCAACATTGTCATCATCATCAGCAGCAGCAGCAACAACAAGATCGTTAGTATCAACAGCAACAGCTATAGCAGCATCATTAACACCAAAGAGTGTTCTAAGAGTCTTCTTCAAATGAAAGCCAAGGATAAATGAAAAGAAGAATAAAGAAAAACAACATAAAAATACATGTCATAAGTGCTACTTATGACAAAGTGTTTGATGGGTGTAAATTGTAAAAAAAACAACAACAATAATGGAAAAAAGTATTTGTTGTTCCAAACAAAAAAATAAGAAAGGAACTTTTAGAAATACTAATCTGTTTGATTGCTTCACACGGTGTGTGGGAGTGTGTGTGTTTTGTAACCTTGTGCTTTATTAAAGACAAAAAATTATTTTGTCAGTCTGTCTACCTGTCACAAAAGTTCATTAATCCTTTTTTGCAGCTGTTCTAGATTTGTTCTTTAATTACTGCGTTTTTGTAATGAAAAAGTTTATATTTATTTGTTTAAGTACAAATGCGCTAAATTTAACAGTTAAGAACAATTTTAATCACTGTCTGAAGTAAATAAGAAAACAAGAAAAGAAATTTAAATTAAATACTAAATGAACAACAATAATATATTCAGTTATGACGCATTTGAAGTGCACTTCAAATTGTTTCACAAAAAAATTCCATTTCAGGTAAAAAATTTTAAAGTGAAACTTTGAATTTTAGTGAAAAATTCATATTTTAGCGATAATTTCAATTTTGGTAAAAAACTTAATTTTGGTAAAAAATTCAATTTTTAGTAAAATTTAAATTTTAGTGAAAATTTCAATTTTTAGTGAAAATTTTAATTTAAGTGAAAAAACTTTAATTTAGTAAAAATAATTTTTTAAAATTGAAAGTTTTCTTTATGATTTGATAGTAAAAACTTTCAAATTTAATTTTTGAAAATGTAAAAAAATTTTTCATGAAAATTTTTATTTTTGTAAATTTGAAATTTTTGATTTGAACAATTTTTAGTGTGAAAATTTCAATTTAGTTAGTGAAAATTTCAATTTTTAGTGAAAACAAATAAAAATTTCAATTTTATGAAAATTTGAAAATTTCAATTTTTTTTAAACTTTTAGAAATAAAATTTTCAATTTTGTAAGTGACAAAAAAAATTTTTTTAATGAAAAAGTTTATATTTATTTGTTTAAGTACAAATGCGCTAAATTAACAGTTAAGAATAATTTTAATTGTTAGTAAATAAGAAAACAAGAAAAGAAATTTAAATTAAATACTAATGAACAACATTTATAATTTTTGAAGTGCACTTCAAATTGTTTCACAAAAAAATTCCATTTCAGGTAAAAATTTTAAAATTAAAATTTTAAAGTGAAAATTTAAATTTTTAGTGAAAAATTCAATTTTAGTGAAAAATTTAATTTTTAGTGAAAAATTCAATTTTTAGTGAAAAATTCAATTTTTAGTGAAAATTTCAATTTTTAGTGAAAATTTCAATTTTTAGTGAAAATTTCAATTTTTAGTGAAAATTTCAATTTTTAGTGAAAATTTCAATTTTTAGTGAAAATTTCAATTTTTAGTGAAAATTTCAATTTTTAGTGAAAATTTCAATTTTTAGTGAAAATTTCAATTTTTAGTGAAAATTTCAATTTTTAGTGAAAATTTCAATTTTTAGTGAAAATTTCAATTTTTAGTGAAAATTTCAATTTTTAGTGAAAAATTCAATTTTAGTGAAAAATTCAATTTTTAGTGAAAAATTCAATTTTTTGTGAAAAATTCAATTTTTAGTGAAAAATTTAATTTTTTAGTGAAAATTTCAATTTTTGGTGAAAATTTCAATTTTTGGTGAAAATTTCAATTTTTGGTGAAAATTTCAATTTTGATGAAAATTTCAATTTTTTGTGAATTGAGAGAATATTTGGAGATTTAAAACAAAATTTTAAAGAATTTTAATTAAAAAAATAAAATTTTAAGGAAAATGTTTTTTTTTTTTTTAAGAAAATTAATCTTTTAATAGAAAATTTAAATTTTAAGAGAAAATCAAAATTTCAAAAGGAAATTTAAATTTTAAGGGAAATAAAACAGACACGTTAAATATTAAGAGAAATTAAAAAAGAAAATTTAAATTTACAAATAAATTTTTAATTTAAAATTTTAAGAAGGAATTTGAATTTAGTAGAATTAACAGAAAAATTTTAGATTTTAGGAGAAAATTTCAATTTAAAGAGAAATTCAAAATTTTAAGAGAAAATTACAATTTTAAGAGAATATAAACATTTTAAGAAAATGTTTAAATTTTAACAGAAATTTTAAATATTACAAAAAATGAGAGTTTTAGGAGAATATGAAAATTTGAAGAGTAAAATTTGAATTTTGGGAAAAAACTTATTGTTTAGATGAAGCATTTCATTTAAGAGAAATTCAAAATTCTAAGAAGAGAAAGAAATTTAATTATTTTTGGATTTAACTTAGATTTTTATAAATATTTCAGTTTTAAACAAAAAAATCTAAAGTTATAAGAGAAATTTTTAATACGAAACTTCAATTTCAAGAAAATTTAGATTTAAGAGAATATTGAATTTAATGGGAAAATTGTATTTGAGTTTAGTGAAAGTTGAAAGAAAAATATTAAATTTATCAGAAACTTAGTTTTAAGAAGAAATTAATCAAATTTTAGAAGAAAATTCCATTTAAAGAAAGAAAGAATGAAAGCGGAAACTTAAATTTGCATATTAAGAGAAAATGTTAATTTGAAGAGACATTTTGTATATAAAGAGAGAGATAATTTTCAATTTTAAGATAAAATTTTAAATTAAGAGAAAATTTTAAATCACAAGACTGATTTCTTTGCTGTCTCTGAACTCCCATTGTTGAGCTACTCTCCTTTTATCATTTATAAGATTTTTTTTGTTATTGTTACCAATCGAATGATAAACTTATATATAACTATATCTCATTAAAAATGTTCACTGACTCAATTGAAATATCATTCAGTCCTACTAAAAGCAAAAATGGGATTTTTGTGTACTTAAGTCTTGAATTTTAACTATTTGAAATTGAATTCTTAAGTTCATCTCGAGATTATTTTAATGAAAAAATATGTTTAAGGTGTTAAAACTTATTTTAAGGAAAGTTCCTAATTTGTTTCCTTTTTCCCGAAATAAACTTCAATCCATCTACTACCCTTATTGAAGAAAACACTCACATGGAGAAAAGTTTTTTCAACTGGAAATTGTTAAAAATAAAAGAAAATTTGTATTTTATTTTTTTGTTTTGTTTTTAATTAAAACGTTACATTTTGTATTTTATTTTTTTTAACATCCTGTATTCTTTCGTTTAACTAGATTTTCTCCTTTTAATTAAGTGCTTAACAATAATAAAAATGTAGAAAAACAAAAGAATTGAAAATGTTGAGAGAGGGAAAAAACAACAACTACAACAACAATAAAGAAATACTCTTAATTGGTAATACAATACAATATTACGATGACATTATTCTATACAAACTACGAATCACTACAATTCCACTCTTGTTAGTCCATGTTCAGCAAATACAGCGATATTCACACGCTTCATGCATTTTACTGTTAACCAACCCCCGCTTTTGCAGTGTCACAATTCGGGGTATTTGGAAAAAAGACTTGGAATAGTGATACTTAATTCATTAAAATTATTTTCTATCAAATTGTTAACGACAACTGTTTTTTTTTCTGGTCACAATTTTCTTAAAATTTCTTTTATTCAGTTCATTGACTAAATGAAAAATAGAAGGATATAAGAGGATATGTATATATACGAGGGTGTGATGCGGGAAATGCGACAAGAAATGTCATTAGAATTTTTCAATTTTTCATCGAAAATTTCTTCTCATGCTCGAGGGTTTGTCGAAGAAAATTTTCAAATTTCCCATAAAGTTGTTGGTATAACGGGCTCTACAAATACCGAAATTTATATCGAGGAATTTTTACCAAAAAAGGCTGATTCTGATTTTCGGCCCTTATTTTGAATGAAAGGGTGCAAGTCATTATGGTAAAACAGGCTCTTTAGTTGTATAAGAACCATAATAATATAAGAACCAGAGAGGCAAATCATCAAAACTGCCCGGAGCTAAGGCCAGTAGGGAGTGTTGGGATGAAGAGCACAGCAAGGCGTTCAAAAGTGTGGTAAATTTGAGAAAAGTGACAGAAAGCACTATAAAAACGTTAATGGAAGAATTTCCGAAAAAGGTTCAGAATTTCATCACTTGTGATTAAACTTATATTTCAAAAAAAATTTAAAAAAATATTTACAATATGTATGTTAAAATCTATTCAACCTCACTCCTTACAACTGAGATGTCTTTAGTTAATCTCAATCCCTGAATTAAAACTTCCATTTTGCATAAAATTAATCTCTTTTTTCCCTCAACAAATTCATTGCAAACGCATTTTCTCTTTTTTTATTACCAAAAGTACATCACAAAATACAGTCTTTATATAATTTAATGACCGACTAAATATTTATTCCATAAATTCACTCAATCGCTTTTTCAAAAAATCCCTCGTAAAATACAAAATGAATCTGAGAGAAAAACTTCAACGAAAATAATCCACTGTAACAATTATTTTTACAAAAAAAGTAGAGACAAATAACGCTTATTTTAGTTGGGTTTTTTAATACACCTGCATTTTACATAATACATATAGATTTTTATATGTATGTTTATGTGTGTGTATGTGATTTTTATTTATTTGTCAATGATAATTGTAACATGTCATGTTCTACAAATAGTATTCAGGGAATCAAAACTACAACATAAAAATGGTAATTGTTTATAGAAAAAAATCAAGTGAGAAATATCTAAACGGCAACAACGAATTTGAAATATGCTATAATATCGATGGTTCAATTTTTTAATTAATATCTGGTACAGAATATCTTTCTCCTAAAAATTTAAATACAACTAACAACAACTTCTTACCGATTTTTTGTAGAGCTACAAGAATCACTACTCAAACCATAAACACTGTTTCAACTGAAATTGCGACATTAATTTAGTCATTAATATTATTTTGGTTAAAGCTTTTGGTTAAAGCTCTAATATTGGGCTTTTTCATTAAAGTGCATTTTGTGGAAATATTTTTAATATATAAATCGTGGAAGATCCGGAAAGGATCTTATATGAGTGGTATAACCAAGTGTGAAACCATATTCATCAAATTAATTATATTTACACTTGAGAGAGTTAGAGTAAAGATTGGATCTAATTTTAATAAAATCCGTTAATATTTATAAGTTTTAGAAGCCTAGAATCGTTTTCAGAGAGGAATTAAGTATAATAAAAATATGGATATATGTTTCAAAAATTTATTACATAAATTTCGGACAATTTAAAAAAATGTACCAAATTTTGATGGTGTTGTTCTATATTTAAGAGTTTTAGAAAATTAAATACCATTCTGGGAAGGGGATTATGTGGGAGTTATGTCATATGTTGTTCCATAATCAAATATTTTGCTGCTTATTCTTATACTTCAGTTAATACACAAATTTCAGGAAACTTTCTTTAATATTGGGACTTATATAACACCGATTTTGGAGGGCGCATCTCTCCATAACCCTGTTCTAAATATTCCAATAAAATGATTTATCTATTCCATATCTTTTTCACTACAACAGTTCTACATTTTTAACTCCCTCTGCAATAGTTCTAAAAATAGTTGGTAATTATTATTTGCATTGTATGGGGATACATCATCCTCGGATCCTACTTGTCTACATTTTCCCCAGTTAAACTGTTCCTTGAAAAAGAATTTGGTATGAAAAAAATCTTATTTGTTTCACATTAAAAATTCTTTAGATGTTTCATTATTAATATTTGCAATACACACCGCTACCTCCCCTCAGACTCTATTGGTCCTTTATTTTGTCTAGTAAAACAGTTTTACGACAAAGTTATTAGAACAAATTTTAAAGTTCTTAAAATATTCAATAATGAAAATTATGTTGGGTTTTCTTAAATATTGGGATCATTCTGTGAAATTCTCAAGAAAATCCGTCTATTAGTGTTATTGTCTATAAGTTCCAAATAAGTACAGATTCATTTTTATATATAAAATGATTTCTATTAAATCGTTCTGAAACTTTTGAACCATTGCAGATATTTACAGAAAATTCTATATGGTTATAGTTGAAGTGTTTTCAAGTATTTGAAGTCTCCTCCCAATGGCTAGTGACGTGAATTGCCAAAATGTGCCAGTTTTTTACATATGTGTACGAATCCGTAAAAAAGTTATATTAATCTGTAGTTGAAATTTTCAAAAGAATAATGTTTTTTATTATTTTATAAAAGGTGGCAACTTTAATTCATTTATAAAACAATTTTTCTTTTCGATATTTATTATTCGCATAATGACGTCAAATAAGTCGAATATTTTTTCAGTTACTCTAAGCGTATACTTAATATGTTCATAAATTATTGAAATTACTCATACTCCATAAAGACCTTAATTAGAAGAACTCAAACTAATTAAACTAGCAGACGCGGCAAATTTTGTTTTGCTTAAAAAAATTTGCTTTGCAAGGATGATTCCCCTTCCCCTGGTCTCATTCGTCCTACGTGTTTTCCAGTAAAGTTGTATGGGGGGTACTTCTCTCCCTGGTCCTATCGGAATTTTTATGGTCTATGTTACATACATACATTCATACATACATTCATACATACACACTTCCTATTTTATATGAATAGATAAAGTGTAAAAATTATAAATAATCTAAATATCGATATGATGAGCTGCATTATCTGTCCTTATTTACCTTTATTGTCCGGTTCAACATTCCTGTTATATCTCAATAAGCATTTTTCTTGGAATTTCAATGTTCAAGTGTTGAAATACACTTGTATTAGACTTTATTTTAATATCATATTCCAGTGAAAAGGAAACTTGAATTCAAGTCGAACATAACTGTGTTTGGATTATTATTAAGAAAAATTAAATTAACCTTAAATATACAGTAGAATACAACCCTTCAGCAAAAGTATGATTCAAGTATTAAAAATAATGAAATTCAAGTCATTCGTGAGACTAATTTTTAATACAATATTTTTTTATTGCAAAAAAAGTTTTCTCATCTCAGAATTTTAGGTTTAATTCTTTAAAGACATTTTTTATCTGCTTCTTTCCAAATTAATCGCGATTCTTGATTTCTTTTTTCAGAAAAAAGTCACAAATTCTTGAATTTCTACAACAAAATATCTGTTACAAATATATTCCAATTATATTGTAATAATTGTAATAAGGAGTTATACTCCTTTCGCGAGTTATATCGTCTTATAATATTTTTATTTATTTCACTAGAATGTTTTCAAATTATTTTTTGAATTTGTTTGACAAAAAATATTTAAAAATTTAAATTTAAAAAAAAACATTTGAAAGTAACTTTCAAAATACTTGGGAATTAAACTGGAATTCAAACTTAATTTTCAATATTTGAAATTCATATAGGAATGATTGGGCATAAGATATAAAACTCCCGAGTCAGTAGCTTTATTATTTAATAAGATCAAAACACTAGACTAATTTAAGTCCTTTACTTGGATTATACTATGAAAAACTTAAAATACCCATCATATCATATTATTTTGTAATGGAGGGTGTAAAAAGATAAATATTAATCTGAAAAAATAAAACTACTAAAAAAGGCAAATAGTCATTGTTAAGCAATGAACTTATCTGACTGACTGCTATAGTTTTCACAACATTTAGTGACTGTTTTTCTGTTTTTCTTTATGAACATCACTTTGTTGCAATTATTATTATTATTTGTATGTATTTGTAACTGCATATGTGTGTAAGTGAGTTTAAATGTTTATTTATTTTTATTTTTTGTTTATCCCCATCAATTTGCCACGACAATAACAAAAGTGCAATAACAACTCCAGTGCCTGATGATTTCATGTAAAACAAAATGTTTTGTTTTGCGATTTGTAACAGAACGATTACACAAATATCACCTGGGGATCATGGTTACACTCTCATGGTATTTGTTGGTGTTGTTGATGTTTTTGCTGCAGTTAAATTGATGTTTTCTTTTTTTTTTGTGTAACATATTCAGTGACACACATACTAAGTGTTGCATGTATATAAAAAGCAGCAAACTCAAACATTTATATAAATTAGTTCATATATGTATGTGAGTGTATACGTTTTATATTTGTGTATGGGTTAATAAAGAAATATATGTGTATGTATATGTATTTATATATGTAAATGATGGATGTAGGTTATTGGTTTGTTAGTTTGTTGGTTTATTTGTTGTTGTTATTTTTAAAGGTTCCATTATTGTTTAGTTGTCAACACTCAAAGAAATATTGTGGCGAAAGTAATTAGAATCAATTTCTTTGAATTTCGAAATTGTAACTTAATCAAATATTTGGAATCTCTTATTTGAATATATAAACTAAATTTAACTTAATTGTGTATGAAGCTTTTGGGGAAATTTATTGCTTTTGGGAAATCTGCCATCAAAAGGTGGTTAAAGTGACAGTTATATTAATTTGTAATATTTATTGAAAATATAGAAATATAGAATTTTGTGAAAATATTTTGAAAAAAAGGAATAAAGGCTATGAAAAGGGTGAGACTGAAAGAATTTTAACTTAAGAAATATTTCTCAATTTAAATTCCGATATCAACTTTTCTAAATTTGACTAAATCTACATAAGTATATGTACTTTATCATTTCAAAAATAATCAAAATCGATTTAAACCTTAAAATTCCGATAAACAATATCATCATCCTACCAAAATCATAAAAATCGTTTCAGTAGGAAATAAGTTGTTTTATACTGCAACTTTATTAACTCTTCCCGAAGTTTAATTAGTGTTTAAATATGGATCAATAACATTATAATTTTAATTTTTATAATCAACATTGGTACACTTTATGAATATAGATTTACATTAGACTATAGTTACCTTATAAGGTCTCTTTTTAAGAAATAGGGTAAAGCCCCTTTCCCCAGAATATGAATTTAAATCCCTAAAATATTTTTTTTGTTACATTATGAAAATTGTTCAACATTTGAACGTAACTTCCATGTGAGATCTGTTTGGAAAAAGAAACCAAAATAATAAAATTGCTGAATTTATCAATGTTTCATTGAAATTTAACATAAGGGTTCTTTAAATATAGCTTTTTTCTAGTACGTAAGTACTAACTTTGTTTTTGTACTTTGGCTGGGTAACAACATTTGTGAAGAATTTTAAAAATATCTTGAATCTGAGTTTAACTTAATGAAACGTAAAATATTTTTATACCCTCCACCATCACAAGTGAAACACTAAGAAGTAATCATCTAAGACCACATAAAGTATATATATCTTCCTTTATCAAAAGAAAATCTGAGTCGATTTATTCATGCCCGTTTGTTTTTCAGTAGTTGTTGGAGACAATCTCTCCGAATTCAATGAATTTTAACCACATTATTTGGTGTTGTATCGGCCTATTAGCAAATACCTTACAGACCAACATCTGTGGCAACCCCAAATTGTTGACAAATCACTTTTCTATAATTTCAAACAAAAGACAATTCGATTTAAACAAATTTAAAGCAATAACATACAGTTGTATAGTGAAATGATAAGGATTGAGATCTTATCATTTCACTAATCCACACGTTTTTCATCAAAACTTTTAACTCAAGTTTTATATGATTTTTTTGATCAAACATGTCATTTAAATTAAGCGACCATAAACAGAGTACGGAAACGGAAGTCAAGTTTTCAGAAAAAAATATTTAATAATATAAACGTTCAAGAAGATTTTTTCGGAAATTCCTGGTTAAAAATTTTTTTGTTTCTGATGCACCTAAAGTTACAACGGGATCCTTAAATGCTAAAATTTATATCAAGGAATGTTTAAAAGAACCCTGCTTCCATTCATAAGACTTAATAATGTTTCCACTTGTTTTTGGACCGACTTGCCTTTCTGCTACTATGTTAACTAAGACATTGAGTGTTAAAAGAACAGTTATGTAGCTGTTCAACACTAAGGCCAGTGGAGAAATATTGGGCTCTTGTTAGAAGAGAATTAAATGCACAAAAAAGGTGTCCAAAAGTGTAGTAGATTTTAAACGGAGATAGACTACCTGTTCGAGTAACAAAGTGACAATGAACACTATAACAACTAAGAAAGGTTTAAAGTTTCATCACCAGCAATTTCAACTTTAGAAATATTTTTTTGTAAATATATGTCCATGCTAAGTTGAAACTGCCACTTTTAAATATTGGTAAACTTTATTATATTTTTCTACTGTCTTTTCCCAAATATCGATGCCTATTTGGTTATGGGTACCATATGAAATCCCAATGAATTTCTCTAAAATGTAAATACTGGTACAGGTTCATATATTTTTGATGCAGCTAAATATAAATAGTACTCTTACTTGTTTTAAAGTAAGTTCAAGAAGGTCTGGTCATAACTTTCAATATATGACTTTTAACATGAAATATAGTTTCCAGTTTTACTCGCATGCACAGTGATTCGAATAAAGTTTTTTTAATTAATAATTCTGGATCTTTTTAACCGTTTGAAATATCTCAAAAAATGCGGCTAAAGTATTAGAACTCTCAAAGGCCAAAGAACTCCTCTATCAGAGAAGCTATAAACTTACAAATCCACTTAAAAACACTTTTGTTGCAACCACGTTAAATTTCAATAAGACATCACTAAAAATCTTCTAGGAATCGAGATGCATCATTCATTTCGCTTAAATTTAAAAAAAAATCGTTAAAAATGTAGACAAAATGTGTTTAAAAACTTATTCGATATCTTCCTTTAAATTCCACATAAGTCATTCCTTGGAGACAAAGTTAATCAAAGTTTTAATTGAAAAAAATCCATTCAGTAATTTGAACTCAGTAGAAAACTTAATTAATCTATAATTTGTATATTTTAATTTCATATTCCCGAAATATAATCATAATTATTTAATCCGATTAAATCAAAACAAATTAATGTGAGAATTGTGACATATGAGACTTCATTTCGTTTATTCAAATAAACTTAATTATTAAAGTAAAAAATAAATAAATATTTATTTTGATTAAGATTTTTAATCGAGTGTCATTAAAAGTCAACACACTCACAAGCCTTTATTCACACACATGCATACATTTATAATATTTATATATGTATTTATGTATTTGTGTAACTCATAGTTAAATTACGTTACCTTTACAATTATTACAACAATTATAGTTATTGTTATTATGATTACTGTTTGTTTGTTTGATTATTTTTATTGTTATTGTTATGTTATTACTATAATAATCCTCTACACCATAACAAGTGGGGAAGAGGGTATATTAATTTTATTATTCCGTGTGTAATGCTAAGAAGGAATCATCTCAGAGCATATAATAAATATATATTCTTGTATTACATCAAAATCTGAGTCGATTTTCCTACGTCTGTTTGTTCAGAGCTCAATAAAATTTAGCCTGAGTATTTGTTATAGTCCTGAGAAGAGTCCTATTTAAAACGGAAAAAATCGGTTTGGTATATTAAAGAATATAGAGCGATATTTGAGGCAACCTATAAGTTCAAGGGAAGAACTTTCGTAGAAATGTGAATGATAAACCAACAAAATTTTGCCATATTTTTATGACTCATTAAGTGTCCCTTATTATATTTAATATACGTCTTAGTGCGTATTTGTAGCATAATGGGAGTTTGTATGTGCGAAACATAACGTATTTGAATCACACGCATTTGTGGTTTAGGGTATTGAAGATTCGGCCTAGACTTACTTATTTGTATTTTGTTTTTATTGTTGTCTAGTCTGTTGCTATCATAATATTTTATTGGACATGTATTTGTATTGGTTAGTGTTTTTTGTCTGTATTTGTTCTTTGCATGTGTATTGATAACATTTTTTGTTATTGTTGTTTATTTGTGACATACATGTAAATGAAAGTTATTACCCAACAAACCAAAGAGCTTTAAAATAATTTTGTAACAGACTTACTAGCATAAGCGTAAGGCTTGCAAAAGTGTTATGATAACTGTTGTGAAACACTTTTAAACAATTATTTTAACAATTATAATTAAAAAAATGAACGATTGCGGAATATTTTTAGTTAAAGTATTCAAAAAGCTTAGAAGTGCAATTATAAAATAAATAGTTTTTGAAACATAATTGAAGTAAGCTTAGTTTTGTAATATTTTTATAAGCTTAGGAGCTCTATTGAAATAACAATTTTTTTTATTTTTTATATACTTTAGTATTTAAAAAAATCGATTTCACTTTTCCAATTTATCTATTTTTGACAAATTGTAAATTTGTTTTTGTATGTTTTATAAATTCGTCCTCACCCAAAATTTGAAAAATTAATATATTTGAAAGACAACACTCTTATGGAATTTGATGTATTTAAGCTATGCACACTATTTCCCCTCTCTTCCTTTTCTGTTCCCTTCAATTTTCTTCTAACTCATTTATTAAATTTTTGGTCTCGTTTACCTGTGGATATAAAATAAATGAACATAACAGAGGAAAAGTGGGCTTTATTTAACTAACAAATGAATCCGAAAATTTTTGTCAGACTCCACATTATCTTCAGACCTAGAAATCTCATTTTAATTGTATCCAAATTTTCATCACTAATTTTTAAACTAATCTGACTGGGGCTGATTGGATTTTAGAGCAATTCAACAATTTCTTTTGATTCCTAATGGATTTTGTATTTTATGTAACATTTATTTACAATTTAATTTTATATTTTTTTAAACACAGATTTTGTATTTTTATTTTTATACAAATGCAAGCATTAGTCTTTTACAATCACATTTGTAAATATTGTTATATCAACAAGTGTATAGCAAGTATTATTACAAATACTGTTGCTTTAGGAAACATTTTGAAAGTATTATTTTAAAATTATTTATCATTTTGATTAAAATAAAACTATAATAAATATACTTATGAAATGTTGTCAAAAATTCTTTATGATAAGCTTATTTTATAGTTACATTTTGTTTATGTTTTGGTTTGTTGGGTAAATTCTTACACCTACACACTCCCACATTTGTCTATAAATCTATTGATTTTGAACTTATTGTAATTTTTACATTTATAATTTCGTTTCAGTTTTTTTTGTTAGTGGAATATTAATTATTATTTTAGTATTATTAACACATGTTTTCAAAATTATTTATTTATTTTGTTTATTATAGAAAATGTTTAATTACCAGAAGAAAATTCTATTAGAAATTTGATAGAAATTAATGTTTTTCTAATAATTAGGTCAAATTGGAATTATGTTTTAATTAAATCATTTCAAACATATTGAAGGTATGAAGATATCAATTTCCTTATTGAAATGGGCCTTTAATTGGGGAATAATTATACGAAATTTCAATTTGATATATATATACAGCTGTTGAAAATCTTATTATCTTAGGTTACAATGGTACTTCAGTAGCTCTCGAACTGTCGTGTAGGCTTTAATTTCTTTGTTTTGACAAACCCATTCAACTCGCAAGAAGAAAGTTAACTCGTAAATTACTGTCACTGATTTTATAATGCCAGATTCATACTGATGATTTGGACTATCTCCAGTGGGTCCTTAAGCCTTACTCCTGTCAAATAACCTGGATCATCTAATATATAGTATTCTGGAAACAGAGAAGAAGGAATGCGATCTAGTCCTAATCGATATCACCGCAGTTGTGACAGTAGACATTAAAGGGCAATTCTAATTTACTGTCATGTTTGCCTTACACCCACTGTCCACAGATTACAGTTATCAATCTCGATATGTCCTTGCGACTGTAGTTTATGAGTTGCTTTGCTCTTTTCATTTCATAAGTAGGCCACAACTCCATAACAACTTTATTTTAGAGTTTACTATTCCATATCCGCTCGTTCATAAGAAGCAAGTCTTTGACTATAATTCCACTGATATAGTGAAGTGGCTCCTACATGAGCTGAGAATGGAAAATGGTCAGCCTGAAAAGCTGAAATGAAATTTAAATCTTAAGTCCTTTGAAAAGACAACAGATCCAACTCCACAGTTCATCTTTTAATCGTTGATGTAGATTCTGATGCGGCATGTTTCCTTAATATTGGAGGTAATTAATATGAGATGTAACATTCGATCCAGTATTGAATTACAGATCCACGACACTTTGTCTTTCGCACTGTGACGATAGCTTAAAACATGACGATTTTACAGTGCTGAATTGGATCACTGGAGGTTAACACACTAGAAAGCTTGATGCGGTTTTTAACTTGAGAACATTTAATAAAAAAATTAATTTGAACAATTTCGGTGGAAATTTCAGGAGTTAAACAAAGGGGTCACATATGAGGCCAGATAGAAATAACAGATCAAGTTCAACTATATAAAAAGTGGTATATTTGAATAGATTTTCGAAAGTAATAAAATTTTATTTAAGTAAAATTCTTCTTTGAATATGAATGGATTTTTTTAACATTAGAGAAGGGTGTTAATTTATGGGAAAAGTAGTCCAGGGATATACTTTAGAACAGTATTAGTCAAATATCTGAAGTAATTTTGGAATATTTTTTTTTTCAAAATTCATATATTAACATAATTAACAGTAATTTATGGTGTTGGAAAGGAGATTTACACATAAGACTAGGAGGAAATGGTAGTCCAAGGTCTACACTTTAGATTAATATGAGTGGAATATTTGAAATAAATTAGCAACATGAAAAAATTGAAATTTTTAGCAAATTTAAACTTTAATAAAATTTCTGAATATTTCTGAAGTTGACAAAAAAGGTTTCACATATGGTGTTGGATGAAAATGAGAATTTAAGAACCGCTTTATAGAAAGGAAATAATGATGTTTTTAAAATAAACTTAATTCTTTTTGGCAAATTTTCAGATTTTTAATAAAACTTGCATTTTTTGTAAAATTATAAATGAAATTGATTTTTTTCTAAGGTTTTAAATTTTTATGAAATTACGATTTTTTTAATTTATTTTCCGGAAACAATTTTGCCAAAATTCAAATATTTTATAGAAAGATTTGAATTTTTGTTTGAAATTTGATTTTGTTTGAAAAATCGAAAATTTTTATTATTTTTGCTTGAAATTTTACTTTAAAATTTTCAATAACTCGACTTTAAAGGGTGACATTGAGAGCAATATGCAATTGCGCAAAAGAAGCCAATTGTTTCTTACAACGGACTCTACAAATATGGAAATTTAAATCAAGAATCAATAAGACTTCATAATGTGTCTTTATTATTGACCTGACTTGGTATATTGTCTGTATGGCATACAAGCCCTGAGGTAAGACAAAAGCCATAAAGAGGTTCTGAAATGATGTTTCAAGAATAATAATGGATCCTAGACCCGTGGAGAAATATTGGGCTCTTCAAAAAAAAAAATATTAAAATTGTATGTTTAGTGGTTTCGTTTTAATAAACAAATAAGTATGTTAAGAATTTTTCGATCTCACTCCTTATAACAAAAAAGTTATTGAAGACTTTCTAATTTAAGAAAAAATCTATGATTGTTAAAAAATTTTAATTTAAAATCATTTTTTTTAATAATTATGAATAAATATTCATCATTTCTAATAAAAAGTTAATTTCTTTATAAACTTTTTCAACCAAATTATTTTATTTCTTTTTTTTGATAAAAAAGATGTCCTTTTTATCACAAATTTCATATTTCATAAAAAATTTCATATTTAATAAAAATTCTAAGTTTTTACCAAAAATTCATTGAATATCAACAATTTGAGTTTTTCACTAAAAATTCTACAAGTTTTTTTTATTTTTTTTGTTCAACATATTTGATTTCCCCCGGAAGCCACTGATATCATGCAACAGAGTTGTATTTATTCAACAATGGAATTTAAATTTTATTACATAAAAATAAAAATATTTATAGAATTAAACAAATTATTTTTATATAAAAATAAAATTATGCCACACGTTTTTATACCCTACACGATCGCAAGTGATGGAGAGGGTGTATTAACTTTGTCATTTTGTATGTAACGCTTAGAAGGAATCATCTCAGATATATATTTGCATCAAATCTAAATCTGAGTTTCCTATTTAAAACCAGCAAATTTTTTTCAGTATATTAAAAGATATAGATCGATATCTGAGACAATCTTTAAGTTCAAGGGATAAAATTTCATAAAATTGTCAGTTATAAGTCGATAAATAAAAATGAAATTTTGCCATAATATAAATCTAATTGAATCATTCTAAAAATTATCGAAATCGGTTCAGTCGAAAAAAGTTATAGCTAAAAACATAACTAATATTATGACTCATTAATTAAGAAAAACTTGTATATATTGTAAACATCTGTGAAGTGTGTATTTAATTCACATGTATTTGTGGTGGAGGGTATTGAAGATTCGCTATAGCCGAATATAGCATTCTTACTTGTTTTGTTGTTGTTGTTTTTTTCTATGATATTTGTGTCAGGTAATGAATATAAATTTTTTTATAACAGAAATAGATTTATTGGTTTTAATTTTGCATGTTTATAGTCATCATTATCATCATCATCAACGACCATCATCATCATCATCGCGCTTTTGTTATTATATCTTTACGTGTATTTGTTTGTTTGTGTATATGATTGTATGTGATTGTGTATAAAATGAATGAAAATGATATATAAAAAACAAAAGCGTGAAATATATATTTTTCTTTTATAATTTTTTTTATTTATTTTTTCTATTTTATATAAAATTTATTGTGTGAAACTATAAAAACGTGTCAACTTTTTTGTTTAATGTTTTGTAAACATTGAAACACGCACATACACATTGATACAAACAGTCATGCATAATATTAACAAACACGCATACATAAATAAATAACAATATGAAAGAAAGAAGGACAAAATATTCTGAAACAGTAGCTCATACACACACCAACATATTAATAAATACATGAAAAGTACTTGCATATATTTGAGAATAGATGGATTTACACAGACACACTTACAGTGGCATATTCTTTAAAATGTTATTGAAAATTTTAGCATATTTATATGGGCAAAAGAAAAGCAAGTAAAAAAGCTTTATTTAGCTATGCTGAATCAATACCCTCATTGCAAATGCATGTAAGTAAATTCGTTATGTTTCGTATATACATACTCACACATACATTTATAAACATATATAATTTAAAACCCTTTTTCTTTAATACAGCATAGGAACACTTAATGAGTCACAGACTTAGTTATATTTTTGTCTATAACTTTTTTCTACTGAACCGATTGTTATAATTTGGGAATGATAATAAAGTACATATAACTATATATTAAGCCAATATCTTATTTTGTGATTGTCGATTTCTAATTGACAGTTTAATGAAAATTCTTCGCTAGAACTTAGAGGTTTCTTAAACTATCTTTTAATACACTTAATTAATTTTGCTGACAGACAGACGGAAATAGCCAAATTGGCTGTGATTTTGATTTGATGCAAGATTATATGTACATTATGGGGTCTGAAATGATACCTTTTTACCCGGAGGAGGGTATAATAATGACGACATTTTGAATGTAAATAGTAAAGTTTTGGTAAAAAGTGTTTTTTTTTTCTAGAAAAATTTACTTCTAATGATTTTTTGTAAAAAGATAAATTTTTGGAAAATTTGTTTAAAAAGTAGAATTTTAAAAAATGATTTTTTTTGGAAAAAATTTGATTTTTAAGAAACTCATCTTTGGAATTAAAAAAAATTGTTAAATTTTTTTTTTTAAATTTTATTTTTTTATAGAAAATATGATTTCTTAAACACAAAATTATTTTAGTCATATTTTTTTCTTCTAAACCGATTGTTGCAATTTTTGGAATAGTAATGACGTATTGCAGTTTAATATTACGACTAAATTTCATTCTAATTTGTCGACAATTTTACGAAAGACTTTTGTTTGAACTTAGAAATTGGCTCGGATATCGGTCTATAACTTTTAATATGCTGATACGATTTTGGTGCTTTAAACAGGAAACTTTTCAGGACTACAGCAAATACTCAGGCCAAATTCCATTGAGCTCTGTCAATTATTGTGAATGTGAACGTGCCAAACCAAACCAACGTAGAGACAGACGGACATAGCTAAATCTACTCAGATTTTGATTTGATGCAAGAATAGGATTATAGGGTTTGAGATAATTTCTTCTTAGCATTACACACTAAATGTTATATTTTTATACCCTCCACTACCTCAATTATATATAACTATAACTTTCCGTGTGTAACGCTTAAAATCTGTCTCGATTTAGCCATATCCGTCTGTCTGTTTTTTACACGTTCACATATTAAAAAAATTGACAGAGCAGAATGAATTTTGGCCTGAGTATAATTATAGTCATTAAAAGCAGTTCAGTCTATTAAAAGATATAAACCGATATCTGAGGCAACCTCTTAATTCAAGCGAAGAAGTTTCGTAAAATTGTCAATTATTCGTTGATAAATTAGAATGGATGTCATTTCTAATCTAAAATTATCAAAATCGATTCAGTAGAAAATAAGTTATAATTACAAATATAACTGATTTCTGACCCATTAAGTGTTCCGTGTTATATTTAAGAAAAACTCTTATATGTTGTATGCATTTGTGCATGTATATGCGATATAAGGTACATGTACAAAACATAATGTATTTAGACATTTGTGGTGGAGGATATTGAAGATATATATATAGAATTCTTAATTGTTTCATTTTAATTTTGAGTAAATATTTTATTTCTATGTGCAACCAAGTTTTCTTAAAAATCTTTTTGCCCATACGTTTTGTAAAGAAAACATCATAAATATTTTTTATTCACTTGATCAATATTAAAAATATTTTTAAAAAATAAAATAAATTTGCAATTATCTTTTTAATAAAAATGCTACTATTTTTCATACTTTTGTTTATATGTATTTACGTATGTCTGCGTGTTTATGATTGAAAAATATTTAAATATTAAAAAAAAGAATAAAATATTTTTATTTATGTTTAAATTGACATCATGTTGTTGTTTGTTGTTCCTTTTTATGTGTTTTATTTATTTGTTAAGCTTCGCCCTACAAATGTCATTGTATGAGACATTTGTTTGATGTTGCTGTCATATGTGTCTGTATGTTTGAACAAATTTTTTATGTTGTTGTCAATGTTGTAGTTGTGACAAAAACAAAATGGAATTCAAACTTTTAAATCAATCCACACTTTCAACAAAATTCACCTTGTTTACATTTACATACAAACACTTACTTAACGTGTGTGTATATAACCTTTACATATGTTTGTGTTCTTTTCCTTTATCGTTGTCTGTAAGTTAATTGACACAACGACTCGCATTCATCTTTGAGACACGTCAAATGAACAGCACAAACAATCTTTTCTCATTTTTTGTCACTGATCATAAAAAGAAGGGCATAAGTGGAAAGTGTATCACAAAAGGAAAAAATGTCGCATTATAAATTTTTGCTCAGTGTATGACACGTGTCATTTTATTAGAGTTCTGTTGTTTTTTAAAGCTTAAAGTGAGAAATGTTTAAAAAAAGGTGAAAATGGAAAAAGAAGATGTAAATGTTTTCTAAAAACTTTTATTTAAATGCAAAATTGTTGATATCTAAGAATTTACAGAAAAAGTAATAAAAATACATTCTATTCTGTATACAATTTTGCGTATACTTGTTAAAAGCTAATAAATATTAATAATACGCCATCAACGCTTGAAATAAAAATTTTTAAAATTTCTTAAAGAAGAACAATGTTGAGTTACATTTCCTAAGCAACTTATGTGTCAAACATAAAGTAAATTACGAAAATTGTGTATGGAATTTTGGATATATTTAGGTCCATATATTTGCTATTGGAAAAAGTACTACAAAATCTTATCTCCACCACTACAAGTGGTGAAGAGAATATATTATATATTAAGTAGGAATAATCTTAGACGTCTAACATATTCTTGCATCAAATCACAATCGGAGTCGACTTATCTATGTTCGTCTGCCTATTGACAGAGCTCAATTTAGCCTAAAAAATTAGAATACGATTTTGTCATAATATAATTTATCAAAATCGGTTCAATAGAAAAAAGTTATAGCCAAAAATATGAATAAGTCTGTGATCCATTAAGTATTCCTGAGTTGTGTTAAAGAAAAGAGTTTTATATATTAAATACGGTGTATAATTCTAAATAATTAAGAAGTGGGATTGAAAAAATCTTAACAAACATATATCTTAATGAAATCAAAACTACATAACTTACTGGTCTTAGCCCCAGGCAGTTGGGTGGATTTGTTCCTTTTGGTACAAATAGCACATTATTGTTCTTGTATCACTCACGGTGTTGTTTATCATAGTGACAAGTCTTATGAATGGAAGCCTTTCTTGTTAAAATTCCCTGATGTAGATTTCGGCATCTATAGAGCCCGTTGTGACAAATGATTAGATTTTTTTGACGATTATTTTTTAAATTTTGACTGCATTTGGGTTCTAAAGTTTTTTCCAACATTCTCTCGAGCATCAGCAACATAAAACTTTTGACCAGAAAGTTGCGAAATGAATGCCAGAACAAATGTTTCATAATATTTTTTAAAAATGTGACTTCAATTTCCGTGCTCCTTTTTTGGCCTCTAAAATTTTAACCATCTTCTTGTCGAGAACTTTTTGAACTTTGTATGTTTTTTAACCTGGATTAGCTTTAACTTTTCGTACCAAATAGTCCTTACACTGGGCTGTTCTCCTTGCTGTTGGCAAACTCTTTTGAAAATGCTTTATATATTTTGGTTTAGATTTTCATGTGGAGCATTCCTTCTATCGGAACCAAGTTTTCTATAAACGGACAAATTCTTCCAGTGCGTTTATTAATAACATTAGAAACAGTTTGATGTCAGATCTTGAATGATTGGACGAACTTTTTGCGGGACCAAGTTGGGATTTATTGAAAATATTTCATAATTTTAGTACACAGTTACAGATGGTCACTCATTTTAATCAGATCTTCGATATGTTAATTTGTTTGATATTTAACATAATGACTGACTTGTTTTATGAAGGTAACTTGATCCAAAAAATCAATAATACTTGTGTTAAAAGTTATAATGAAAAACATTTGCTGGGAATTTTTCCTTTATACTCCCCTAGAAAATCTCTTTCAAATTCTCAAGAAAATTTCGATATTAAAAAATTTATTTGATTAACCAAAAAGTACCATCAAATTATATATTGAAGACTTGAAAAGTATTGAAGAAATCCTAATTGAAAGAAATTCCAGATTTATAGAAATTACATTTTTTTATAATTTCAAAACTTTAAATTCATATTCCCGCATTTAATATTAAAAAAATCAAAAAGTACCTTGCTAATGGTGGGACTAAAGGATCAAAGATTCTATATTATGTATTCTTACACACATGGAGAAAATGGAAAATAAATATTTTCTTGAACATTGATTTTAAATGTGTTAAATTTAAATAAATAAAATTGTGTAAAAGTACCATTATATGCAAAAAGTACTAAATCCATTCTTAAGAAGGAATGGATTCGGTACTTTTGCTTAATAGTTGGTTAATGGAAATTATATATTAAACAAAGCATTTTAGCACAAAATTGTTAAAAAAGAAAGGATTATGTACTAATCCTTTAGAGTACTAGAGGAAATGGTTATTAAATTAATGTCGGAATAGGCAGATGTATATACTTTCATCGAATATTTTAATCCCAAACTTTTTGCAAGTACCTTTTGATGTCTTCTTAGGAAAGTACCATTTGATCAGTCATTTCTATAGAATTTCCTGTTAAACTGGAACATATACAAGGCGACATTCTTATAATAAAAATAAAAATCGAATTCGAAAAAGGGTATCATATTCTTATTTATCTAATTAAAGAGACTCGATGCCATTTCAAGGATATGACGGCTAATAGCACGTTATTAGACATTAGAAAGTTTATTAGGTGAAAGAAAGAGTGCCCGTCTTCTAATTTCTTATACAAGTACTTCTGAGTAGTCACTCTTAACGAATTGCCTGCACACTAAAATCTATGCTTCATTGGATGTAATTTTTAAAAAGAAGGCAAAAAAGCTGTGCTTCACAGAACTGTCACTAAAAAACAGTGAATGTATTGTAAATGACGGACGTTTAAACTCGCTGTGTTGAAAGGATTCAAAATATGAAGGAATTCAAATCCAGCAAGTAGCACATTGTTGCTTTTAAAATTTCATCCATAGATGACTTAAAGATCTACGCTTTGACATTTTTTTTTCATAAAATATTTAAAATCACCTTAACCATTTCAAATTTCGAAGATTTTCAACTCACCTACTTTTCTACTCTTACACTGCGAAATTACACTAAAATTGTTCTATTTCTTCGGAATTCTGTTTTTGTTCAAGAACAAATCACTACATTTCTGTAAACTTTAAAATCTCTTGTCACTACTTTCGGGAAATGAAGATTATTTGTTTCAATATATGTCATTTTTATCCAAAGTTTATAACTCCGAAAACAAAATCTTTGATTTTTCTGGTGAAAATAGTTCGTGACAATTTGGTTACATCAATATCGATCTGTCTTTACCACTGAATTCATCTATAAACAATCCGGTTATGTTTGTATTTCATTTCCTTCTTTATTTTCCATAATTTTTCCATTTACTTCTGTTATCATGACGTATTGATTTACACTTATTTTCTTACATTTCTTTTGTTTTCATAAGTTTCTCATTCCCACCATTGCATAAGTTGAAGTGTACATGTGTAAGTGGGTTTGTATGTATGTGTAAGATTACTTTTCTTAAAAAACAAAGTTAAAACTCATGTGTTATGTAGTAGTAATAGTCGTGTTGCATGCATAAAAAGTAAACTACAATTTTTGGGTGTCAGTAGTCAGCAATTTTCTTTTCGAGAGTTTCAAGTGAATATTTTTTTTAAAGTTATATAACAGTATTCGTGTTGCATGCTACAATATGTTTTGCTGTTTTTTTTTTCTTTTTGCATAAACGTGTATGTATTTACACAACCAAACAACTAACATAAAAGTTGCTACATGCAGTTTAATTAACACAGCTTTGTTGCTATACACAGATACATATACATATACATACACACGTAAACACATATAAAGAAACGTACAATCTGCTGTTATAAAAACGTTTTCGTTACATCTTGTTAATGTTACCGAAAAAATTCTTCTATGCCTTCATGTATTTGAAGCGTAACTTACAATGACATTAACAGTGACGGACAAAATAATTCGAATATTTAAAATTTTATATTTTCAAATATTTTTCAAGATATCTTTGCTATAGTTACAATGTTTACTTACTTTCTGTTGCTCACTGTAAAATCTTTGTTAATTCTGTTTGTATGTTTATGTAGTTAAGTCGTTTTTTTGTATGTATGAGTGTGTTAAATTTTTTGGTTTGTACTTGAAAGTGTTTACAAGAGAATATTTCACAGTTGCCTTTTCCAATTATCTTTGTATATGTGGGCTTCGCAATGTATTTTGTTTTCTGTTCCGCGAAAATGTAAAATATTCTGTTCATTATATCAGATCACTTGTCGTTATTAGTATTAGTTTATAAAAGAGTAAATAGGAATATTATTTGTTCATCAAGCAGGTCAAATAACGGACTTACTAGAATAGGAACCATAATTCTATCTCCAATAACTGAAATCTGATCTAGAACTGAAATATAATTAAATAAGAACTGAACAAGAACTGAACTAGAACTGAATTGAACTAGAACTAAAAACTGAATTAGAACTGAATTTAATCGTTTTCATTGACAATGAATAATCTAAACGTATACTTAATATTATTATACAGTAAAAATTAAATATTAATCATACGTTACCAATAATATTTCAACAAATTCTATCAGAATTTGTTAAATTAAATTATTTAAATTTTTTTCTTATAAAATAAATATTAATTTTGCAAATTTCTCTTTATAAAATTCAGTTTTTTTTGACTTTAAGGTTAAAGTTTCCTTACATTCCGATTTCTCTCTTCTGCCACAATTTCCTTTGTAAATTCAATACATAACAACATTTTTGTAAATGAAACGTAAAATATACAAAAAAAAACATATTCCTCGTGGAAATTTTCCTATGGCACCTACAATTTCAATACGAAAAACTTTAAAGTCAAATATGTGGAATATGGAAAATTTTTGAGATTTTTTTTGTTCAAAAAATAATAAAAAATAATAATAAAAAATACATAAATAAGTTTCCAACATATAAATATAGTTTTACATATACATATGTACTCTTGAATACAATTGCATATGTGAATGAATGAAAATAAATTTATTTGTTTGGGTGTATGAATGTGTATGAGTGTGTGTGTTAGTGTGTTGAGTATATTTATTTTATATTTTTTAATGGAATACTGAATGCGGAATACAAAATATGGAATATTAAATATTTAATATAGAAATTTGTGTGTTAAGGTTACTTTTTGGGTAAAAATTGTGTAAACATTTTTTTTGGTATTTCCCCTTTTTATTTTTGAGAATTATATGAATTTATGAATAATATGAATGCGGTAAAAACAATACAGTCATTAAATTATGAAAAAGAAACAACTAAATTCAATTTATAAACATAACTTTAAACAAACATACAAACAAATAATACAAATATATATTTGTAGGTTATCTGTATTTGTGGTGTAAATACCACCACATACACATTTATGCAATACAAAAAATCTTGAGGTGAAAAGCAAAACTTATAATAGATTCACATATGTGTGTGTGTGTAATTGAAACTAAAAAATTAAAGGATAAAATGTTGTGACGTTATTTGAAAACAGCAAAGTGTACTAAAGTTAATTAAACAAGAACTTTGTTGCAAAAAGAAGTGTTGCCAGAGAAGTTAAACAAAATTATATAACAAAATATTTCTTTTTTTTAATTTCAGATTTACGTCTCTTTGTCAAACAAAAGCTCTGCTTTATTTAAATATTTTAATTATATTTAAATTTTAATTTAACTCTACAAGTGTTTATCTTTTCCATCATACTCATAAATACTTAAGTAAATAACTGTAGCTATTTTATTGTTGTTGTTTTTGTATTTTAATTTTAGCCTTTTAATCTTTTTTCAGCTTTAAATTTAATTGATTAATTGTTTTAAATGTTTTCAACTCATACACATATATATAAATAAGTACGTATGTGTGTATATCTCGTATAATTAACTGAATTTGTCTGCGTGCTTGCCAGCGTATGATTAATATTAATTTCATTTCGTCAACACCCCTCAGTGTATGCTTTATTTTTTTTTTAACCAAATAAACACATATCGGTTGAACATCATATTAAAAGCATGAAAGAAGAACTGAAGAAAAAATCAAATAATAATTGATTGATAGTTTTTAAAAAGTTTATTTTTTTCTTAAAAGTTTGCAAAAATTTAAAAACTCTTTTTTCTGAAAATATTAAAATTTATTAGAAAACAAGAACAAGAAAGTTCAAACTAAAACTTGTAAAATGTTTCAAAAAATTTTAATATAAGTAAATTTTTGAAACTAAACATTAAAAGCTGATGAAGTTGATGTCAATCACAACTTTTTCATGAATGTAAAAATTAATTAAAATTTTAAGAAAACAAGTCAAGTTTGTATAAAGAGCTCAAATGGCGATATTAATTATACGCAATAAATTTCAGAAACTATTTAAAATTTTATTTCAGACTCTACTTTTAGTTCAGTTTTGATTTAGTTTTAATTTAATTCTATTTTAGTTCTTTTTCAATTGTAGTTCAGTTTCAGTTTAGTTCTAGATCAATTTTTTTCAGTTGAATTTCAGTTCTAGTTGAGCTCTAGTTCAGTTCTAGTTCAATTCTAATTTATTTGTAGTTCCATTTTAGTTCAGTTCAAGTTCACGTTCAGTTCTATTTCAGTTCAAGTTCATTAATATACTCTGTTCTAGGTACAGTTCTAGGTTCAGGTCTAGTTCCGTTCTAAATTAAGTTCAAGGTTTACTTCTAGGTTCAGTTCTAGATTCAGCTCAAGGTTCTTATTCGGTATCAGTTCGTAAAATATTTTGAAAAATTTTAATAAATTCGAATCATAAATTTCTTATAATTTTAAGAAAATAAAAAAATTATTTTGCATTTTTTTCATTTATTATTTTGATTTATTTATTTATTAATTTTATTCAAAATTTTCTTTTGTTTACTATTTTGATTTATGAAATAATTTATTTATTTGTTTTTAACTGGTCATTACTAACACATGTGTATTTATTTATCAATTATTTATTAAGAAAACTTTTTTCTCTCTGCAATTTCATCAAAATATTTATTTAAGATTTAAATAAATTTTAAATTTCTTTTAAATAATTTAATAATACGAAAATAAACCGAAACCAAACAATTATAATTATATAACACACACACATACATACATACATACATACATACATACATACATACATACATACATACATACATATAGAAAACCTAAATACTTAAATAAAACAACTTGTTAATACATTATTTAGTATTTAACCAATAAATTTAAACAAAAAAAATTTCTTTAAATACTTTTAATCCAACAAATTTGCAGAATTTAAATAATAAAATCTTTTTACTTAAAATGTTTTCTCATTAGCATTTTTAGTTTCTTTTGTTCAGAATTCAATTTAAATCCAGAACATTTTGTAAATGAAACAAAATTAAAGTAAACTATTTTTATACCCTACACCACCACAAGTGGAGGAGAGGGTATATTAACTTTGTCATTCTGTGTGTAACACGAAGAAGAAATTATCTGAGACCCCATAATGTATATTAATTCTTACATCATACCAAAATCTGAATCGATTTAGCTATGTCCGTCTGTCTGTCTTTCTGTCTGTCTATCTATCTATCTGTTGGCGTGCTCACGTCCATGATAATTGATAATGCTCAATGAAATTTGGCCAGAGTATTTTGTACAGTCAGTTCAGTGCATTAAGAGATAAAGAACGTATCGGAGGCATTACTTCATTACAATTCTAAAAATGATCAAAATCGGTTCAATAGAAAAGTTATAGCTAGAAATATAAGTAACTTGATGACTCACTAGCTTTTACTCAGTGTTTTCTGAGTCCAGGATCTCGAAAGAATTTTGACAAACGATGACGTGTATTTTCAACTTTCATCGGGCATTTTGCCAAATCCTCAGGATTCTGTCCGTTCTAAAATTTTTATTTAGTATTTGCTACCCGATCCTTTGATCCTAAATATCCTAGATTTTGTCCAGTAAAACTGTTTCCTTAAGAAAATGATTTTTACCCAATTTGAGAACTTTCGCTGTTGTTGTTTTTTAGATACTTGATAATCAATATTTGGGACCCTACCCCCGGTCCTGTTCGTCCAAAATTATGTTCAATAAAACATATTCTGGTAAAAGTGATTGGAACTAAATTATTGAACTCTCGCTGTTATAGTTTTCTAGATATTCTTAAATTAATATTTGCTTAGTATGAGGGGGTACCGCTTTTCCTAGTTCTACCCATCTTATATTTTGTCCAATAAAGCAGATCCTTGTGAAAGTGGTTAAGACCAAATTTGAGAACATCACTGTTATAGTCCTTTAGATATTCGATAATTAGTATATGGTTTGTATTGGGTGTACTCCTCCCCCTGGCTCTATCCGTCCTACATTTTGTCCTGTGAGAAGGTGATTTGAGAATTCTTGCTTTTGTAGTCTTTTAAATATAGATACCACTTCCTCTTGGCCTACCCATCCTACATTTTGTTCTATAAAACAGATCCTTGTAATAGTGATTGGAACCAAATTATAGAACTCTCGCTGCTACAACTCCCTCGAGATATTCCTAAATTCATATTTGCTTTGTATGGTCCTTTTGTATAGTCATTTGTATAGTTTTTAACAGTCTATATTACTTCCGAGTATTTTGGGATTATATTTCAGCAAAATCGGTTTAGTACACAGATTCATTTCTATATATGTATATAGATTAAATGGTCTTGTGTTATATTTAAGAAAACAATTATGTATTGTTGACGTCTGTGAGTGTATGTGGGAGTATGTATGGAGGGTATTGAGGATTCGGCATAGCCGAATATGTCCTCTCTCTCTCTTTAGACTGCATTCATTTAAGGAGAGTAGAACTTTAATAGAAGCCCCCTTGTCTTGGTCTTAATATCAAGAAAAATATACAGACAAATGAAATAATTTGAGTTTTATTTGATTTAGCAAATAAAACATGAATAAACATGCACAAAAAACCATTCCTACATTCATATGTATTTGTATCTTTTTCTTTGGTAGATTAAATTGTTTGCATTAGAGTGAGAAAGGAGGAAGAGGGAAGGGGTAGGAGTAAGAAATGTTTATATGTGTATTAGTAGATATGTTTGTATTCTTTGTAGGATGAGTTTAATCTTGTTGGAAATCTCTTCATTTTTAAGTTGAAAAGCTTATGCAAACAGCATGTAAACACGACTCCGACTAAACTAGAGAAGAGTATTTTCAATGTTTATTTGTTGTTTGTTTGTTTGTTTGTCTGTTGGTTGGTTGTTTGGTCGTTCGGTTTTTTGTTATCCAACTCTATATGCTATATTGCATAAGTGTTAGTTTGTATGTTTGTTTGTGTGTATGTGTGTGTATGCTTGTTGTCTAGGTGAGAGTTAATAATCTGACTATACACTCATATGAAAAGTAGTTAAGCCACAGGAACATATAAACATTTTAAACTTCATACAAAGTTTCAATCAACATATGTGTATTTATATACTTAAATATTCATGCATTTGCCATATTTACCCACACACACACACACGCTCATATATGCTTCCTAACCCTATACATTGTGTAACCTTGTTTATATTACTTAAGTCTATGGAAGAGTGTGTTTTATTTAGTAAATGTTTTTAAATTTTCTCATATTTTATTAGAGTGATTTAGATTTATATTTTGTTGTTTTTTTGTTGCTTTTTTCAGAGAATTTAATTTTTTTTTAAATCAACACTTCTGCTATAACTCTTTTTGTAAAGGTGTTTGAATTTGTTGTATATCCATGCATATGTATTAGTGTGTGAATTTATTTGTTTATCTGTTTTGTAACTTTTTGTTTGTATTTTATTTAGTTGAAAATTATTTTGAATTTAAGCCAGAATAACATTTTATGCTTCTTTATGAAAAAGATAATATTATTTTTAGATGACGTAATTTGATAAAAATGATGTTTCAAAATAAAATAAAGAAAAACTAAATCAGATCCGATTCTAATTCAAATACTGGTTCAGACTACAGTTCGGATATTTTTTTTCAAATTTTATTTCATTTTCTAGTTTCGATTTTGAATCGGATTCTAGTTCAGATTCCAGTTCGGAATATGGATAAAATTTTATTTAAATTCTGGTCCAAATTGAGATTTGGAATCAGATTTTATGTATAGTTTTGGTTCAAATTCTGGCTCAGTTATTTGTTCAAATTATATTTCAGATTATTTTACATATTTTAGTTCTGATTCAAGATCATACATCAATGCAGATTCTAATTCAGATTTTAATTGAGATTTTATTTCTGGTTTTGCATATAAGAAAAAAAAAATGACATGAAGCAAAATCATTTTAGTTTAAATTTTAATTCCGGTTATAATTCAGATCAGTTGAGATTACAGTTTAGTTCCAGTAATTTAAATTACAGTTCGTTCAGAATATATATGTACACTAGTTTATAAAAGATTTCATAAAAAAGGAAAAATTTTATGAAAATTTTCAATTAAATGCATTAAAATGAAAATAAAAATTTGTACTGAAAAGAAATTTTATGAAAATTCCCTCAAAAAAGAAATTTAATACAAATTTTTACTTAATAGAAAAATTTAATGAAAAATTTCTAGGAAAACTTCCCCTAAAGTTTTTATGAAAAATTCCATTTAAATTTTTGTGACAAATTCCACTAAAAGTTAAATTTCTGGATGAAAATTTCTCTGAAAGGAAAATTAAAAAGAAGAGAAATTTTATATAAATTTTAATAAGAAGAGGAAATTTTTTTTAATATGTTGATAAAATGAAAATACTTGTTCAGACGTTGATCTAATCCAAATTCAGAATAATTCGGTATAAATTTATAAAAATTTCAAAGTTTTTTTCCAAAAAGGGATTTTTTTTTAAATTCACTTAAACGGAAATTTTATAAAAAATTTCATAAAAAGGGGAACATTTATGAATGTTTTCATAAAATGAAAATTTTAATAAAATGTACATTTCCATTTTCACAGAAAGGGAAATTTTATGAAAATTTGTATTTAAAACAAAATTTTAATGAAAAATTAAACAAAAAATCGCTTTAAGTTTTTATGAAAAATTCCACTAAAAGTAAAATTTTATGTATATTTCTTGATGAAAATATCTCCGAAAGGAAATTTTTATTAAAAAAGAGAAATTTTATTAAAATTTTCACTAAAAGTTCCCTTTTTTATTTTATTTTATTTTTTTTATTTTATTTTATTTTGTTTTATGAAAATACTCTTTAAAAGGGTAATTTTCATACATTTTTATTCGATGAAATTTTTCATAAGATTTCCATGTTATAAAAATTTTAATAAATATTAATTAAAAGGGAAATTTTATAAATTTTTTATAACAGGGAAATTTTATGAAAAAAATTCACCGAATTAAAATTTATGAACATTTTCACTAAAAGGGAAATTTTATGAAAATATTAATTGAAAGGAAAATACTCATTAAATGGGAAATTTTATGAAAATATTCACTAAAAGCAAAATCTTATGGACATTTTCCCTGAATTAAAATTTTTGTTAAATTTTATATAAAAATTTCCTCTAAAGGAGAAATTTTATAAAAACTTTCACAAAAAAATATATATGATAATTTTCAGTAAAAGATAAAATTTATAAACATTTTCATTAACAAGGGAATTTTATGAAATTTTCATTAAAAAGGAAATTTTTATAAAATTTGCATTAAAAGGAAAATCGTATAAAAATTCTCACTGAATTAAAGCTTTTTGAACATTTTTCTAGGAGAGAAATTTTATGAAAATTTCCAAAAAAAGGAAATTTTTTAAACATTTATTCTAAAAGGGAAATTCTATAAAAAATTTCACCAAAAAGGAAATTTTCACTGAAAGATAAAAATCCACAAGCAGAATTTTTTTTTTAAATTGCCTTTAAAAGGGAAATTATACAAAAGGGAAATTTAGAAAAAAATCCTCTAAAGAGGAAATATTTTTCAAGAAGGCAAATTCAATATGAAAATGAAAATTTAACGATCCACAATAATCTTGTCATCTAAATGTTTACAAAGTCTCAGTTTTAATAAAAAAATATGAATGAAAGGAAAAAAAGGAGTTAAAAACTATGAAAAAGTGGAGACGATTAAAGAAACAAAGAAATTCAAATTACTAACGGAAATAAGAAATTGTTTCTGTATTTGTGTTTGTAAGCCACTCAAATCTGTGGAAACAAATTATACAGCTTAAGTCCTTCATCTATGAAACTGCTACCGTTGAATGCAACATGAATTGAATAAATACATGAATTTTAAATATTTCATTGTTGCTGTTGACGTTGTTGTTGTTGTTGTTGTTTCTGTTTTCTGTTTGTCAGTTATGCTAAATTTCAATCTTATTGTTTACTGAAAAACTCACTCTGCTCCATCTTTTGGTCTATTCTTTAACAATTTATGCAAATCTTCTAAAACAACTAAAGAAAATTGAAAACAAAAAAAGAAGAAAAAAAGACAAAACCAAACAGAACAGAACAGAACAATAATAGAATTCTATAGGTGTCTATTAAGGACGAGTAACGGCGAGTATAAAAGGATTTTCGAAAGTGTGAAAATATGCAAACACCTTTTAGTTACATAAGGCATTTGGTTCAAAAAACACCTTTATAGAGTTCTTTTTTTTTCCATTTCATATCTCTGTGAAATGGGAGGAAAGGAAAAGAATAGTGTTCTGGTTTTAGTCTGCTCGTTGACTATTAGTAGTTTTTCTGGTAAATTTACACACATTGTCCATAAATATGAAATGAAAACAGTTAGAGCAACAGCAGCAGCAATAGCAGTAGCAACGATTGCAATGGCATCCATTTGACTTGCAGATGTTGGTGTATTATATAATCATGACGCCGTTTTATGTTATGTTGCATTCCTAACGGATGTTCCGTTTCGATCTCCAGCTCATAATACAAACACACAAATAAATTCGAACGGAAACTGAAAATAAACAAAACAAAACAATTGTTGTAGCAATAAAAATAACAATAATAATGGAAAGTAAAATAAATAATGTGGATACATTTTTGTGCAGATACTTCATAAATTTCTGCTTATTTCTAAAAAAAGAGGAAAATATATTTTTGGAATTTATTAAAAATTTCATGAAATCTGCATTTATTTAAATTTTGCCAAAATTATTGTTTGTTTTTCCAGTAAGTGATTTTTGGAGAATTCTATTCACATTTTATAATATTTTTATTAAAAAAATTGCAGGTTTCTTCTAATATTAAGTCAATGAAATAAGAGAAGAATTCGAAATTCTAATGGCAAATCAAAACTTATCTACAGTGGAAATATAAACTCTTGAATTAGTCTGAAATATAATCTGGTTTTTAGTTAATATTACAGTCTATTTACTAATTCGTTTCTAAATCTTTATAGCTTAATTTATAGTCTAGTTCACAGATAACCAAACAATACACCAGTATATTCAGTTGTTCGGCTGTTATACAAGCATAATACGATGTTCAAGGGAAATAAAACAAAGAATTTTTCATTCAGTCGCAAGATTTTGCATTGCATGGGGGCTTCCCCTTCCTTTGATGTTAACCATCCTACATTTTGTCCAGTAAAACTTTTCCTTGAAAAAGGTGATTAGTAGCAAATTTAGGAACTCCCGCTTTTATAGTTCTTTAAATATTCGTAAATCTATATCAGTATGGGAGGGGGGTACCTCTACCCCTATCAGCCCTATATTTCGCTCTTGAAAATAGGTTCGTGAGAAAGTGATTGAGACCACATTTGAGAACTCTCGCTGTTATAGTTCCCTAGATATTCTAAAATTAATATTTGCTTTGTATAGGGAGGGGTACCCTTGTCCTACTCTATCTTTATAGTTAAGTTCGGAGATAACCAAACATAACATTCAGCAAAATTCTCGACTTAGAAAATAAAATAAAGAATTCTTTATTCAGTCGCATGCTAATTTTCAACAAAGCAGGTATGTACACTGCAAAAATAAATAACAGTTCCAAAAAATTTGGAATATGGAATGGAAAGAATTGTATTTATTGTCTATAAATTGTTTTAATGAAGCTAAACGTCTGTATGGAATAAATTTAAAATACAGAATTTATAACAAGATAATGATTTTTAATAATTTATTTTTATCTCTCTGTTTTTATATATCTCTGGTCACAAACGAGAAAATTGTTTTAAAAAGTTAATTTAAAAATAAAATAAATTTCTGTTTCTTTTCTGTACTGAGATCGAAAAGTTCTTAACATGCCTATTTATTAATTAAAACGAAATCGCTATGCTTACAATTTTATTTTTTTATTCGATTGAATTTATTATCACAAAATATTCTTAATGTTTTAATCTCCACTAATAAAATTTCGAACCTTTTTCGGAAAACCTTTAACGCTTTTATAGTACTTTCTGTCATTTTGAACGAACAGGAAGTCCACCTCCTCGTAAAATCGTTGGACTCAATTTTTGTGCTTTTTATTTCTCTTTTAACAAGGGCCCAATATATCTCCACTGGTCTTAGCTCCGGGCAGTTTAAAGGATTTGCCTCTCTTGGCACCATATAATTGTTCTTGTACGACTCAAGGGCTTGTTTACCATAGCGAAGTACACCAAGTTAGGCCATAAATAATTGGACACATTATGAAATATTTTTTGTAAACATTCCTTGATGTAAATTTCGGTACTTATAGGACCCCTTGTAACAATAGATTGGCTTACTTCGTCGCAACTGAACATTGTTTGAAATTTGGATTGCTTTTGGCTCCTTAACTTTTCTTCAATATTCTCTCTAGTATCAGTGACATAAAATTGTTGATCAGAAAATTATGGAAAATCTGCCAAAACATACGTTTCGTTATCTATTACGCAGCAAGAATGTTTTATATACAAATCTTGACTCCAATGCTCCGTTTTTGGCCTTCAAATTTTAAGCAGCGTTTCAATGAGGAACATTTTAAGCCTTTTTTAAACCTGCATTAGCTTCAACTTTTCGTACCAAAAAGTCCGACTATTAAGCTAAACTTGCTGCTTTCCTGCCGGATGTGTTGGAAGCTCATTTCAAAAACATCTCTTGGAGCATTCCTTCTATCGGGACCAAGTTTTCTATCAACGTCCAAGTTCTTCCTTTAACAAAGGTAAAAACTATATCCGGGAGTCAAACTATGGCCTGAGGGCAATCTAGTTCATTTGGTTTGATTATTATATCAAAATTAATGTGTATGTGAAAATTTTAGAAAATGATCTTTAAAATCGCGATCCTATGACAAAGTGATTTTGCATATTTTAGCCTTTAACTTGTAAAGATGAAGAAAAATATATAAAACTGTATATTAAAGTTAAACTTTTGTGCAAATCCAGTTATCTCATGTTGAAGAATGAAATTTTAGAATTAGGTTATCTCAGATGTACATCCATGAATTCCGGTAATTATTCAAGGCGTGAAAATGTTTTGAACAGATAGACGGACATAGCTAAATCGATTGAGATTTTGATATAAAATTTATGACGTTTTACGTGATTCACCATTTGAGGTTGTAAAGGGTATTAAAACAATGAAGATCTTCGTAAATGAAAAGGTGTTAAGACTTCCTGTTAGCAGACCATTTATTCAATATTTTTATTTATTTAATTCTCTGAGAAATTTGTCCTGAATATTTCTGTGGATTTTCTAGAATTTTCTTGAAAATATTTGAAAAATAACTAAAATGTGAATATTTTACTTCCTGCAACTTAAAATTCTTTAAATCAACACTTCGTTTATGTGGAAATGTGGAAAAAGTGTTTCATCAATGATTTCTTAAATTATTTGAAAGGATTATTATCCTTTTTCTCTGTGCTTGACCAACATTCTTTCTTTAGAAAAAGAGTGAACGTTAGTGAAAATAACTTTCACATAAAATTTAAATGGTTTCTTCTATTAATAATTCATTTTTTATTATGACTTCCAATAGCTTCACTAACATCCTGTGAAACCACATTTACAAACACCCAAATGTAAAAGAAATTTTACCACTACTAACACACACTAGTAATATCGACTAACAATAACCAACTGGTTTCTTACTCAATTTCAAAATGTCTTCTCATCTTCATCCAGTTATTTTTCATGTTTATGAGACTGTTTTTTTTCTCCTCTCTAAGGTTAAGTTTATGGGTGTATGTATGTGTAGAAGTTCATGAAACTTATATGCAACCAAAAATAACAATTTCCGGTTTTCGTGTTTTCATTTCATATTTTATAGAAAACTTATTTTAATTCTTTTAAATCGTTTTCGTTCAATTTGGTTCAAAATTCTAAAAAAATGTGTGGAAAATTTTTTGTGGTTTTGTCTCTTTTTTAATAACCTGCACCATAGGTGGTGGGCGCATTATGCGTTTGCAGAGAAGTTTGTAACGGACAGAAAAAATAACACTACCACCACTTTTAAATGTACCGTTCGAATCAAAATCACTTTCTAGGTCGATTTAACGATGTCCGTCCGTCTGGCCGACTGGTTGTCCATGTGAACAAACAAAAATTATTTTGCCCCAAGGACGATGCCTATGGAAATTGGTGATGATGGGTCTATTATTTCACATTGTCCCCATACAAATATTCACCTCGTAATGGGTATTTAATATCACAAAAGTCCTAAATATAAAGCAATTTTGATGTAATTTGGCACAAATTAGTTTTATAATATGCTAAAATGATGTGCCAAATGATATGAGGATCGATCCATTATTTCTCATAGGTCCCATCCAACGCCCTTCAAACATCGCTTTGATGGACATAAATTTGACAAATACGTTGGTATTGTAATAAGAAGTAGTAAAATCAAGACATATATATAAGCAAAAATCAATGTGCAAAATTTTACGAGGGTCGGTTCATAATTTCTTTTAGCTTCCATGTAACGCCCATAGAAAGAAATCTTTTAGAACGCAGTAATCCCACTGGGAAGTTGGTACCAGTATAATATACTGTACACTAAAGCATAAATTTAAACTACTTAATACGAGGGTGGTTCATTAATTTTTGGTACCTACCACATATAACCAACAATGTGATGTAGGGTATTAAATAGTCGGGCTTGACAGAGTATAACTTCTTACTTGTTAAATTGGAAATGATTTTAACCAGTTTTAGCAAAAAGAAATGTATTAGGATCGGTCCATTATTTCTTATAGGTCCCTAACTCCTCTTCCAAATATCAATTAAGATAAATAAAAGTAAAAACTGTGCTACAAAATTATACGAGGGTCTAATTCATAATCCTTCAGAAAAGCATCACAAAAATGTTAGTATCATAGTAATTTAATGCACATTTAAGCATAAATAAATAAGCTAAATATACGAGGGCCATTCACAAAATTTTTGTAGCAGTCATTTTTAATCAACAATGTCGAGTTGGGTATTACATGGTCGGACTTGACCGACTATAACATTTTTACTTATTTTGTTTAATTTTTTCCCTTCTCTTGTTGTTGTTGTGTGACCATTACATTTGGTTTGGTGTATTTTTATATGACCAACCATATCATCTCCATCCAATTCAATAAAATTTATTCATACAAACAAATCGAAATATCAGCCAACCAAAAAAAAAACATAAATTCTTTGAAAGATAAAATAGAAAGAAAAAATTATTATGAAATTTTTGTTAAAAGATATCAACTAGAGAGCAAATAGAAAGAGGAGAAAGAGTGGCAAAAAAATGAACAAAAAAACCCGAAAAAAAGGATTTGACATTTTTATGTTATCAGTTGAATGTATCTGTGAAATTTTCCATGGAATGACTGAGTGAATACTTGAAATAAATATTTTATCATTTTGTCTATGAATTTGAGGAAATTTTCATCAAATTATCTCATTTTTTTCGTTATTGTCCTTTTTTGTAGTTATAAATAAGAGTTATTTTCTCTTTAGAATGTCTACAATTGGTGTTTTTAATCTGGGATATTGATGTTAAAACAGATAAATTTCTTAATGGAACCAGAAATTATTTGTTAAGAATTGTAAACTAAAATTATTTATTGAAATTAATTTTGGTTGATAAATTGAAGAAAGAATAAATGAAGAAAGAAGAGGAATAATTTTAAAAAAATTATTTGAAAAATATCGTAATTGTTATACCCTACACCACCGTAGGTGGTTTGGGATATGATTCGTTTATGTAGATGTTTGTGAAAATACCGTTCGACTTAGAATCACTTTCGAAATCGATTTAATTATGTCCGTACAGTGCGCAGTTTTAAGACACGAGTTAAGAACGACGTCCATTATAATGGAATGCGATCGATCCATTTTTTCATATAAACCCAATTCCGGGGGGACATTTAATTCCTAAATAAAAAAGGATTTTAGAAAAAAAAGATCTTATGACATTCATAAACAATGTGCCAAATGATGCGAGGATCGGTCCATGATTTCTCATAAGTCTTATACAACCATCCTCTGAAATATTTGAAACTTATAAATCCCACGTAAACGTCAGTTTTGCAATAACATTAAGTATAATTAAAAAATTTAATTTAAATTATACGAGGGTCGGTCCAAAATTTTTTTCCTCCCATTAAAACCACACAAAATTTCTTTTAAATTTTAATACATAATAATTTATTGCACCTAAAGCATAAATAAGAAAAGCTAAAGGGTGAAATCGAAAAATTTTTAACACACATATTTGCTTATAAAAGCGAAACCACATAAGTTGTGGTGTAAATTTTACCAAGTTGGGTATAATATTTTTAACTTTACATTTAAGTAGTTAAACTCAAGGAAAATAATTTTCAGTTTATTTTAAAACAATGTTGAATTAACATTTATGTAAATGTTAATTCAATATTGTTTCACAGTAAATCCTTTAGAAAGTTTCAAATAAATTTTTGCAATAGAAAAATATATAGAAATATTTTTCTTTTATATTCTTCGAACTTTCAATTTTTATTTTTGCACAAATTGATGAAAATTTGTAAATTTCGGAAAAATTTTAAGAAAATTAAAATTTACGGAAAATCTTAAATTTCAAAAAAGTTTTTTAAAAATTTAAATTTTTAAGTATGTTTAAGTGTTAAGTATTTTTTAATAATATTCACAATAAGTTTTGAATATTGGAAAGATGACAAGAATAAAAAAAAACAACTTTAAAGGATGATAATGAATTTTGTAGTGAGAAATTTCTTCTTTTGAATAAAAATTTCTAGTAAATTCTTCTTATGGATTTCTAATAAATTTGTTTTTTTTTAATGTTTTAAATTTCCGGATAAAATCACAATAGAAAAATAAAAATACACAAAAACTTTTTGATTTAAAAAAAAACATTTAATTCTAAGTAGTGTTTTCTGCCACTCAATTTTTATTATTAATCTTTCCTCCATTATGGTGACACTAAAGAATTTTCTATAAAAAAAACTCTACATTCGTATACATAAAAATGTTTTCTGTTAGAAAAAAATGCCTCAGAATTTAGATGACATCACACACGCACACAGTTGTATTAATCGTAATAAAACAGTTTGAATTCTCAATTCTCAGTCAATCGTATTAAGATACAGAATTTGTCATAAATACATTTAAATAAATTTATGCATGTATTCACACAAATACTTTCACATAAATTTGATTGTGTCATTCATTGCATTGTGCAGCAACAATCATACACTTGACATCTCAGTTATGAATGAATGGATTTTTGAAATTATTTATTGAACATTTAGTTAGAAATATTTCTCCTCTCTCCCCCTTTCTCCACCTCTCCCCCTCTATGGCTCTTTTTCTGTGAATTTTTTTCTTTGCACTTCATTCTATAGACAAACACTATGAATACAGTGAAAAAAAAAAAAAGAAATGAAATTTAATACTAAAAATATTTCTATTTATATATGTATGTGTGCGTGTGTAAGAGTGTCAGTGTGTGAAAAAAAACAAGCCCGACTATGTAATACCCTACGCACATCTTATATTTATCTTAATTTGACCAATTATTATTACAATACTAACGTGTACGTGAGATTTTTGCCCTTAAAATGGTTTTTGGAAGTGGGTTTATGTGAGACTTACAAGAAATAATGGACCGATCCTCGCATATTTTGACACATCGTTTTAGAATATCATAAAACTTACTACTACCAAATTTCGTTTAAATACTTTGTATTTAAGACTTTTATGATTTTAAAACCCAATTCCGGGATGAATAATTGTATGGGAGGTACCTGGAATATTGGACTGAACAGGGCCTAAGATCAATATAATATGTACCAAATTTCATCCAGATATTTCCAAAATTACAACTTTTACACGGACAGCCAGCCGGACAAGGGGACAGACAGACGTACATAGTTAAATCGACCAAGAAAGTAATTCTGAATCGAACGGTATACTTAAATATGGAAGTATAACACCATTTTTTCTGCATGTTACGAACATCAGCACAAACGCATAATACCCCAACCACCTTCCTTGTTGTAGGGTATTAAAAGGAAAAAAATAAAATTTCAATACACGCGATCAAATAATACATTCATCCTTTTGATGATTGAATGAATATTTTTTTATTTAGTTCGTTCTGCTCTATTTCAAATAGTTCAGCGTTCAAACATTTCTTTTGCAATCAGTGCCAATCAAAAAGGCGGTTTTTAGACTTTAAAACTAAAAATATAACAAAAAAATTGAAGCAACAACGAACACAAAAAATAGGACGCTTTAAGTCATTTCCCGTTTTGTTATTGTTGTAGGAAAAACAAAAAACAAAAATCGGGGAATTTACAAGAGAAACGCATTCAAAACAATTGTGTATTGGAATTTTGGTTTGTAAAATAAGAATTCACATATTTTTTAACAATCAATATAAATATTATTTGTATGTATGTATATGTGTGTATGTGTGTTTGTGTGTATGAATGTACGCATGAGGTTTTAAAGTCAACTGTTTGTTTGTCTTTAACTGAATGCTTTCTATGTGTGTTTTACTCAAACAAAAATGTTGTGGTTTGATGCCATTTGAATGGAAGAGAGGGAAAGAGAATGAGAGAGAGGAGAGATTGTTTGATATTTTATATTTATTAAAGTACAACAACAAAAGCAATGCATGCATTTACTTTTGTTTTTAATAGGCAAACACATATTCACACTTTAGTGCACACTTACACACACACACACTTGCAAACATCGATCAAAGTTTTATCTATGCAAATTTTATTTCCGTTTCCTGCAACAAATGAAGCGAATTTTAAAATTTATGCAAAAAGAAAATTTTAAACAAAAAACAAATACAAAAAAAGATATCGATAAATGAAAATAACAATCGATAACTTAAAAAAAAATTGAATAAAAGCAAAAGTTTATGTTGGTTGATGGGTTTTTAATGTTCACAAAAGACTTGGCACAGTGGGTCGTATTATTTCTAAAAATATCGACAATTTCCTAACTGTGTGACGTTTATGACTGTATTATTAGAAATTGCAGTGTTTTTGACATTGACAGAAAATTTAAGATAGAAATTCTATTTGATATTTTCGACACCATTTTATTTTGGAAAAAATTACGATAAATTATAATATCGAGAAAGATTTTTGATTTCGAGATAAAGTGTTTTCAATAAATTCTACTAAAAAATTTGCTAAACATTTTTATTCTCCACAAAATTTTTAATACTGAAAAAATTACGGAAAATTTTTGAAATCGTGACATTTTTTAATTTCAAAATAATAAAAAATATAAATATTTTTTTTTTTTTTTCGAGAAAAATTTCTAAATTTTTATACTTTTGAAAACTGTAAGACTTTAAATATTCACAATAACTTTTGGTTTTAAAAAAATCACAATAAGTAGTAAATTAAAATATAAAATTTACTTTTAATTGAAAAGAAATGTGATTAAAAAGAATTTTGGCACACATTTTTAAAAAATTTGATTTTCATTTACAGAAATATTAGAAAAGTTTTGTATTAAAAAAATAATTAAAATTTTTAATTTATGAAATTTTGTTTGCGAGAATATTTCTCATAAAGTTTAATTTTTGAGAAAAAATTAATTAGACATGTTTATGATTTTAAATATTCACAATAAGTTTTTGATTTTGTAAAAGTTACAATAAATATTACAATCAATTCTTGATTAAAAAATAACAAAATTTAAAAAAAAATCAAACTTTCTATTTTCTTATTTTAGGAAATTTATATAAAAAGTTCTGAAATGTTTGATAAAATCTTGTTTGTGGGAAAAATTTGTGATCTCGAAAAAAAATTATAGAAGAAATTCCAATTTATTTATTCACAATAAACGAAATTCACAATGATGTTTGGAAAATGCATAGAAATATTTGATTTTCCACGGTATTATATTTGGGAAAAAATAACAATAAATCACCTAATAAAATTCACATTATTACAGTCATTCACAATAAGAAAAGCTCAGAGTATATTTTGAAAATTCAAAAATATTGGATTTCAAAGTTAAAATCTCCAGAAATTACTTGATTTCAAGAAGATTCTCTATTTGTTTTATTGTAGGAAGAAGCGATTAAGCTGAATTTTAAAAATGTGTGTATATGTTACTCGCATATATACTCAAAAACACATACATTATATGAAAGATTGTCTTATGCAATGATAGGAAAAGACAGATGAATTTATTTAATACAAGAATATATATACATTATGGGGTTTTAGATGCGTTAAACGTGGCATGACAAAGTTAATCTACTCTCTTCACCACTTGTGTGAAATTCACAATGAATTTTTCAACATACAAAATTTTATTAATTTAAACAAATGTCTTTATTTAAATCTTTTTAAATTTTAAGAAAAAAGTCACAATAAATTAAAAAATTTACAATAAGTTTATTCATTTTAAAGAGAAAAATTTTTAACCTGTAAAACATTAACAAACATTCACAATCGAAGTATCGAAGTAAATTCACAATAAGTTATTGATTTTGTGAAAATTTCTATGTTGTGATTTTTGTATTGATCATTCACAATAAGTTTTTAATGTTTGGGAAATTAAATTTAAATTTTGAAAAAAAATTGCAGTGAATTTTTAATTCACAATAACTTTTGCAGATAATTCGCCATGAATTATAATTATTACTTTCTGAACTAAATTTCTTTCGGTTGAAATCATAATGTCTTCTGAAAATCCAAACTTTCTTAAACGGAATTGATCAAATCCATGGACAAGGTATCTTCACGAAACTATTGCTAGTAAAGATTTAAAATGTTACATCAATTAATATAAATTTCCTTTTTTCATTAGCTTTATTCCCCATTGTGCAGATATCACTTTTTTATTATCTCCAACAATTACAGAAACATTCAGACTTTTACCCTCAAAAACCCTTAAACTTTTCACATATGTATTTGTATGTACATCTGTATGTGTTAGTCATTGTAAGTGCGTCCGTCTATTGGCCAATAACTGTTTTTTTCTTCTGTTTCTCTGATTCTTTTTCTGTTGATTTCTGTAAATTTTTTGTTATTTCTATTATTTTTGGCCTCAAATACTTTTTAATTGAATTTGTTACAAAAACTTTCAATTAAAAATTGATTGAATAAGAAACAACAACAACTAGAAAAACTTTATTTTACAGTTTTTCTTTATGTTTTATGATTCGTATCATGTTTAACTCAAAACAACTCAAAATATTCAGTTTTGGGATTTGCTATCACCGACTTGTCATTTAATACTGAGTGGTGAATAAACGATTGAGGGAATTCAAATAGATATGGATTAACCCATTAAGGTTTTGAACTAAATTTTCAGGAATTATTATATTGAAACTTTCTTGCTATAAAATATGTATTTTTTTAACTTTATATATTTAAGTTCAAAACTTTTCATTTAAGTAATTTTTTCCTTCATTACCGGCGATTTTAAATACTTTTTGGGAATTTCTTCTAATCAAGGTAATTTTAAGTTTAAAAATTGTTCAAAGTTTTAAATTTAGTCAATTGTTTGTTAATGCCTAAACTACCTAAAACCAATCTTTAACTAGAAAATTAACTTTATTAATTGAATAACACAATTATTTTCCGATTCGTCTCTCTCCTTTTTATTCGATTGATTTCTCTTTACAATAACATCACCAGCAACAGCAGTGGCAACAAAAAAAGCAACCGCAGCATTTAAGTAACTGAGAAAGAGAGGAAACATCCTTTTTGTGAATCAATTTCCATTTGTTATAAAATAAAATCATACTTGATTACAAGGACATTTTAAATAATAAAAATATAGATTTTATAGCTTTTTTTCTATTCTCCCATTATAAATTTCTAATATCTTTTTAATGCACTACATTAGCCAGATATTATAATGTGTATATCATATTCTATGTAACAGCTGTGAGATTTTAAGATCGATTCAGCATTATAACTAACAATTCGAGTTTGGTTCAGATCAGTTTTAGTTCAGTTTTACTTCAGTTCTTGTTCAGTTCTGGTTCAGTTTTAGTTTCTGTTTTAGTTCAGTTCTGGTTCAGTTCTTGTTCAGTTCTGGTTCAGTTCTTTGTTCAGTTTCTGGTTCAGTTCTAGTTCTGTTTTAGTTCAGTTCTGGTTCAGTTCTAGTTCAGTTCAACTTCAGTTCTAGTTCTGTTCTAGTTCTGTTCTGGTTCAGTTCTAGTTCAGTTCTAGTTCTGTTCTGGTTCAGTTCTAGTTCAGTTCTGGTTCAGTTCTAGTTCTGTTCTCGTTCAGTTCAGGTTCAGTTCTAGTTCAGTTCTAATTCAGTTCTAATTCAGTCTGGTTCAGTTCTAGTTCTGTTCTAGTTCTGTTCTACTTCAGTTCTTGTTCAGTTCTAGTTCAGTTCTAGTTTAGTTCAGTTCTAGTTCAGTTCTGGTTCAGTTCTGGTTCAGTTCTGGTTCAGTTCTAGTTCTGTTCTAGTTCAGTTCTAGTTCAGTTCTACTTCAGTTCTTGTTCAGTTCTGGTTCAGTTTTAGTTCAGTCCTGGTTCAGTTCTAGTTCAGTTCTGGTTCAGTTCTAGTTCTGTTCTAGTTCAGTTCTGGTTCAGTTCTAGTTCAGTTCTAATTCAGTTCTGGTTCAGTTCTAGTTCAGTTCTAGTTCAGTTCTGGTTCAGTTCTAGTTCTGTTTTAGTTCAGTTCTGGTTCAGTTCTGGTTCTGTTCTGGTTCAGTTCTAGTTCAGTTCTGGTTCAGTTTTAGTTCTGTTCTGGTTCAGTTCTGGTTCAGTTCTAGTTCAGTTCTATTCAGTTCTGGTTCAGTTCCAGCTCAGTTCTAGTTTGGATTCTAACTCTAACTCCTCTTCAAATATAAATTCTAATTCAGATTCTAATTTAGATTCCGATTCAGATTTTAGTTATGATTTAAGTTCAGATTCCAATTCGAATTCCATTTCAAATTTTTGTTCAGATTCCAGTTGTTCCCAATCTATTGTTTGGTCAAATATTTTTTTAAAAGTTTTTTGTTGTCCGCTCTTTTTTGGGAATGGATGAATTCGGTATATGTCGCGTGTGATTCTTTCACCCGATTTTAAAAGTTTATCGTGTAAAATACCCCTCTTATTCTACATAGTTTGGAGAACAGATACTTGGCTTGAGCGTTTATTTCGGTGGTTGTATTGCAAAGGCTTTTCCAGTGTCTTCAGATAAAAGAAGCTTTTAAAGAGTTCCCTGCAAAACATTTTGTTTAGACTTAAATGCTGGAGTAGACCTTTAAAGATTCCACACTGCCGAATATAATATTCTTATTTTTTTTGTTCAATATTTCTTTGGCCCAAATGGTATTTTAATTTAAAATAAAAGAGAAAATCAATTCATGGAATTTTGTAGGTTATTTTAGTACATTTAAAATGAAAATATTGGAAAGAAAAAAATCATGTCTAAAAACATTCTCTTGTACAAGTTGTGTATATAGATTCATGTATATATATAATATCCTAGGGACTTGAGCCTTTATATTTATGAAATTCAATAGATAATAGAAATTGAATAAATACAAAAAGTGTATAAACGAACAGACGAATAAAATTGTGAGAGAGAGAGAAAGAAATGATGAGAAAAAAAGTAAAAATAAAATTGTGAAACAATTTATGAAAAAAAAGAAAAATTGTAATAAAATGTGTTGAATGGTGTATGGTTGTTGCTGCTGTTGTTGTTTTTGTTATTTTTGCCTTAAATGCTGCAAGGGAAATTTAAAACATTTTCGCCTCCTTCCTGCCTAATACCATCAAACCATTCAACCATTTAACTTTAAATCATATATTCAACTAAATGTTACTGAGATTTCTTTTCTCTTCTTTTTATTTTTTTGTAAATGTTGTTGTTTTATATATATTTTTATTCAATTGGGGTTTTGGGGGCCAGTATTTTGGTCTATTTTATGATTATTTTATTTTTTTGGACAACAAATATTAAATCAATGCAAAAAAATAGCAATTTATTATGTCCTTGGAAACTTAAGTATTTACTTTTATATATAAAGGAATTTTTATCAATACGTGAAGTGAAGTGGGAGTATGCAATTATTCCCGGAGGCATAAAATTAAATAAAACACAAAATTTCTTCTGACCTTGAAGTGGACAGTATATAAATTAATGATGCTGATTTGTTGTTGCTGAAAATGATGTATAATTCGTAAATTTATCCATCGTTCTAAAGGCTAAAGGTTTAGGCTCTTTTGAACTGAACTTTTTCTTCTACCGTTTATCTTCTTTCGATATCGTGTGATGCAATTTCAAAACCTCACACTATAAAACACCTTCAAATTCAAATACCTGTTCAGATTATAAGTCAGATTTTATTTCAGATTTAGGTTAAGTTTTTAGTTGCGTCTGATTCTATTTCTGTTTTTAGTTCAGATTCGAATTCAGTTTCCAGTTCAGATTCTATTTCTTATTCTAGTTCAGATTTTATTTTTAATTTTAGTTTAGATTCTAATTCCCCAAACTTGTTAAGTTATAATTCTGATTTAAGTTCAGTATCCAGCTTAGATTCTTGTTCAGATTGTAGTTCAAATTTTAATTCAGATTACAGTTCAGACTCTTTTGCAGATTTGAGTTCGTATTTAAGTTCAAGTTTAGTTTCCAGTTCAGTTTCTAGTTCTAATCAGTTCAGATTTTAGTTAAGATTTAACTTCAGATTCTAGTTCGGGTTATAATCCGAATTGCACTTAAAATTCTTGTTCAATTTTTATTTCAAATTCTAATTCAGATTATAGTTCAGGTTCTCGTTTAGATTCTCGTTCAGATTTAAGTTCAGTTTTTATTTCAAATTCTAGTTCAGATTCTGGTTAAAATTTATGTTCAGTTTTTAGTTCAGATTTCTGTTTTTATTCTAGTGCAGGTCCTCATTCAAATTCTAGTTCACGTTCTTGTCTGGAATCCAGATTCTGGCTCATGTCCTCATTGAAATTCTGGTTAGATTTTTATTAAAGATTTAGTTAAGATTCTAGTTCAGTCTCTAGTTTAGATTCTGGTTTAGATTTTTTTTAGATTCTACTTCAGGTTCTCATTCAGATTCATTCATTCAGTTCAGAGTCTAGTTAAGATTCATGTTCAGATTCTGGTTCAGATTCTCGATTTGCAGATGAAGAAATACAGCCCCTTACACCGATTGTGTTCTTTTGATATTAATATAAAAGTTACAGTAGTAAAATTGCACAATTTTTATTAAAAAAATAAAAAAAATTACATAATTTTTCTTCTGAACTTGTCAACTTTTGTTTTAAATAGTTTTATGCTCTTTTAAAAATCTTTTCCCCAATAAATAATATCAACTTCCCCTATAAATATGCAGTAAAATTTATCTAGTAAAGTAATATTTCTTTATCTCCTTGTAAATATTATTTTTTGATGTAGAATATTTATATCTTTTTGTTTACTTCATTGCAGTAGTATATGTTTGTTATACATGTAAATATATGTATGTTTGTATTATGAAATACTCGTACATGAGTTTATGAATCAACTGAAGCTTTTGATGCATTTTAATGCACGAGTAAGAATTTTTTCTCTGTTCAAAAAAAACTGCTTAAAATGGGGGAATTTTTTTTTTGTTCAATAACGTAAATTGGGGCAAATTATAGCAGGAATAGTTTTATGGAATTAAGTTGTTTTTTAAAAATCTTTGTTGATAAAATTGTTATAATTTGATATGATAAAATGTTTTATCATTTATTGCAAGTGATTATTATCATAATGTGATTTACAGCTGACATAAATGTTCACTTTTTTCTTTAAGAATTAAATTTATTAATTTATTTTTTTTAATAATAATTAACATATTTATCTTCTACCACCACAAGACATTCTGTGTGTAACGCATTTCAGAATGCATATTGTATATATATATATTCTTGCATCAACTCAAAATCGGAATCGATTTAGCTATGTCTGTCCGTCCGTCCGTCTTTCTGCCTGTTTGTCCGTTGGTCTGTCTGTCTGTCTGTTGCTGTTGCACGGTAACATTCAAAATAATTGACGGAGATTCATGAAATTTGGTCGAAATATTTCCTATATTCCAGAGAAGTTTCCTGTTTAAAATCAGCAAAAACGGTTCAGTAAACTAAAAGTTTTCAACTGAAATCTAAGGTAACCTCAAAGTTCAAGCAAAAAGCTTTGGTAATATTGTTGACAAATTTGAATGGAATCCTCTATAATATTTAGCTATATGTTCTTCATAAGCATTCCAAAAATGATTAAAATCGGTTTAGTAGAAAATAATACTAATATTGTATATGTTTGTATGAGTATGTGTGATTGTGTATGTATGAAATGTATTTGTATTAATATATATATACTTCACACGCATTTGTGATGGAGGGTATTGAAGATTTGCCATATCGAAATATTTCATTATTACTTGTTTAAGTTAACTTTCTCTTCTTGTTTAATTTTCAATTTCAATTATTTATTTTACAATTTAATTAAAACTTTTACTTAACTTTAAGATTTATTTACATTTCCTGCCATTTTCTTATTAGAAAAAATATTATTGAACATTTACTGGCATTTTCAATTGAACATTTAACGGAAAATCAAAATATCGTTATTTCCTTTTCCCATTTCCCCTCTCCTTGAGATCATTTTACACTCGTTGATTTTAATGAATGCAAAACAGATAGTGAATTTAAAAAAAAGGTGAACTTTTTGTATTTGTATGAAATTTATTATAAAAAAATAAACAAAAATTATAACATGAATACAGGGAATTAATAGAACGTGTTCAAGTTTTTTTTTCAAATTAAATAAAGGAAATTATTGTTTGTTGTTATTAAGAGACTTCCGGTGAAAAACTAAAGAAGAATTTAGTTGAGTGAAAATATTAATTTGTGTTGGTTTTCAGTAGAAAATTAGAAAAGATAAATAAGTGTTTTATTTTTTTTAAATATAAAATTAAAAAGATTCTATTTTAAAATAGATAATTGAGATAATTTTTAAAGAAAAATAATTTGCACTTGCACAGTGAGGAGAAACTTCATATTTTGTATATGTTTGTATATGTCAGCTAAGGGAGGAGACCATATCTTAATATATAAAAAAATTAATAAAAAGGAGAACTTTTATATCAATTTCGCTATTTATGTGAAATCATTTGTCTATAGACTTTTCGAAAATTTTGTTATTATTGAACACTCTTTCATTCTCTTTTATTTCTATTCTCCTTTTTCTACAGTTTGACATTTCTCTACTCGAATGGAACTATAATCATATGTCAAAAGATATGAATTTGATAACATTCTAAATTAATTTGTGATGATGAGATTTATAACATAATTTTGCGTATGATTAATATTTATTTAAAATATTAAGTTTACATCACCAGTTTTCAAGTTCGAATATAATTTTAAACTTTTCACTAAAAATTTCAATTTTTAATGAAGAATCAAAATTTTCAGTAAAATTTTGTCTGAAGCTCGATTTTATATTAAAATCAAATTTTTTTTCAATGTTTGACTTTTAACTAAAATAGTTTTTTTTACAAAAAGATACCTTTTCATTAATTAAATTATTTCCACAAAAATCTATTTTTATCCAAATGAATAAAAATTCAAAACTTTTATAGAAAATTAAATTGTCATTACAAATTAATTTTTTTTTCAGAAAATAAAAAAAATATTGAAAATAGTTAAAAAAATATTTTCAGTGATTTAATTAATTATACATTTAAAAATTTAGTTTTGTCCAAATTAAAAAAAAAAAACTTGCGAAAAAAATTCACTTAAAAGAAAAATTTCAAATCTTTAAAAATTAATTTCTTTACTAAAAATCAAAATTTCTTTTAAATATTCACCTAAGGTTTTCACAAAAATTACATTCTTCAAATAATTTCAATAATTTTTCTCAAAAAAAAAAATAAAATTTTTTATAAAGAAATTGTTCGTTTTTCTCTCAAATCTCAATTCTCAATTACAATTTTCACTGTAATTCATATTAGAATTTTGAAAAAAAAAAAACATTTCAAATTTTCACTAAAAATTAAAAAAGAAATAAATAAATAAATAAAAATTAGGTTTTATCAGTAAAAAATCTGAAATATTTAAGTTTTGCTAAAAACATAAGTTTTTTAATAAATTCGAAATCAAATTTTGATCTAAAATAATAATAATTTGTATAAATAATTAAAAAAAAATATTTTGCTTTTTAAATTTTCGCAAATTCAAATTTTCTCCTAAAAAATTTAAGTTTTGAATATTTTCACTAAAAATTAAAAAAAAAATTCAATAAAAATAAAATTTTTCTCTAAAAAAATAACTTTATCAATTAAAATTTATTAAAAAAACTAAAAAAATTAATAATATATTCGAATAATAATTCCTTCTTTTACTAATAAATTAAATTTAAATTTTTCTCTAATTTTCGCTTTCAGTTTTTCTTCTTAAAAAAATTATTTTTTCTTAAAAATATGAAAAAGAAATCAATTTTTTGTAAAAAAAAAAATAAATTTTTTATATAAAAAAATACATTTTTTCTTTTAATTGAATTTTTATTTATTTATTTATTTTTTTTTTTTTTCAAAAAATAAATTTTCAGTAAAAATTCAATTTTAATTCTTTAATAATAATTAAAAAAAAAAAACAAAATAATAAATAAATAAAAAATTCATAAATAAATAAATAAATTTTCTTTAGAAAATTAATAATTTTTCTAACAAAGATTTATTTTCAACAAAAAAAGTATTATTTTATTTTTTCTATTTTTCACAAAAAATCGACTTTCCAAAAACTAAATTTTGACTAACAATTCAAATTTTTAATTTAATTTTCAATTTTTACTAAATTTTAAACTTTTAAGTACATTAAAAGTAATTTTTTTTAAAAGAAATTTTAATATTTTAATCCTGAATTTTTAGGCCGAAATGCTTCAAGATTCGCTTTCTTAAAATAATCAATATTTTTAACTCTTTTGAAGTTCTGTCATTTGTCTCATTACAAATTCAAATAAACTACCAAATATGCTCTGCTACAATTGTAGTTTTTGCACATTCATATTTATATACATCAAAATTTCATTACAGCCGAATGAAAATAATGAAAAAGATTCATAAAAAACTACAAAAAAAGAGTACAAAGTCATTTGGCCATTTTTGAATGTAATTGTTCATATCGCTGCTGTTATAACTGAAATTGTTGTTGTTTTAGTTGTACTTACTTTCTATGCCCCAAAGAATTTAAGCCAAAAAGAAACTAAAGTAAATAAAAAATGCTAGAAAAAAAGGACTAGAAAAAATGGAAATAAAATAGGAAATAACAGAAGCAACAGAACGAAGAGAGAGAGAGAGAAAAACTTACCAAAATTAAAATAGTAATAAAATTAAATGCACTTTTGTATAAATTTAATTTTTCATCTCAGAGAAAATAAAAAAATAATGCAAAAAGAAATAAAAAAAATCTTAGGCAGCAACACAAACAACAGAATAACGAAAGAAAAAACGAAAATGAAAAATAAATAACAAAAAAAAAAAAAAAGAAGTCAAGTCAAGTAAAAGCCAGGCAAAGTCCAAAGGATGTTGATGAGAAGGAGATTGAGAGGGGAAAATGCAAAAAAAAGGAAACTAAAACACATTTACTTACACATACAAACAGCAGCACAAACACAACCATAAGTAGAAGTAGTGAAAGTTACTGCAGATGCAGCATAATTTATTAAACATACAAACAAAATAAAATCAGACACAATTACACACATTAATACATATCTATATTTACATATACAAATAGGAAGAAAGCGTCCTTGGTAGGGTGGTAGGACACAGATTTTTAAACTTAAAATGAATTCTGGCTAAAGGCCAACACAAAAGTCATTGTTTAAAATGCAATAAAAATCAAGTTAAAGGAAAAAAACTTTTCTAATGCCTCAAGTTAAGCAAATAGTCTACGTGTATGTCCTAAAATAGACAGAGAGGAAGAACAAGGATAAAAATATAAAGTAAAAATATTTATATGAGACTTTTTTAAGGGTTAATTTCTTGTACATGTTTCGCTTATGACAGCAATTTAGCATTAACTGGATTCGACAACAACATGATTTGTTGCTATTGCTGCCAAAAGACAAAATATTTTTATATCTCGAGAAATCTTTAGAAGGACTCTGCTATCGAGACTATAAAGCATCAGCATCATAATATTTATTTTTAGAACTTTATAAATGTTTTCTTTAATATCGAAATCTGTCTCTTTTATTTTTGCTCTTACTGTCACATGTTGACTTATAGTTGCAGCTGTTATTTTATTTGTATGTCTGTCTGTCTGTTTGTTTGTTTTATTTTTGCTCAGTATGCAACTGTCAGGAGTCTAATAAAATAAGTAAACGAAAAGTGCATCATCAACAACAAGATAAACAGAAGAAACTAAAAATGTTAGTTTAACTTTAAATTGTAACTTGTTTACTGGGGCTGTTTTATCTAGAGTTTTATTTTCATTTTCCTTCTCTCCACTTCTGTTGTTGTCTATTATCTCCTTCCTGTAACATTCACTCATCTTTAATTCATTCCATTTTCAAGGGAATCTTAATGGAATACAGTGAGTAGAATCATTATTTTCACAGTTTTCAGAAAAAAGAAATGTTAATGAAATATAAAGACAACAAAAAACATTGAATTTCCTAAAAAACCTAAAGGGTATACGAAAGACATGGAGGAAGATTTCGAAAATGTGAGGGATGACGAGATTTAAATAAGAAATTTTTTAGGTTAAAGATTAATTAGAGGTGATTTTTCATTTTCATTTAGAGTTCATTAGAGTCAAAAGTGAAATTTCCTGTAGAGAAAATTTTCCTAAAATTTCGTATTTAAGGGAGATTTTCGATCAGTTTTCATTTAAGAACTGATATCGAAAAATTCTTAACACCTGTTTTCCATTAAAACTTATTTGATTTTATTTTGATCAAGTTACCATGAGGACCATTCCTACTACTTTTACCTGCTTTCTGGTTCAGTTAGAAGAAATGGACCACATGATGTTTCTAAAGCCAAAAAATTGAAAGCATTTTCAAAAGAGCTCTCAACACTTCCGGTAGGAAAGCAGGCCGGTTAACTCACTGCTTGGACTATTCGGTACAAAAAGTTTAAGCTAATCCAGGTTAAAATACAAACAAGGCTCAAATAGTTACTGACAGGAATGATGCTAAAATTTTCGTTTAAGAGAAAATTGGCCTGTTGAATTAGTGTGAATATCTAAAGAACAATAACGGCGAGAGCTCCCTTATTTGATACCAACGACTTTTTCAAAGAACTGTTTTACGGGACAATCGCATAATATTACACGAATTTTTGCTTAGGACCGCCAACGCCTCAAAAATTTACTTTGTTTTCAACAAATTTTAAATTTTCGTTTAAAAACAAATTTTCTTTTAAGCTAAAATTTATATGAAATTTTCTCTAAAATGAACGTTAAAAGAAAATTAACCGAAAACTTTGATTAGGAAAAAATTCATAATAAATTTTCTTTCAAGAAAAACCCTTTTTTTGAACTTGTTTAAGAGATAATTAAGAAAAATGTTCTCTTAAAGGAAAATTTAGAAAAAAGTTTTTCTAAGAGAAAATTTTGTATAAAATTTCGCTTAAGAGAAAATTTTTTATATATTTTCAATTTTGAAAAAGAATTCTAAAATGTTTTCATAATATTTCCGTGAAATATAAAATTTCCCTTTATCCAATTTTAGTGAGTTCTTTCCTAAGAGTCATTTAAATTTCCTTTTGGTCTTTTTCCTAATTATTTTTTTTAGTTGGAAAGAAACTTTTCTCTGCAAATCAAATTTAAAACATTTTACTTTCGTGTTTTCCCAAATAGGAAAAAAAGGATAGAAAAATTTGTCACATTCTTCGCGGTTTGTGAGCGAATTTATTAAGAATTAATATAAATTTGTTTTTCTTGCTAAAAAATTTAATTTTCCACATCCCCACATATTTTGAGTCAAGGTCTCAACTGGTGGCTTTTTGAATAATTTCTTTGGTTTTCTAACATTTCATGTTCTTTCTCTCTCTCTCTCTCCCTTTTTTCTTTATTTGATGATTATTTGGTCTCAATTTATCTTTTTTTACTTTCTATTTTTCTTCAACAAATTCCATTTATTTGCTAGAAACGCCTCCCCAAGTAAGTGTTAAAATCCACAAATGCCATTCTAAGTCGTAAACTATTAAATAGACACACTCTCATACATACATATTTGCACACATATAAAATGGAAAAATAATGTCAACATGTTGATAAACACCTAAATAAGTCAACAACAACAAATTTGTAATATAAGAATGTTTGTTGTGTGTGTGTGTGTGTGTATTTTGAAAATTTCATTAAAAGTGGTCAAATAGTTTCAAAGGTCGTTTAATTGTTGCCAATATATATTTTTTGTTTTTCTCTGTCTCTCTCCCTCCGTTTTTGATAGCATCCTTGCAGCATCATCAAGAGTTCTTGGCAAATATATTGCCAAAGATATTTGTTGTTGCCAATGATAAGGATAAGGTAGAGCAAAAAATTGGAGAAGGTACAAAAATAAAATGAATTTTACAGACTTTATACAAACACAACTTAAATTAAACTCAGTCTTGTACATAAACATAAACACAAACACATATGTTTAAACAGGAAATACACATTCGTATGCCAATGTAGGTGTGTATGTGAGAATATTTCCGTATAACTGTTTTAGTTTTAAACATCTCCTTGAATATGTATGTGTAAACGTATTAAATGCAAAGACATGAGAATGACATTTTGGTAGAGACAAGCAAAAAAAACAAAAAGAAAAAATATCAGAGGAAAAAAGAAAATTATAATGTAATACAGAGACATAGTAACACACATAGATGACATTTTTCTTTCCTTATATACCAGAAGCCATAAACTAACACAGTAATATTATGTACAACATATTTACTTTGATATGAAAATTTTGAAAATATGGGTTATTCCATAGATAATTTGTAGTTAGAAAATTATAATACAGAGAAGGGGAGAGAAAGAGAATTGGAAACATATATATTTTTGTTTATGATAAAATTTTCGAAAAATTTTTATTTAAGAGAAAATTTACGATAAGTTTTCTTTTAACAGTTTTAATCTTTTACTTTAATTTTAAGAGAAAATTTATTTTAATTTTTTTTAAATAATAATGAAGCATATTCGTTCAAGAGAAACACCTTAAACATTTTCCTTTGGGAAAAAATTTTAGTTTTCAAATCTTTTTTAGGGGAAATTTTTTCAAATATTTTCGTTTAAGAAAAAATATACGAAAGTTTCGTTTAAGTAAACTTTTCTAATAAATTTTATGTAAATTTTTAAATTTAAGAGAAAATTAACGAACATTTTTAATTAAGAGAAATTTTTAATTTAAGAGATAATTTACGAAAAAATCATTTAAGAGAAAATTTACAAAAATGTTCATTTAAGAGATAATTTACGAAAATTTCATTTAAGAGAAAATTTATGAAAATTTTCATTTAAGAGAAAATTTATGAAAATTTTCATTTAAGAGAAAATTTACAAAAATGTTCATTTAAGAGAAATTTTAATAAAATTTTCATTTAAGAGAAAATTTAATAAAATCTTCATTTAAGAGAAATTTACGAAATTTTCATTTATGAGAAAATTTTCTATAAATTTTCATTTAAGAGAAAAATTTAAGAAAAAGTATACTAAAAATTTTAAGAGAAAATTTATGAAATTATCGTTTAAAAGAAAGTTTTCGTTTAATTAACGAAAAAAAATAGAAATTAAAAAATTAAAGAAATTTTTTATTAAAGAGAAAATTGACGAAAATTTTTATTAAAGAGAAAATTTTCGAAAATTTTCATTTATGAGAAAATTTTTATTTAAAAAAAAATATGATTGTGAGAATGTTTTCAACAGAAAGTCGGGTGGACTTAGTAGTAGACTTAGATGGAATAATATTCTTTTGACCTTTTTAGAAGGTGAAACGTAGTTTAATTATTCTGCTAAGGTAAGTAAGTGGCCACCGGGTTCTACTTAACCTAATCTTAAGTAATCGTTCGTTTGATTCATCCTTTCAATAACTTAAAGTCAACTAACCTGCTTATGAGTACTTGGCTTGGGCAGACAGCAATCGACAAATACTACACTTTGCTCTATGGTTGATAGGATGGCAGTTTAGCGATTTGATTTCTGATTCGGATGACAGCTTCCGGTTCTGACATTTATAATTTCTTCAATACATACAAATATTTTTTAAAGTTAATTTTAAGCGACTTACCGTACTACTTTCAAGCTACTTACGCTATATCCGATTCCACATGACAGAACGTCACAACCAGAGCTGCTTGTAAGAATGTAACAGCCAAAGTTCCTCGTCTGACCGTCACAATCAAGAGTCGTGCCAAAAAGGTTCAACATAATTTTTATTTTGCAAAATTTTCCGCTCGCCATTGATGACAAAATAACTTTGGAAGCTTGAGTGGTGATTTCATATGAACCGCGCTAAATGCAATACAGCCTTTAACATTTATATTTATTTCTAAATAAACTGAATGAGAATTATATTGTTCATTAAAAAGTCAACTTCAAATGCACTGCAGTGGTGAAAATACACTTGTATTTGAGGTTTTTTTTCATATCGTGTAAGATATTATTATCGTACAACACCATAGCTCCCACATAAGATCTTACATCACTTTGTTACCTTAATGGCCCGATTATCACCTTAAATTATATATAAATCTCACATACACATTGGTAATGTATTTATATTTGGTTATAACCAACAGTATGGTGTAGGAAATTGGTAAAAGTCGGGATTGACAGACTTAATTTTTTTTAGTTATTTTGATTCACTTTTTTTAAGATATGAAGCCAGATATCATTTGAATATCGTTTTTTGTTCTTCGAAAATCAATTGTTGCATGGTGTAATAGATTCTAAACTTTCTAATCCAAAATTTTCTAATATTTCCAAAACTTTTCTAATTGTCATTAAAATGACTCAAAAAATCTCACATTAATTAATAGAAAAACTATATATTTTTTCCATCTAATTCGGGCGGGTGTGTGAAACGAGAAAGAAAAACTTTCTCAAAATTTTGTTAAGTATTTTTAACAACAAACTCTTGACATTGAAACCAATTTCCCATCATCTCTTCATATGTTGTTCATATTCAAATAGTTTAATTTGTTTTTGTTTCATAAATTTTATTATTCATAAATTCGTGGAAGAATCTTTAATAATTTTGCATACAAAATGTAAATATATTTTTGGTTACTATGAACCCAAAAAAAAAAAAAAAAAAACTAAAAGACTTTTAACATAGATAAGAGATCTCACCTCTCAAGGAGTAGACACACACATATTCATATAACATACACATATGAGTTGCATCCACAACAACATCATTATTATCATTTTTATCTTCATCATGATATGAGTAAAAACTTTAACATGCATCAGATCAAAAAAAAAAAAAAGAGAAATGCTATGAATATGTTTGTAATTTGTAGTTGTTGCTGTTGTTGTTGTCGCTTATTTGCGACATATTGTTGATAAAGTAAAACTTTTTCCTTACGAATATTTTGTTTTTGCTTTTTTTTTCAAAGAATTTCAAATTATATAGGGTTATGGTTGTGTATGTATGTATGTATGTATGTATGTATGTATGTATGTATGTATGTATGTATGTATGTATGTATGTATGTATGTATGGACGTATGTATGTATGCATAATAATATGTTTGGTATGTTTAAATTACTATTTATGCATATGAAATTTCTTACTTACTTTTGTCACACCCCTTTTACCCTCCCTTAACATGTATTTTGAAAATATTTATCTTTTATCAATGCTAATGTGAGTTTAGGCTTCCCTTGTCTATCTATGCACTGTGGTTTCATAATTTTGAATAATAATTATGTAGGTTTTTCTTTAATTCCAAATAAAATTAGAGTCATTAGTTAAAAGAAGAGTTTAATTTGGCCAGAGAAAGTCTATTTTAGGATGGATGTCATTTTAAGGGTTATGCAGCTATAAAACTAAAGCTAATTCCGATTTAGAACTCAATCAAAATTTTAATTTATAAACTTGGAATGCGACTTCCATTCAGATATTCAGATAAATATACTACTGTAGCAGTTAAAGTATTATTGATCAATGCTAGTGATTGTTACGCTAACAAAATAAATTCACAGGCCGTCTTCCGAAGTCTATTAAAAATTTTGATATTTGTTCAAATGTTCAACTGTCTTTCATAACATCCACACTATTGTGTAGTGTATTATTAAGTCCTCTAATACAGTTTTCTTTTTATTTTCCTGCTACTTGTTCCATATGTGTGAGAGAGAGAGAAATATAGTTTTCGAAAGTAACAGACATGTTAAATGCAATAATCCTTAACATGAAAATGCAAATGACACTATAAGATTTTTAGATATTTAGATATTGAACTCTCTATCTATCTGCATACAAACATAACTATCTACACATACATTCATACACATAAAAACATACCTACAAATATGTAAATATCAGATACTTTATACCGATTATGAAAATATAAATGACTTTAGTGATTTAGTTTTAGTTCCTTAAGTCAATATAACAAGTATTAACTAAAAACAAGCTGAAGTTGTTAAATACACTTACACACATGCACATACTCATATCATTTTACATAATCACATACAAACACTTATAACTGTAATCTAAAATTACTAAAGCTGAAAACTTTTTTTCTAAGAGAACAGGAACGATATTAGATATCTAGATCCAATGTCTGCTATTTGGCTATAAACTTTTATACTCATTTCTGCTTGATTCTCCTAAATAAATATTAAATTATAGTCATTTATTTTATAGATTTTATTTCGTTGAAAGTAGAAATTTGGTTTGTCGAAGTTAATAACCAAAAACTTTGCCATATCTCTGCAAACAGGTAGTAAATCTAAGGTATAAAGAAAACTACATAAATAGTCTTCTTATCTTAAATATTGCAGATGATGAGGAAAATATACATTTTTTGTCAATATTTTGAAAAATGATAACGAATATTAAGTTGGGTCAGAGTTGGATAAATATAATAAAATACCATTAATTTATTTTGGATACAATTTGTGATAAATAAATTTGAATTCTTAAAGCAACAGTGTTTACATTCAATTATTCTTTAAAGGAAAAATATTAAGTAAAAATGATATTTTTGAGTTTTTAGTGTAAAATGAAAAAGTCATCTCTTAATGATAAAATAATTTTTTAATGAAAATTTAAATTTTTAATGAAAGTTTTTATTTTCTAGTGAGAATTTTGTTATAAAAATCAGAATTTTAAATGTAAAATTAAAAATAGTGACAATTTTGAATTTTAAGTGAAAATTTGAATTTTTAGTGAAAATTTGAATTTTTAGTGAAAATTTGAATTTTTAATGAAAATTTGAATTTTTAGTGAAAATTTGAATTTTTAATGAAAATTTGAATTTTTAGTGAAAATTTGAATTTTTAGTGAAATTTTAAATTTTTAGTGAAAATTTCAATTTTTAGTGAAAATTTCAATTTTTAGTGAAAATTTCAATTTTTAGTGAAAATTTCAATTTTTAGTGAAAATTTCAATTTTTAGTGAAAATTTCAATTTTTAGTGAAAATTTCAATTTTTAGTGAAAATTTCAATTTTTAGTGAAAATTTCAATTTTTAGTGAAAATTTCAATTTTTAGTGAAAATTTCAATTTTTAGTGAAAATTTCAATTTTTAGTGAAAATTTCAATTTTTAGTGAAAATTTCAATTTTTAGTGAAAATTTCAATTTTTAGTGAAAATTTCAATTTTTAGTGAAAATTTCAATTTTTAGTGAAAATTTCAATTTTTAGTGAAAATTTCAATTTTTAGTGAAAATTTCAATTTTTAGTGAAAATTTCAATTTTTAGTGAAAATTTCAATTTTTAGTGAAAATTTCAATTTTTAGTGAAAATTTCAATTTTTAGTGAAAATTTCAATTTTTAGTGAAAATTTGAAATTTTAGTGAAAATTTGAAATTTTAGTGAAAATTTGAAATTTTAGTGAAAATTTGAAATTTTAGTGAAAATTTGAAATTTTAGTGAAAATTTGAAATTTTAGTGAAAATTTGAAATTTTAGTGAAAATTTGAAATTTTAGTGAAAATTTGAAATTTTAGTGAAAAATTGAAATTTTAGTGAAAATATAAAATTTTAGTGAAAATTTGAAATTTTAGTGAAAATTTAAAATTTTAGTGAAAATTTAAAATTTTAGTGAAAATTTAAAATTTTAGTGAAAATTTAAAATTTTAGTGAAAATTTAAAATTTTAGTGAAAATTTAAAATTTTAGTGAAAATTTAAAATTTTAGTGAAAATTTAAAATTTTAGTGAAAATTTAAAATTTTAGTGAAAATTTAAAATTTTAGTGAAAATTTGAATTTTTAGTGAAAATTTGAATTTTGAAATTTTTTTAGTGAAAATTGAATTTGTAGTGAAAATTGAAATTTTTAGTGAAATTTTAGTTTTTCATTAAAATTGGAATTTTTATAAAAATTTGGAATTTTCGTGCAAATTGGAATTTCTGGTGAAAATTAGAATTTTGTAGTGAAAATTTAGAATTTTAGTGAAAATTTGAAATTTGAGTAAAATTTTGGAATTTTAGTGAAAATTTAAATTTTAGTGAAAATTGGAATTTTTAAGTGAAAATTTGAAATTTTTGTGAAAAAGTTCTCCATTGTTTTTAAGTCCGAACCGCAAGACGGTCAGTCTATGTGCTGCACGTTTAACCATAATTTATATTGTTTTGATACATGTAAAAAAGCATTATCTGACTTGAGTATGAAACCTTCGTCCAGAAGAGCATCTTTCAGCAATTCTTTAAAAATTGTGCTGTTTCCTTTTGGAACCAAAAAAAATGTTTGGTTTTGTCAAACTGCAGAAACTGCTGCCCAAACCATAACACTACCACTGCCAAAATTATGCTTAGACATCTGATCAATGTTTGATCTCAAATCGTCTAAATTAAATTTTTGTCAATGCAAATTATCTTTCTTCACTCTCCGATTTTCACTTTGACTTGTTCCATTTTATGTTTTTATCTCTTCGCAAAATATGGGCGACGTATTTGGAAGTCACAAGAAGATTTGTTTTGTTCTTAATTTATATAGAATTCAACTTGTTACTGGTTGATTCTTGTTTTATGAGATTAATTTGTCTTTTTATTCTTTCCCGAGAAATAACAACCCACATTTTCGGAACCTTTAATTTCAAGACCAATTTCTCTATTGGAAAATTCTTGGTCAAGAAAAAATTTTAGAACTTTTCTTTATCGGACGTAAAAGTTTCCTAGGGCATCTTTAAATGTCTTAAAATTTGAATTAGAAAATTCTACTGTCAAGTTGAGATACTGCCATTAATACATCACATGGATGACTTCCTCAAGGAATTGCTATACTAACCAAAATGTATGACGGATAAGATCATGGAAGAAGTAGCCCTCATACTAAGCAAATATTGTTATCGAATATCTATAGATCAACTACAGTGAAAATTTTGATCCAATTTACATTGAGGGACTGAGTAGAATTGTTTTATAAATATTATTTAACGAAAAATGTAATTAAATTAACAAAAATTTTATTCAAATTCACTTCATTTTAGTATGTAGAATTGTACAAATTTGTGTTATTTTACTTACGATGAGTTACTGCCATTTTTTCTAAATATCTGTTGATAAAACATATTTTTCGTTAATTTTTTAAAGAAATTTTATTCAATTTAACATCTTTTACTAAAAAAAAATTATTAAATTTCTTAGTATATTTGAAGAAAATTCTTCAATTTGAAGAAAAATTATGCAAATAACAAGACTAAAGAAATTTTGTTTACTTTACGTTAATTTTGCTTTTGGTTGAGAACAACAAAGATGTAACAAAGGAGATAAAAAATGAAGTGCATTTATAAGAATATGCGTCAGTGTTTCTTAGCTAATTGCTTGAAATAATTAAAAATTTACTAATTTATTTTTTGTTGTTTTGAGGAATTTAAATTAAGAACAAGCAAATTGATTTAGCCCTTAACTGGGCTCAATTCCAAAATGCAAGTGAAGTAATCTGTAGTTTCTTTCTTTAAAAAATCATATTCTTTTCGATTGAAAATAAAATTTTTATTCTTAAATATTTTATTATTATGAAATAAAACTAAATCCTTAAAATGTCATTATATCTCAATCTCATTTTCATATTTTATTGTTATGACAATTTTCTTATAATAATTCCAAATCTCTTAATCACATTATTCTCTTATAAACCAATTAAATCTTAATTCTTTCTTTATGATTTTTTCTCATTGAATTTTCTTTATACATTTTTCTTCCTCAACATTTTTTTCTTAAATTTAAATATTAAAGAGTTAAAAAGAATGAAATGTTCAGTGACGCCTACTTAAGTCAATTACAGTCAAAATGAAAGAAAAAGTCAGCCACAATAACAAGCAAGAATGCTGTATTCGGCTATGCCGATTCTTAAATATCCTTCACCTCAAATGCGTGTAAAGTAAACAGGTTATGTTTTGCAAATACACACTCACACATACACTCATACACGTATACAATATATAAAAGATTTTCTTTTCATGAAATTACTGAACCGATTTTGATTCTAACTTGTCATTTAAAAAAAAATTACGGAAAATTTTTGCTTGAACTTAGAGGTTACCACAGATATCGGTCTATATCATTTAATACACTGAAACAATTTTATGGTTTTAAATAGGAGACTTCTCAAGATTACAACAAATACTCAGGTCGAATTTCATTCAGCTGAGTCAATTATTGCGACAGACGGACGGGTATTCAGGCGGACATAGCTAAATAGACTATATATATACACTAGGAGATCTAAGAGGATTCCTTCTTAGTGTTACACACAAAATGACAAAGTTAACATACCATCTCCACTGTGGCGGTAGTGGGTATAATAAAGTGATTCTTAGAATATAAATAAAACAGAAAATAATGATTATAAAAGTCTTTTATAACAAATGGTAATAATTTGATTTCTTTTTTGTAGTTGTTTTTGTATATACATAAATATACATATGTATGTATGTATGTATGTATGTATGTATGTATGTATGTATGTATGTATGTATGTATTTGTCTCTTTGTTTGATTATAATGTTTTGTATTTGTATTTAATATTGTTATTTGTGGTAGTAAGTAGTCATTATATTGTTATCTTTAATCTTAAATTAGCTATTTCGTACATAAATAATATATGTTTATAATGGTCAGACTATAATGTCTCGTTACAATAAATTTTCTACTTTAATTTTAAGGGAGAGAATACAGTTAAACTGATACATATTTCTATAAGCGCAGCTGTTGTTAACGGTTCTTTTTAGGGTAAACAAGATTCTTTTCTTACTCTTCATGCTATAAAGTATTTTTGGTACTATTTTACGTGGAATGTTTCTATGAACGCAAACGTAAATATTGCTTTTAAAAAAAATTACCAAAAGTAAAATGTAATAAATCTCTGCTTCTTTATATTCCAATAATTTTTTAAATTGTGCTTTCTGTCATTTTGCTCGAAAAGGTTGTTCATCTCCGTCTAGAATATACAACAATTTAAGACACCATTTTTGTGCTGGTCTTAGCTCCGGGATGATTATTGATCTTGTACCACTCAAGGGTTTGTTAATCATAGTGGCAATATAGCAAGTCAGGCCATTTGGAAAGCTTTTGAATGTAAGAAGTCTATTATGTAAACATACCTTGATGTTAATTTTGGTATATATAGAGCCTGATTTTCTTCTTTTGCCACAACTGTATATTGTCAAAAACTTTTTGGGACATTTGGACTCTGAACTTTTTACAACATCATAAGATTTTTCACCAGCATGAAATTGTGAAAAATATCCCAGAATATACGATTTGCCATCCATTATGCAGCAAGAATATTTTATTAGACTTTCATTTCGTGTTCAGTTTTTGGTTTCAAAATTTTTAGTAGCGTTCCGGTCAGCAACTTTTTAAACTTGGATGTTTTTAAGCTTTTAACTACTCGTATTGGAAGCTTCTTTGAAAATGCATTCTACTTTATGGCCTTAGAGACATCAAGGAAACCGTTACTACTACCTGAACCAGGTTTCCTATCAACGTTACTATTTCTCCCTGCACTGTTTATTATTATTTATATATTATTTTTCTGACCTTGAACAAGTTAGGCAAAGACAATTTGATCAAAAATTAGTTTCAAAGAAAAACTTATGTTTAGAATAAATATTTTCTTGTTTAATAACTTTTAACATATGCGTTTAGAGGAATATACACCAGTGTAGATAGAGTTGGACATATTAAGATATATTATATGAAAACTACTTAAAGAGCTGCTGCTGCTGCTGCTTCCTTTTCCTTCTTTTTTAAATGAAATATTTTTATGTTTATTTGCTTTTGGTGTTTGAGTGTCAATCTTAATATTGGAATATTGTGTTAATACACTTCTTTATTTCTTGCTGTCATTTCAGTCCCCTTTCCATATACTTCAGATGCAGGGAGTTGATTTTACGTGAAGAAAAGCAAATAAAAGCCAAAAAAAAAGTGATAAGAAAAAGAAATAAAATGAATTTTTATCTTTAAGATGAAATCATCAGCATGAGTTCTATTGGCAAATGGATCGTGAGGACTAAACGTGCCCCCATTTGTATGTAATTAATATTTTATGTTTAATTAACTGTTCAATATTTAAGAGGTTTTGTTTTTAATGATTAAATACTTTTTGCTCAATAAATTACGCCTTTCTAACAACAATTATGCCCACATATAAATACTCTTCTCTTCTCTTTATCTCCCTGTTTGCTACTAACACTTGTAGACCATAAAATACAGTCACAATAAAATAGATTAATTTTCCTGATAATTGGATTAAACGAATTAAAGTTACCTTTCACATTTCATATTAAATAGTTAATAAAATTATAAAAGATTTAATTTCATTTTCAATTTACAGCAAATGATTTGGAAATAAATTTATTTAATTACAAAACAAGTAAAAATATTTTATGTAATACCCTACACCACATTGTTGGTAGTAAATGACAACTATAAAAAAATATGAACGACCCCCGTATAAACTGCTTTTCTTATTTTTTATTAAGTGATGTGAGAAGTATCTTATTATGATACTGACATTTATGTTTTCTGGGGGATTATATCGGATCTAGAAGTATTGGTGGACCGATCCTCGATTTTAGACAAAAATTATCTTTATTTGACCAGCTGTTATTACCATCCCAAAGTATATGTAAGATTTATGCCCTTAAAATTTTGGCTTGTATGGCACTTATGAAAAGTAAAGGACCCACCCTCACTCGATTAAGAATACCACTAGACTTTTTTTTGTTTAATTTTGATAAAATCCCGTACCCAGAGGGCATTTGTATGGGAGCTCAATAGGCTTGGTCCTAGAGTAAAAAAACCTTTACAATTTCATCAAGATATCTAAAAAATTGCGACCTGTAGAGTGTTCACAATATTTACATGGACAGACAGCCTGACAGAGAGCCCAACAGACAGACAGACATCATTAAAGTGATTCTTAAAAGTGGGTATTTTTTTCGAAATATTACACACATCAGCATAAACGGATAATGCCCCAACAACTTATGGTCGATCCTTTCCTCTTAAGGTTCCATATTGTTCAATAAAACTAATGTAAATTCTAATAATTCCGTAGTAAATATTTTTATAATGAAGAAAATGGCAATAAGTACAGAAACAATATATAAATAAGCAAATAAAAAAATACACAAAAACAAATAAATAAATAAATAAATGAAGTCTTATAAGTTAAATCAATATTATCTGGAAATGATAGAAACATCTTTTACAGATGCAGATTATTGTTTTGCTTCAACACGTAGCAGCCAGAACAAGAAGTGAACGTTCAACATCAGCAACACCAATACCAACACAAACAACACACGCTTACTCACACACATAAACACACTTAACCAGGACATTTTCACAATCTAACATGATTGTAGAACGTTATAAACAAAACTCATTTATAGTTAAGTATTACAGTGGGTCCCAAAATTGCACGTAATGTAACTAAAGATTGAAAATAGTATTTTTTTTGTAAATTATTTCATTACATATTCAAATACTTTTGTTGCTCACTGTTTTATATAAATACAAAAGTAATCATTATACTTTTGTATTTATTTCTTTATTTGTTGTCTGCATTTTAAATATTGTCAATATTATAGTTAAAACAAATAAAAAAGAGAACTGAGAACATATTCGGGATTCTAAGAGCCTTCGTTATTAATACAAACTTAAGTCATATTAAATTAATATATTTTTCAGTAATTTTTTTAAACGGAAACATTAACATTTGTAATTAATTTTAGTATATTTCAATGCAGGTTCATAACACTTGATTTCAGAAATAATAAGTTTAGGAACAATGCTAAAAATGAGGTTCTGCTTTTGCGAAAGGCAAATGTAATATTGCACGTGCCACAGCCGGTTACCGGAAGCATTTCTTTTACGCTGGCAACAGTATAATCACATTTTATAGTTTTATGGATCAAGTAATAGACTTGTATTTAGCTTATGCGATGGTTATGTTCAGAAGTTTTTTTAACGATGTAGATAAATTTAAAGTCAGGTCAGAAGGGCGATCTCTAGTCTAGACTTCATAGTAGACAAGCATATAAATTTCTTTATGGAATAAAGACGAAGCCTTTAGCATTTGAACTATGATCTGCTCTAAAATCAAAAGTAGAATCTGAAATAGAATCTGCACTAGATTGTGAACTAAAACCTGAAATAATTAACTAATTGAACTAAAATCTGAACTAAAATGTGAATATGAAATCTTAACTAGATTCTTAACTAAAATGTAAAAAATCATATTCTGAACTAGAATCTGTACTATAACTTGAACTTGAATCTGAACAAAAATCTGAAGTTGAGTATGATCTATATTCTGAAGTAGATTTTGTACTGAAACTTCTTCTATACTCAGACAGACATCTGAACTAGAATCTGTACTTAACCTGAACTACAATCTGAACAAGAATCTGAATTAAAATTAGAAAATCTAAACTAGAATTTGAGCAAATCTTCTGAATAGTATCTGAACTGGAATCTGAATTTAAATCTGAACTGGAATCTAAAGTAGAATCTGAACGAGAATCAGAATTGAAATTTCAACTGGGATTTTAACTAGAATTTGGACAATAATTCGAAATAAGTATCTCAACTGGAATTTCAGCCAAAATGTGAACTATTATCTGACTTCGAATTTGGAATAGAATCTGTACTAATATTTGAACGAGAATCGCACTTAGAATCTGAAGTAGAATATAAAAATATTCTGAACTAGAATCTGAGAATCTACACTAAAATCTGATCGAGAAGCCGAACAAAATTTTGAACTAAGATCTCAGCTAGATTATGAACTATAATGTGAACTACAATTTTGATAAACCCAGAATCTGAACTAGAAATATACCTCTTCTTGTGTATGCACTGTTTTCCATTTAAAATTCTTCATTTTTACTCATTAATTTTTTTCGATTTAAATTGTGGTCGTTCTTAGTTTAATTTGCCATAAATTAATTTTTTTGGGGAATTTTTCCTACTTAATATTTAAACTAAATTAAACCATTTTAAATGTATTTTCAATTTATATTTCCGTCTCCTTCACACAGTTTATTTGTAATAATTTCAGGACTTAATATCATATTTAGTTTGGTTTAATTCTAATGACCATTAGCTTTTATGACTATAATCTGCAATTATTATCATTATTAAATCTACAGACTAAACTCACCTAAATGCTGAGAAAAAACCACAAGGTGTTACAAAAGTTAATGTTAATTATAGTTTAATTAAAATTTTGTTATCAGGAATATAGTTTTAATTTAGTTTTATTTTTTTTTAATTTATATAAAAAATCAATAAAATATATTATGTCCTTATTTTGCAGGATATTACAATAAATAACAGCCCATTACAAAAACCCTATTTTTATATATAACTTTAAACTATCTCATAATACAAGCACATTTGCCCTAGTAAATATTGTATTTATTAGATTGGAGAATAAGTTATTTCCTGGTGAATTTAAGTTTTATTAAATAAAAAATTATTTAATATCCTTTTCAAAAAAAGTCCTTTTTTGGTATATAATGTCTTTCATAAGCAGATTTTATATTAAAATAATTAATTATTTTTCTTTCCCAAAGCTTCTACCACATGAGGGTATTTTAAATTTATTATTCAATGTGTAATGCCAAGAAGGAATTATCTCAGATCCCATTAAATATATATTATTGCATCAAATCAAAATCTAAGTCGATTTAGCTTTGTCTGTCTGTCTGTTGGAAGCATTAGAATAACTATCCGAATTCAATGAAATTCGACCACATTGTTTATTATTTTCCTATTTAAAAAACAGTTTCACCGATTCGTTGACAAAAGGTATTTATAGACCGATATCTGAGACAAATTTCCGAAATTTCCAAATTTCGAAAAATAACTTTTAAATATTTTTCAGCAAAAGGCAAAATCGGATCAATAGAAGAAAATTAAGTAATCTGTGTGCTATTTGGTTCGATATTTTTATATATATTTATTTTGATATAATAAAAGGTCCCTTCCCGGGATTTGGTTTATAGTTAAGAAAACTCTTAAATATAAAACGATTCTATTGAATTTTCACACAATTAAATTTCTAACTGTCTCGAATATATGTAACGGATTTTTTAATATCGGTCCAGATTTTGCTTTAGCTATTATTTCATGCCCCTTCCCGGAAAATGGGTTTGAGTTTATAATTCTACTTAAATTCCGCACAATTAAATCTCTCGCTGCCCTGAATACACTTTATTAAATTTGAACAACATCGGTCCATATTTTGCTATAGCAAATACAATTTTTTTAAAATGATTATATGTGTTAATAACTAGTTTGAAAATTTGGTTGTTACTTCTTTACAATCCCACTTCCGGAAATAGTGTTTTAGGCTTACAAGGTCCTTAAACATGAATCAGTTCCATGGAAATTCAGACAACTTTATAATTGTGTAACTTCTTGAATATGCCTCTCATGTGAGAAATTTCTTCCTAAAAGGTTTCTTTTATTAAAATCTATGACTCTGTATGTTGCCATATTTCACTTTAGAGATCCTCTTCCGCACTTAACCTTATGAACGAATAACCTTGTTGGTGCAAATTTTTGCATAATGTTTGTGGTGCAGGGTATTTATAGATTCGGCATAGCTGAATATAATATTTTCACTTTATAATTAACAAATTTTATTCACAAACATTTTCTCTCTTATCTAATAACTTTCTCATATGAGTTAAAATTCCAACTGTTTTTTTTAGAGCATAAATGCTCCATCTCCTTCTATTTGTATTTACTTACATTCGGAACCATTCAGAACCAGAAAAAAAAACATTAAAAGCAATTGTATTGTAATTAAAGATTTTTAATTGAGCTGTTTATTAAAATATAAATACATAATCATACACTCACACACTCTAACTCCTGCAAAACACATAAGTGTCACGCTCTGATATATGTGTATGTGTGAGTAACTGAATATTTTAAATGAATGTATGTGAGTGTATTTAATATTTAAGAATTATATTTCTATTAAATGTACAAATTATTATCTCAAGAGATAAAGTCATTTAGAGAAAAATTCATTTATTCAAACGTTCATTTAGTCCTTTTCTAGTCCTTTCATTTTAATACAAAAAAAAGAGGACTAAATATAAAGAACTTGTCTTTTATATTACAGACAACATTAATGTACTTTTATTTCAGAATTATTTTTCTCATTTTCTATGGAATTTTGTATTTTTTCTTTTTTTCATTAAATTTATATTTATTTTGTATTTAAACATATGAATTTTATGTGAAAAGGATATTAAATCCTTTAATGCAGGTAAAGATAAAACTGAAGTTGGTTTTAAAAAATGTTTTAAAATACATATTAAGGATGTTGAAATATTTAGGTCAAAGTTAATATGATATTTTAAAAGGACAAAATTTCGAAGGATTTAAATGTTTTGTAAAAATATATATAAATGTTTAAGGATATTTTTCAACACAGATAGAATATTGAAAGGTGGACTATATTATGGTCCAAATAGTGCCACTATTTAAAACTAGAATTAAAGATAAACTCGACAATTAATTACATTAAAGTGTAGTCCATGAAGTAGACTAGAATTATCGTTAGAAAACAGTTAGGTACTGGGGCAGATTCCTGTTCAGATTCTGGTATCTATTCCAGTGCAGATTCTAACCAGTTTCTGGTTAATATTCTAGTTCAGAATCCAGTTGAGATAAAAGTACAAATTCTAGTTCTAGCTTAGACTCTAGGTCGGGCAGTATTTCGGATTCTAAGTTGTTAGTCTAGATTCTACTTAGTTCAGAGTTTAATGTAGATTTTAGTTTAGCTTCTGGTTAAGATTAAAGTTCATACTTTACTTTAAATTCTAATTCAGATTCTGACTCAGACTTTTGCCCAGATTTTAGTTCACAATTTTGTTTAGAATTTAGTTTAGATTCTAGTTCAGATTAGAGTTCAATCTCCAGTTCAGTTTCTAGTGCAGATTTTTTTTCAGACTTAAATTTAAATTTTAATTCAGATTCTTTTTCGAATTCCAGTTCAGATTTAAGTTTAGATTCGACTTCAAATTCTAGTGCAGATTCTAATACGGTAGATTATAGTTCAGCTTTTAGTTTAGATTAAATTTCAGACTTTATTTTAAATTCTAATTAAGATTGTGTTCAGATCAGATTATTATGCACACTGCATTTCAGATTTTCGGTCAGTCTATCAGACTCAGATTGTACTCAAAGATTCTCGACCAGATTGTTGTTCAGACTGCAGTTCAGATACTCGGTCAATCTATCAAATTTTGATTGTAGTCAAGATTACAGTTCAAATTGTATTTCCGAATTTAATCAGATTCTAGTTCAGAGATTATTTTAAATTCTGTATCTTAGAATAGATGTATTTTAGATGTTACTTCAAAATACAGTTGGGATTTAAGTTCTATTTCAATATCTAAATTCTTTTCTATCTTATTAGAGTTTATAGTTGAAATTCTAGTTGAAATCTAAGTTGAGATTTTCGGAATCATTAAGTTCATATTTTACTTTTGATTGTAGATTATAGTTCAAAATTTAATTCGGTTTCCAGTTCAGATTCAGGTTTAGCTTCCATCAAACTTCTAGTTAAGATTATGGTTCGGACTCTAATGGAAATAGTTCAGCTTATAGTTGTGATTCTAGTTGAGATTTTATCACAGATTTCCGATACCAGTTCAGAATCTTTACGTCTAATTTAATATTCTAATAGAGATCCAATTGGAATTCAAGTTTTGATTCTTTTTCGATTTCTAATTCACATTCAGATAGAGGTGACATATCAGATTCTAGTTTACGCGCTCCTTGTTTTTTACCAAAAATTAATATTTTCGCCAAAAATGAAAATTTTCACCAAAAATTAAAATTTTCGCCAAAAATTAATATTTTCGCCAAAAATTAAAATTTTCGCCAAAAATTAAAATTTTCACAAAAAATTAAAATTTTCACTAAAAATTAAAATTTTCACCAAAAATTAAAATTTTCACTAAAAAATGAAAATTTTCACTAAAAATTAAAATCTTCACTATAAATTAAAATTTTCACTAAAAATTAAAATTTTCACTAAAAATTAAAATTTTCACTAAAAATTAAAATTTTCACTAAAAATTAAAATTTTCACTAAAAATTCAAATTTTCACTAAAAATTAAAATTTTCACTAAAAATTAAAATTTTCACTAAAAATTCAAATTTTCACTAAAAATTAAAATTTTCACTAAAAATTAAAATTTTCACTAAAAATTAAAATTTTCACCAAAAATTAAAATTTTCACTAAAAATTAAAATTTTCACTAAAAATTCAAATTTTTAATAAAAATTAAAATTTTCACTAAAAATTCAAATTTTTAATAAAAATTAAAATCTTCACTAAAAATTAAAATTTCCACTAAAAATTAAAATTTTCACTAAAAATTAAAATTTTCACTAAAAATTAAAATTTTCACTAAAAATTAAAATTTTCACTAAAAATTAAAATTTTCACTAAAAATTAAAATTTTCACTAAAAATTAAAATTTTCACTAAAAATTAAAATTTTCACTAAAAATTAAAATTTTCACTTAAAATTAAAATTTTCACTAAAAATTAAAATTTTCACTAAAAATTAAAATTTTCACTAAAAATTAAAATTTTCACTAAAAATTAAAATTTTCACTAAAAATTAAAATTTTCACTAAAAATTAAAATTTTCACTAAAAATTAAAATTTTCACTAAAAATTAAAATTTTCACTAAAAATTAAAATTTTCCCTAAAAATTAAAATTTTCACTAAAAATTAAAATTTTCACTAAAAATTAAAATTTTCACTAAAAATTAAAATTTTCACTAAAAATTAAAATTTTCACTAAAAATTCAAATTTTTAATAAAAAATTAAAATTTTCACTAAAAATTCAAATTTTTAATAAAAAATTAAAATTTTCACTAAAAATTCAAATTTTTAATAAAAATTAAAATTTTCACTAAAAATTGAAATTTTTAATAAAAAATAAAATTTTCACTAAAAATTCAAATTTTTGATAAAAAATAAAATTTTCACTAAAAATTCAAATTTTTGATAAAATTAATATTTTCACTAAAAAATTAAAATTTTCACTAAAAAATTAAAATTTTCACTAAAGATTAAAATTAAAAAATTTTATGAAAAAATTAAAATTTTCATAAAATTCTCAAATAATTTAAATTTTCTCAAAAAAATTTTGAATTTCACAAAATATTTAAATCAATATGAAAATTCTTAAAAGAAATGATACCTTTAACGAACTGTATTTATTTACAAAAAAAGCCTCTATAGATCGCAGTTTCCAATGACCATAAACTAAATTCAAAATTTTGATTTCATCGAAATTTTTTGTTTTCTCAAAACAGAAATTTCAATTTAATCAAAACGTCATTTTAAAGATGAATGTTACCGTTTTCATTCCATCACTCCAAATTTGCTTTCTCCAGATTCTGTAATTTGTATTTGGTTTCAAATGATGAATTTTCAAGGCAAAAACAAAATAAAAAAACAGAAAAATTTCAAATATTTTGCATTTAAAGTTTTTTTTTCGAAAAGTTGTATGAAACCAAACAAAAAAATGTTCCTCATATCTTTTGAACTTTTGTGTGCATGGGGTTAGGTTATGTATGCATGACAATATGTGTGTGTAAGTATAATACATATGCTTGTACGACCTAGTTTGTTGTAGTTGTTGTTGTATTTGGTAACTTTTTAATATCAGCAATGACTTACGGTATCCTGTGCCACAAAATGTGGTAGAAAAATGTAAAAACAAAAAACCACTATTATTGGGTGCATTTTTACATATAAATTTCATTGCCCATTCCTGCTCTTTCCACACTTTGTATGTGACAAGTGCTAAAGGGAAAAAATCACTAAGAGAAAAATTGTTTCCAAAACCTACTTCTCTCACATACAATTCCAAAAAACACATATATATGCAAACACTTCAAACCACACACACACAAACATACTCGTACGGAACAGTTTAAAAATGTTGCCTCAATCTGTGCACACTCTACACACACAAACTCATGTAGATATGCTCATGTGAATATGTTATACAAGTTTGGAAACGAATGTAACTGTGTAGGTGTTTTGCATGTGTGTGGGATGGATATGACGTAGTTTTTTTTCGCTTCTGTTTCCTCTCAACTTAATATGTGTGAGTGTTTGTTGGTGTTGTTGTACTTTTGAAAATCGCTTAATATTTATGGTACTTACTAGAATTACTTGATACAGTTGATACACTTGTATGGTTGTTACACTGAATCCGTTTGCTAACTTACACGTGCTATTTGCTGTCGACTGGTTGCTGTTGTTGTTAAACGCTCACTCAAAACATTTATTCCACTTCGTTGCAAGAATAGTTGATCAATATGCATCAACCTTGCAACACTACAGAAAGTACACACACATACACTCTTACCGTCTTTTCCTGAGTTATGGTAGATGTTGTCAGTATCTGTTGCTGGGCCACGCATATAAGATTGATGTCACTGTCACTTGCGAAAAACATATCAAAATTTTACCAGAATTTTTACAAAAATACTGTTGGAAGCCAAAAATTTTGTTGATAGTTTGGATTGAGAAAATGTTAGAGTTGAAAAAATAATACTTTATTCTTGTTGTTTTTTGTTTTTGTTTTTGTTAGTGATGAATTTCAGAAAAGCATTAGAATTTTACGATAATATGTGATTGATATGGGAGCTTAGATGAGATTTTTTCCGAAAATCTGGTAATGGGAAAAATGAAAACAATTGAGAAGTTTCAAAATAGTTTATTTTAGAGATTTCTCTTTTATTTGGAAGGAAAATTTATTTGCTTTTTATTGTTGTTACGTAGTTAAAGCTTTTAAGCAATTATGATCTCCAAATCACTAAAAGTGAGGGATTTTTAAAGTTTTGAAAATAAAATAATATTATGGAATCAAGCATCGTGAGTTTTTACCTTTTTTTGATCAAAAAATAAGAGAATTTTCTTAAAATAACTAAATTTATTAATTTTTTTATATTTCAAAAATATTTTTGCATTTAAGACTAAAATATAGAAAGAATGTTCCAGTATAGTTTTTTTCTGTGCATAGCAAACATATATATTTATATACTGATGCATATTCCATTAAACGCATTTACTCCAAAAGTAAAATAGAAGTTTTTTTTGAAGCTACAACTTTACGGTACTTTTTTAAAGTACAAAAGAAAAATGCTTTATTTGACTTTGCCTAATTTTCAGTACCCTCCACAACAAATGCGTGTGAAGTAAATACAGCATGTTGTGTTCATACACATTCACAAACGTATATATAGAAGTTTTTTTTTTTAAATTTTGATTTGATTTGAGTGTAAGTCATTGCTCAAAAGAAAAGCCGTGTAAAAATTTGCACAAAAAAAAAAAATAAAATAAAATGGGTGCGATTATAGAAATGCGCACCAGTGTAGAAAATTTTAGCAAATTATTAAATTTTATATGAAGTATTTTTGTCTGTTTAAAACATATTTAAGGTTTATAAATTTTTAAGTCCAAAAAAAAAGTGACCCACACTATATTTTTGGTAAAATAGAGTGGAGTATTAAAACTACCTCATCTCTTTTATTATTTCAGTTACTATAAATCAAGCTGTAAATGTTGGTTTTTAAATATTGATTTATGGTCTCATAAGTATAAAATTTTGATTGTAACATTTAGTAGTTGAACAAGACATGGCCACAGACTCTTATGACTATGAATGCAACAGTGAGGGTCATAACCAACATTTACTGGGGCGCAAATTTTGAACTGAATGTTTTAAAAATTATACGTTTTTTAATAATTCAAATAAAAGAAGAAGAAGAATAAAAAAATTTCAGCCTTAGATTTTATTTTCTTCCCGAAATTAACAAGTTATGAGCTACACTGTTTTAAATGTTGTGTAAAAATATAAATAAATTTTTGTTGCATTTAAAGAATGAACATGAAGTTTGTAAAATCATGATGAATTTGTTGGTAGAAATATAAATCCTTTATATTTTTATATATATTTTTGTAGGATTTTTTCATAAAAAACCTTCAATACTCTCCACCATAAATGCGTGTAGGAATAATAGGTATTCCTACACATATACATACACTCAATACCCACAATATTACACGGAGCACTTAATAAGTCATAAAATTAGTTACATTTTTGGCTAAAAGTTTTATCTACTGAACCGATATTGATAATTTTTGGAATGATAATGACAATTGACAATTTTAAAAAAATTTTTAGTGTCAACTTAAAGGTTGGCACAGATATCGGTTAATATTTTTTTACATACTGAACCGATTTTCCTGGTCTAAAATAGGAACCTTCCTAGAACTAAAACAAATACCATGAGCTCTGCTAATTAATGCTGATGCGAGCGTGCCGACAAAGGTTATATTTAGCTAAATCGACTCAGATTGATTTGATGCAAGAATATATATTTATATTATGGGGTCTGTGATGATTCCTTCTTAGCGTTACACACGGAATAACAAAGTTAATGTATCGTCATCACCACTTGTGGTGATGGAGGGTATAAAAAACATGTTTATATAAAAATAATATTATAAAGCCTGAAGTTAAGGACTTCAGGCTTTATTGTTTTTATACCCTTACATGAACACCAGTGGTGAATAAGGGTATATAAATTTGGAATCATTTTATTCACCCATTTACCCACATTTTGTACAGGTTATTTCTTCGTCACCAAGTAGTGATCGGGTTGCTAATATAAATTCTATAAATAGAATTTAGCACAGTGGTGCTAGAATGATTTTTTTTGTAATAATTCTGCAATTGGTGATTTCAGTTGACTTGGAGGATAATCACCATCCCGAATTGTTAACATCTCAGTTATAATAAGGTCGATTTCAGTTAAGGCCTCCAATAGTTTAAAAGCATCAGAATTATTAAAAAATAATATTTTCATATTCAAGAGTCTTAGGAGCTTAGAAATAACCAGGTTCCAAAAGTAGGAGTCAAACATTTATTTGCGGATTATTTACTCTTTTTAATTCGAATCGAGTGTATAATATTTTATGGTACTGAATATATCATTCAGGTTGTGCTAAATCTTATATAACCTCCATCACAAAAATTTTGGAAACATTTTCTTATAATTGAAGCTACAGCCAAAAGCGGTTCTGTTATCTAGAACTTCTAGAAATAAATGGGACCAAATATAGGTTTTAGAACCAAATGTATGCTGATATTCTTTAAATTAGCAACATGTATTTAAGGCGGTTAAAAAAATGCTAAGAGTCGATCTATATTTAAGAGCGTTATAAGCTTTAAAGCATATTCCGTCATGGGAGCTAATATGAATACTATAATCAAGTATGGTTCTGGATTCGTTAAGTTAAAACAAACGCAGTAAAAAAATTACTGTGCTAAATTTTGATAGATGGCAATTGTGTAAGCTTAGGTCGATATTCCGGGAAGGGACTTTTTATGGGAAAAAGGTCCCTGGAGAAAATACTTTCGTCGGAATCTTAGGGTGGTAGCGGACATTTTTCTGCCTAAACTAGTTCCATATTATTTCATTACTTCTTGTAGCGGAAAGGTGATAAGAATCATTGCGGTTTGTCATCTGACTAAATTCCATACAAATCTTACTCCCATTTTAGGTTCTATGGCCACCTAAAAAAGGTAGAAAAATTGGATACCTTGTTTTCTGTAATCAAAAATGAGGCTTTAAGAATGAATGAAACTGAAATACTGACCACATTTCATAATTCTAATTTTGTCACAAATATTTTATAAAGAATTAAACGAAAACATAAATCTGATAGAGAACAAACTGGGAAGAGTGTGTAAGAAACAGATATAAAAATTGCGCCAAAATAACATTTGTAGAAACGACTTAAATTAAGTAATAATTTCCACAATGTTGGGCATTTTATTTCCTTATGTTTACCCCTTCTTCTATCACAACAATAAATTGTTTAACTTTTTCGTTTTGTAGCAAATGTTATGGCAGCAGTATTCAGCAACATTTTGTTGCACAGTGGGTGGTTGTTATGCGGTCAACACAGCTGCCGGTCAATGACAATATCATTTCTCTGTTTGTCTTCTATTTGCATTATTTTTTCATTTTTTATTTTTCTTGATTTAATTTCATTTTATTTGTTTTCCTTTTTTCATTTTTAATTTTTTATTTTATTTTCTGTAGAATTTTATTTTCATTTCTCTATTAAGATTCTGTTGCAACAAATTTATTTTCTGTGGCTGCGGTTGACTTCCTTAAAGCCAATGAATGCAATTTCAGTTCAATCTTTGTTATTATTATAGTTTTTGTTTTTGTTTTGTTCTTGTTCCTGTTTTTTCAATTTTCTCTAGACCAAAGAAGAGTTGGATAATTTGAACAAATCTTCAGACCACAAAAGTAAACATCCACTGATGCAAACAAATGACATACTAGAGAGTGTTAAGAATCTTTATATTACAAATATTTAATACACACACACACACATCTATATATACGTATATATATTCCATGATAGAAAATCCAAATACATGTTTGTTTTCTTTTTTTTTTTAAAGAACTGAATTGAAATTATTTTATTTATTAGAGAAATACACAGAAAGAAAAAATGTACTAAAGTTTATGTCTTCATTTCATTCTTCCCTTTAATATGAATTTATTTCTTTTGATCAATAGACATTGGGTTCTCTACTCTACACCACTTTAGTTGGTTGGCGTTACATCCAGATTTAAGTGTATCGTTCAACTCAGAATTACTTTCTGAGTCGATTTAACGTTGTCTGTTCGTTCGTCTGTCCATAATACTTTGTGAACACTCTGCAAATATTTTGTTGAAATTTGGTACATATTATTATTTTTCCACAAGGACCTATCGGAATTGGCCAAGCTTAAAACCTCATACCTACCGGAATGGTGTTTTTAGCTCATGAAATCCTTAAATAAGAAGCGATTTTAAATAAATTGACAATAATAAGTCTTATGATATTCTAAAATGATCTGCTTATTATATGAGGATCGGTCTCTTGCGTCTCATAGGTCTCATACAAGCTCTCTTCAAAATATTACTTTCAATGGCATTATTCCTATACATAAATATAAACCACGAGCGTTGGTCCATAATTTTATGTAATTAATTATGTACTGCACACATAAAAATAAATCAGAAAAATTATACGAGGGATCATTTCTTTTTTGTAACTACCATTACAAACACTTCACAGCGTGTCTAAATCGTAGAGCGAAGTCGGTGAACTTCCAAATTTGGCCATCTCACCTTCATTTTTGAATTAACTCAAAGCAATTGTATGTGTATGGTTCTTGTAAATCTTTATAAGAATCATGTTCCCATGAGCAGGATATCTCTTATACTTGCAGAGATATCGAATTTACCTTTATTTTCCAATTATTTTTTATTTAGCGGGCTTAAAATAGATCCTAATTATTTTAATGTGTAAAAATATATAAATTCATTTATATATTTATATCAACATTAATTTGGGACTTTTAAATAAAATCGATACTTTTCGGAAATTTTCAAAAATTTGGCGTGATTTATTCACTGATAGAATAATTCTCTGTTCTGAACTTTCTCATTTTTTCATTGCATTATAAAGGAGTCTAAAATTAAATTCAGAAAAAAGTCGAGTCAAAGATAAGATCACAAGCTTTAACCAAAGTTGGACAATTTGAAATTTTTTGCATTTTATTTTCTTGTTATGATTCCAAGTTCCAAAACTGAAATCATATTCGAATTATCTATAATATATAGATACATATGAGGGCGATCATTTAAGTGAATAAAGTGTAATTTTTAAATAAGATTTACAGGGATTCTGAGTATTTCTGAATGGAAAAGTGGAAGATTTTTTGATTCTTTAACTTTTGAACACATTTTCACTTTATTTGCAAAATTGTACAAAGGATTTTTGTAATTACTACCTTCATCTCCAAAATAAGGATTTGAATCAAATCAATTATCATGATTAAATTTTCAATTTTTCCATATTAAAATAAAATGTTATTTTCTCTGTGTAAAATTCTCATTTAGTTAAATAAAATTTTCCATTTCACTTCGCCTTCTTGCTTACTCAAGTGCAGAGTGAAAACAACAACAGAACATAAAAAATTGGCGGTTTCAGTGTAGTATTTTACACTTGTCTCAACTATATTCTTTGTAATTTTCTTCTCTTTTTTTATTTTGGTTCATCCGTTTCCTGCTCCTCCTTGAAATGGTTTACTTTGCTAAATCACAAATACAATTGCACGTAACTCGTGCATACAACTACTCAACTATTGTTGAGGTTATGCTGTTAATGTTTTGGTGGTCTATATCCTCCATTGCAACACCTACAGCAACGCATTCTCACCCCAAAACACATAAACACCATTACAACAAATATAGAAAAGAGAAAAACAACAAATTTGTTTTTTGGTTAAAGAATTCACTGATGCAAGTAGCGAAGTAGCAAAATAGCGAAATAGCAAGTAGATCTTATTTAGATAACAAAATGCTATAAATTTTTCCATGCTACAACTCCTGCTCTTAGTTTAAATATGTGAAATCGAAAAACAAAAAAAAGTTGTGTGTAGAATCTTTAACTCGCAATCTAAAATTTTATTTAAAATGTTCGTAACATTTAGTAAAAACAAAAATCTAAAGAATGCAGAACTCTTTTTTTTTCATTTTTTTTAATAAAATTTCAAAATTTATAGGGAAAAACGACTTAGGAGTTGTGTAAATATTATTTATCTGGTATCTAAATAATAATATTATAACTAAAACTAAAACTCTGTAGCAACAAATCGAATCAACGTTATGGACCAACACCCAAATCCAATAAGTAATTATGTAATACATTTGTAGCAACAAAAACAACAACAACAATAATAATAATGATAATAAAAAACAGGAGTAAACAGTTTTATAAACCATAAGAAATTAAAGAAAAATAAATTAAATATTATATAACAGCAACACTTTTGTTTAATGCAAGAGAGAGAGAGAGAGCGAGAAAGAGAGAAATAAACCAGTAAGAGAAAAAAATAAACTATATTCTGCTATGCCGAATCTTCAATATCCTCTACCACAAAAGCGTGTGAAGTTAATACATACATACACACATATATAGTCACAAACGTACAAACAATTATTAAAAGCTTTTTTATATCCTCCACCACCACAAGTGGTGAGAAGGGTGTATTAACTTTATCATACCGTATGTAACGATAAGAAGGAATCATTTCAGACCATGTGTATATATTATTGCATCTGAGTCTATTTAGCTATGCCCGTCTGTCTGTCTATGGTTCTGTTTGTCTGTTGTTGTTGGCACACTCACATCTACAATAATTGACAGAGCTGTTGTTATGGTCCTAAAAAGTTTCCTATTAAAAATCAGAGGCACGTCCAAGATCTAACTAAGAAGTTTTTGCCATAATATTAAATTACATGTGCTTCATTATCATTCCAAAAATCGGTTCAGAAGAAATAAAAGTTATAGCCAAAAATCTAACAAATTTAATTATTCATTAAGTGTTCCTGTGTTATATTTAAGAAAAACGTATGCATGTTGAGTGTATGTGTAAGTGAGTATGTATGAAAAATAATGTATTTATTTACACGAATTTGTTGTAGAGGGTATTGGAGATTCGGCTTAGCTGAAAATAGCATTCTTAATTGTTAAATATAATACGTGAACACTTAATGAGTCATAAAATCAGTTGTATTTTTGTTCTATAACTTTTCTCTACTGAACCGATTTTAATAACTTTTGGAACAGAAATGAAAATTGTGTCAACTATTGTGGATGTGAGCGTGCCAACAACATGCATACAGACAGACGAACAGACAAAGACGAACAGACAAACAGACAGATAGACTGGCAGATGGACAAAAATACGGACATAACTAATCCGATCCAGATTTGGATTTAATGCAAGAATATATACATTATGGGGCCTAGATGATTCTTAGCGTTTCACACGGAATGACAAAATTAGAATATCCACTTGAGGTGGTGAAGCGTATAAAAATAACAATTTCTAAGAATGTGCACAATAAGAATAATTATTAAATAATAACTGAAAGACGGTCAATAAATGGTTAGACACTTAAAGCGAAAATGGTCATAAGGTTTAAGTTCCTGAAACTGAAATCTGATTCAAACTTAAACTGGATTTATAATTAACATCGTGTATTGTGTTTGAACTATCATGAACTAAATTAAGTAGTAAAACTCTGTCAATATATTGACTCCAGTTTAAACTAAAGTTAAGATTCAAGTTTAGATCATAATTACTAAATTGATTTAGTCTTAACTTATAGTAAGTTAATATAGACTAAGATTTTTGAGGCTTCTGTTTGAAATTTGAATTATCGTAAGACTTAGTATAAATTAAGACTAAAGTTTGAAAATCATTATCTTTAAACCAAGACTTTATTTATAACTGCGTAGAACCGAGACATATAAGTTTAAATTTAGTCTAAGTTTAAATTTCATTGTATAGAAAAATGAGACCGAAAATATCCTTTTTAGAAATTATTGTATAAAAATTCTATGATCTTGTAAACCAGGAAATAGCAAAAAGTTTGATTCATTATTGAAGAGTTTGAAGAAAATAAAGATCGCAGTTTCATAAAATTATTAATTAAAAATTACAGTTCATGGTAGCATACAACTCAGTGCATAGAATATAGTGTAGTCGATAGCACAACTTTGTAATTTTGATACTTTTCACCTAAAAATATTTTTCTTTTTTTGATTTTTTCACAAATTCATGCCATTGTGCAATCATTAATATGGATTTGTTGTATAATACACATAAAATTTTTATTGAATTGAATTGCCAAAAACAAATGACACATCTTTATCCTCTTACACTCTCCCTCTCTCTTTCTTTCCATCGATTTGATATTCCATTTCACTGCATTTCGTAAATTCTATTTAAACAATTGAAATGAACAGAAATGTATGTAAATATGTAAAGTTTTGTTGTGCACATTTATACATTATTTATTAGAGAAGAGTTAGATTTATTTATATTGTCCTGTTTATTTTTTGAATGTTAGTGATACAGTTACCCCCACAAACGACTCTATAGTCCATTGATAAGCCTGGCTAAATTTTATTTTGATTCCATCTATACATGATACTCGTATATGACCATGTCACGTGGTTTGCAAGTGAAATAATTTGTAATATCAATTCAACTGATATAGTGTCATCATTATTGGCATTATCATGAAGATGATGATGTTGTTATTGTTATTGTTATGGTTGTTGTTTTTGTTTCAACTCAAAACTTTGGTCATTGGCATAGGTCATATCTTGACTCTGGTTTTTGTATATTGCAAACATATGTATGTGTATCACGTTTACGTATACAGGAAACCTACAAATCAACAACAAATAAAACAGCAATAACATTGACTTTAAAATAACAGAAAACTAACAAGTTCGTATGTATGAGTGTGTTGGAATGTCAGTTAGTTGAAACTGAAAAATGGAGGAAAAAAATAGAAATAAAACAACAAAATTTAATAATGTATAAATGTGAAACTGCGCACAGTATTTCGAATGGAAAATGAATTGGAAAGAAATCTGTAACTTTCATGGTGCAAGTCCGATTTCAATTGAATTTCATTAAATTATAAGAAGGAAGTAAAAGATTAAGTGGGTTTACAATTTTTGAAGACCTCGGACCTCCATAACAATGCAGATTCGTTATATCTGAATCGTTTTGAAGAGTTTTCATTCATTGAGTAGATTCTGGCAGCCAAGACTTATATGAGAAGTTATACCTTAAAGTATGAGATATATTAAGCTTTAAAAGTTTACCCTTTTGTCCGATCTTAAGGAAGTTCTTATGCTATAGCGGTTAATATCTGATCCAATTTTCTTCAGATATTTTTATAAAAATCTTTTCAAAAATATCTTAATGAAATCGGAAGTTTTAGACATGTAAATTCGAATTTTTCTAATATCTCGAATTTTAGACGATTTTTTTGCAAAAAAAGTTATTTTCTCTTTTTTATTATCCTTCACCACAAGTGGTGATAAGGGTATATTTACTTTGACATTACGGAAGTCTTGCATCAAATCAAAAAGTCGATTTGAAAAATTCTTATGTCCACAACAAAAAGTTGTTGGCCACATTGTTTGTTGTAGTCGTCTTCAGTACCCGAGAGTACTCTTTTGTACCCGACACCACCACAGGTAGCGTTTGTGAAGATATTTGTTCCATAGAGAAAAGATAGTTATTTCACCCACTTTTAATGATATCCTTCTGTCCATCCGTCTGTGTAGCTTTTAATCCATGTTTACATTATAAACGCTGTGCATGTCGCAAATGTAGAGATTGGTCTCATGTAAATGCCCCCGCTAGATGGAGTTCTAAACTTCTCACAGATATGAAAATATTTTTAATAAATTTTGCATCAGCCTGAATCCAAATGCCTAATTTCAAGAAGATCACACCACAGAAACGTAGCTCCCACCACTTTTGAAATTCACTTTAAAGTGCAGAAATCTCAAAAAATATCAGTCTTATAATGTTATTTCTTATACTATAGCAAATCGAAAATTGCTATAATCGTTCCATTATTTTTTATTTCCCTCAAAAAACCCCACAAATTGTCAAAATAAACTGGCGCAAATTATAAAATCAGATTATTTTCGTGTCTGCCAAATGATGTAGGGTAAAATGTAGTCGGTCTTAACCGACTATTAAATTCTTATATGTTTTTATTTTAAACACTGTGCTACATGTGCTATTTGAATAAGTCTGTGTGTGTATGTGGCACAAGTCTATGTTGTATTTGTCTTATTTGTTTGGCACAGGAAGTTAAAACAAATAACATTTAAAGCCATTTGTGCTGCTACGACTACAACTATAATAACATGATGGCCAATGGCAGACGTTGGTGGGTATTTGGAATTTATTCATCAGTGTTGAAACAAGTGTTGTATTAAATTGAAAAAGTTTTCACTTTTTTGTTGTTATTGTTGTTGTTTTTGTTTCTTTTGTTGCTCTAAAAACCTTCAAATAACAACTTTAAGAACACAAGAAGAACAAGAAATTTAAAAAAACAACAACAACAAAACAAAAACAATAATAAATTGTGTCATGTGTTTTGGGTTTTTTATTAAAGAAATAAAAATTGCATCTAATAAATACACACACACACACACATTTACACACATTTCTTAGTGTCAGGTAGTAAAAAGAAGAAAATTTCTTATAAAATTTGTCGTTACAGTTTTCAATTGTTTTTTCTTATTATTAGGAAACCCAGAAGATTCACGATAAAAAACATAAACTTTCAATAAAATTTCAACACAGCAAAAGCAACAATAACGTGATTTCATTATTTCTGAAAAGATAAAAACTACCGGAACACTTCCTTTTCCAATTCATTCATTATAAAATATTTGCATAATTCCTTGAAATTTATTTTAACGTTTTATAATTTCTTAAAGTATTTTTTATACCCTCCACCCCCACAAATGGTGAAGACGGTATATTAACTTTGTCATGCCTTGTGTAACGCTAAGAAGTAATCGTCTCAGAATCCATAATGTTTACACATACATTCTTGCATCAAATCGAAATTTGGGTCGATTTAGCTATGTACGCTCACATCTCACATCATATATACCGATAACTGAGGCAACCTTTAAGTTCAAGCAAAAAAATTTCATGAAATTTTCAATTCTAAATCGACATGGTTTATGTACTTCATTTCCATTCCAAAAATCATTAAAATCGGTTCTGTAGAAAAAAGTTCAAGCAAAAAACATATAACTTAGTGTATGTGTGAGTGTGTATTTACTTCACATGCTTTTGTGGTGGAGGGCATTTAAGATTCGGCATAACATTTTTACTTGTTTATATTAAGGAAGAATATGAAATTTGTTTATTTATTTATTTATTTATTTATTTATTTATTTATTTTAGAGGATTTTTGTTAATGGTTTCTTAGGAAAATTCCGAAATCACCTTTGGAAATTATTTAAAACGCTTAAATTATTAAGTTGTTAACAAAGTTTTTTTTGTTGTTTCATTTTGTCTTTAAGAGAAGATTGTTTTCATATTTAGAATGAATAGAAAATGTAAATGTATTTAAACGGAAATTAAAAATTATAATTTTTTAATGTGTTTTTATAATAAATTTGATACAACACCGACCAAAGGAAAATCGATATATGAATGAAATTTAAGATTTTCAGGTCAGATATCATTCTTTAATGTCTTTAAAGCTTCAAATGTTATGTAAAAAGCAATAGTAAAAATATAAGATATACAAGTAAAAAGTTAAAGTCGACTTAGCCCCTCAACATGTAGTGGGTAAGAAATCCTGGTTAATCTACTGACTGAGTGCGTGTTAAGATAAGATGATATTAACGAGTCTCTGACGAAACTCACAAATGAAAATACAAAATCTCAAAAGTCATTGTAGGATTATTGAACCATGAACATATTACTTTGGACGTCAACTAACTGCGTTCAAACTCTGTGTTATGATACTGTACGTGATTAATCTAAAGATCAATGGAGAGTTGAAATCTGGATAATAAGATGATTCAGTGCACGATAATGAAACTAATCGAAAATCTTACAGAACCCAATAACTGTTGAAGGGATGACGATAATTACCAGTTTATATAATAATCAAAAGATTTGCAATATTAACAACTTTGATGTCACAATAAGCCCAAAATACACTACTGATCGCTTTAAAGGGCTGCCTGATCTTATTTTCATTGTTACTTACTCTTATATATAATCGCTTTAAACAACGCTTTATCATCTCTGCACATAAGTACATAAACCAAAAGAAGGCAGACAGGCGCTGTAGCCGATGAAGCATAAATTTCGACCGTTAATCGCATGAAAATGTTAGGATTTAAATATTTACACCTTATTTACCATCTTTAAATCATGTCTATATTCAAATATAGGAACAGGTATGTCAAAAACTCTCTCGATTAAATGATATTAGATTAGATTCCATAAATTCCGCGGTTTCAAGTTACGGTATGGCTCCCAAATGAACCATTATAGGCAGTGAATAGATCAGACACAACAGAGTTGAATTAAGAAATAGGCTCAACGACTTCTGGTCTCGTATTGACAGTCGATCCCAAGCCTACATCATACATGTGGCCAAAACCACATGATACACAACATTTGTTTAATTGTCACTGTAATCCTACGTCTGTCAAGCATGCTAAATCTATGGGTTACCGCATATAGATTGACCGATTTCTTTCATATCATTAAAAACTGAAAATAATCTTAGTCTCTAATTTTGTATTTTAAAATCTCTTATACTTGTCTGATCACAAACTTTCCAAATATTTATTTCTTAATTACAAATTCAATATTTTCAACATATTTTTAACTTCAGTTCTATAATTAATATTTTATTCTCTTATACTCAATTTTATATTATAACAATATCACTTTAATATAAGTAATCACTATTAAAATCACTTTCTCTTATATTAATTCACATTCATAATAACGTCGAAATGACTTAACAACTTTTCATTTTTATTTCATAAAAATTATATAAAAAATAATTGTTATGATTTTCATTACACTTTTTTTCAATTTATCCTTTTATCAATAAAATATTATCTCAACCATGTCTCTCAATTATGAGCAAATATTTGAAATTAATTTATTGTGGAAAAATACAAAAATCTTTACAATTTTTTCAGACAAAAACCCTTAAATTTGCTGTCAGCTTTATTCAATTGGAAAATCCAAACTTCATTAACAAAAAAAAAAAATCTATTATTGAACAACAACAATAAATATGAAATAAAAAACAACAACTATTTTTTTTAAAATGTTCATAAATAATGACTTTATTTTCAGGCGAAAAAAACTATATAATTTATGCACAAATTAAACAGGACAACACACATATGTGTACTATTAATATAAATGTATGTATGTATGTATGTATGTATGTATGTATGTATGTATGTATGTATGTATGTATGTATTGATATGTGTGTGTGTAAGTGTGAGTATTCATTATTAATCCTGTAAACCGAGTTCATTCATAAATTCTTTATTCGAAGTCACCTATAGATTACGCATTTTACAGTAAAAATCTGCTGCATCTCTTGCGGCCATAATTATTGAACACTTTGTGGTTTTTTGTTATACGAAATAAAGCGTGAATACAGAGAAGTGAAATTAATGATATTTGAGAATGAGAATGGAGGGTATTGGAAGATGGTAAGGAAAAGTGAAGGATGATGGGGAGTGGTGGAACGTTGCTAATGATGTTGGTGACATAGCTATTGAGGACTATTGACGATGTGCCAGCCAAACAACATTTGCAAAGAAAATTTATCATTTAAAGATTAATATTTTGAAGACTTAATAACATCAATTGTGGGCAAATGTTGAATTTTCTTATTAAGGATTTTAATTGGATTTCATTTCTTAATAAGAAACTATTTTGTGGCAAACGATAATATGAAAGAACATTTTCTTATTGTCTGAATGTCTTAATTATGATGAAAAAGGTATAAAGACAAAAATGTTTTATAGCGTTTTTACTACCAAATGGGGATGTAATAATTAAGGCAGAATTTTTAAAATCATTTTCAGTAAATTATTACATTTTTAGTAAGAAATTAAATTATTTAGTGAAGAATTAATATTTAAGTGAAAAATTGAATTTTTAGTGAAAAAAACTGAATTTTTCGTTAAAAATTTAATTTTTGAAAAATTGAATTTTTAATGAAAAATTGAATTTTTCATGAAAAATTTAATTTTTCGTGAAAAATTGAATTTTTCGTGAAAAATTGAATTTTTCGTGAAAAATTGAATTTTTCGTGAAAAATTGAATTTTTAGTGAAAAATTGAATTTTTCGTGAAAAATTGAATTTTTAGTGAAAAATTGAATTTTATTTTTACCAAAAGAGGTAATTCTTTCGAACTGTCCAGTGCTAAGCCTAGTGAAATACTTGGATCTTGTTAAAAGAGAATTGAAGACTACAAAAGGATGTCTAAAATGGTGGTAGATTTTAAGAAGGACTACATGTGACAGAAATTACTATAAAAACGTTGTTTTTTAACGTGATTATACTTAAATTTTCTGCAATTAAAATGTCTTATATTAAAAATTGTGGTAGATTTATTATAAAAATAGAAAGAGTTTTAAATATTATACCATGTCTTATACTAATCCTTTCTAAACTGTATTATAGTTCTTTATTGCATTTGCAATTTAACTATTTTCTATTTTAAATCTTCTGTTCTGCTTTCTTCTCTACTGCACATATTAAGTCTTATACTTAAAGTTATAGTATAAGACTTGTATTCTCTTATACATAAACTCTTATACTAAGTATTAACATTTTAGTTTTTTTGTTGTTTTCAGTACAATTGAGTCTTTTATTTAGACACTCATTTTGTTGCCAACTAAACATCTTCTGTCTCTGAAACTAAAACATTTGAAAAAAATAAAATATTTAAAATATAATTTTGTCCACTTTTCAGGTAACAATAAATATCATTAAACAAATTGCAACTTAATTTTTTTTGTCATTTTCTTTCTTTATTTTCGTCTTCAAGTTGCTTCAACTTGACTTGAACTGGACTTGAACAAAAGAAAATAAGTTTTTTGATAAAAAATAAATGAATAAATAAATGAATTGAATTTTTGTTTGTTGTTAAACTTTACAGTTTTTCCTTTAAAAAATTTTTAGCAAAAACTGTGCTTTTTTCCAGCAGCTTCAAGGTCAAGTTTTGGTGCTTTTAAAAATGAACAATTTTTTTTAAATATTTTCGATGTTTCTAAATTTTGTTTGTTTTTATCTGATTTTGCTTATAGTTTTTATTTTCAAATAGTTGTTGTTGTTGTTTTTTTCTTCCTTATAAATCTCTGCTGGCGATTTAGTTTAGTTTTATTTTATTTTGTATTTTATTAAAGTATTTTTCTGGTACTGCTACTGAGGACTAAAATCAAAAACTTATTAACACACGTTTTTCATTAAAACTTGTAACTCAAGTACAATTTGAGTTTTTTTCAACAAGTTGCCTTTTAAAGAACATGTCAGTTATCATGTTTAATGCCAGACAATCATTCGAACTATTTCAATATTATGAAACAATACAGCGAGAACTGGTCCATTGATAGAACCTCGTTCAGATAAAAGGATTGGTTCATACGATATTTCTAAAGCCAAAAAAAAATGCAAAGCATTTTAAAAAGGGCATCCGATCCGATAGTAAACTCGGTGCTCGGATTATTCGTTACGAAAAGTTAATGCTAAATCAGATTTAAAAATATACAAGGCCCAAAAAAGTTCCCAAAAAGAACACGGAAATTGAAGTCAAGATTTCTAAAAAATATTTTTACTGCATAATAAATGATGTACTGGAAGATTTTTCACAACTTCTAGCTCAAAAATTTTATGTTGTTGATACTCGAAGCGATGTTTAGGACCCTAAAATATTCAGAATTTCCCAAAAAGTTCTTGGTATAGTAAGCCATATGCAGGTGCGGCAAAAAAGCCTAAATTAACAAGAAACTTTTACAAAAGAGGCTGCTTCCATTCATAAGACTTCATAATGTGTCTACCTATGTTTGAGCTGACTTGGCAACCTGTCACTTTGGTAAATAAGCACTTGAATGTGATAAGAACAATAACGCGGTATTTGTACCAAGAGAAGCAAATCCTGCCTGGAGCTAAGGCCAGTGGAGAGATATTGGGCTCTTGTTAAAAGAGAATTGAAAAGCATAAAAAGGTGTTAAGAAGAGTTTTAGATTTGAGTGATTATATATTTTTGTAAATTAAATGTAAAAATTAAAATTAAGTTCAGTAGTTTCGTCTTTAAAGCAATAAACGTGTGTTAAGAATTTTTCGATCTCACTCCTTATAACTAAAACCACTGCTACTTTATTATTCATTTGATTACAATTGCTTTTGGTTGGTGGCCATTGTCATTGAAATTCAAGATAAATATTGTTGTTGTTGTTGTATTTATTGTTGCCTATTTTATGTTTCCCTGCTGGTTTTCACTAAAAAAAACTGGTTAAGTTTAAGAATTCATGTACATTTAAAATTATATGTAACAGAAATATGTTTCCATTTCCGTTTTTGTCTTCATAATATTTTTGTTTTTTTCTCTCTTTCTCTCCCTCTGTTTTCCAACGACTGTCTGTCAGTGTATGTGTGTGTGTGAGTTTGTCTGTATTTGTTTTTAGCTTTTAACTCGTAATATAAACCAGTAGGTTTGTAGTGTAAATATTTCATGGTCTAAATATTCTTTGGTAGTGAATATTTAACTCAATGTGTATCCATGTCTCTGTGTAGTTGTTTGTTTGTATTTATTTTACAACAACATGTTGACTATTATTGTAGTTCTTGTTGTTATCAAAAAAAGGAGATGACTATTTTCATTGTTAAACTAATGAATGAATAATTTTTCCCGTTTCTTTTTCTGTCTGTTATTTTGAGGTTTGTGTTTTTTTCTTCCTTTGCTCCTTTCTTTCTTACTTCGTTTTCGTTTTTGTTCAATTCATTTTTGGCGACAAAGTTTCTGCTTTACATCTTTTTCTTTTTGGTATCTTTCGTTATTTTATTTTAAGTACAAATGTTATTCTTTTCTTTTATATAATTTTTTTTTTTGTAAATAAATTTTATTTTATTTCATATGATTCTTACACATACACACCATAGATACACACATATATTTATTTTTTGTTACTTTATAGTATTTCGATTTGACTGGTGTTGTTGTTTTGGTTTCGGTTGTTTGGTAAATACTTGTGTGTATGTATGTGAGTGTTGGTTGGCACAGTTTAACTGATGTCAGCAGAAATGAAGTATGAAATAAAATCAGACGACAAAAATGAAGCTGAAATATAAAAAATAAAAAATAAACGAAATAATATCTTGTTGATATAAAAAGTATGGTTTCAATTTTTGGTTGCTGTATTTGTATCTCTTTTTTCGTTTTGATATTTTTTAAATATTCGTATTCGTTTAAATGTAACAACAACAAATAAATAAAATAAAAAAATAAGTGAATACTTATAGATGTTTATGTGTAGATAGTTATAGAGATCTACATACAAATGATATGATAGCAATAAATACACTGAAAGAAAACGACTTTGTCCTCTATATTATACAGAGTTAAAAAAAGGAAAATTAAATTTAAACTTCCGGGAATTCCCAAGACAAGGAGTTTTCTTTCTCTTGCTTGTTGCCTGTAAGAGTAAGTAATTATTGACACTCAACCGATTAATAATCACTTAATTTAAAATTATCCGATGAATAACACGAGGGCATAAGGATAAAAAACTATTTGTTTGGTATACTTTCGTCATTACAATCAATCTTTATCTAACACTGCACAATGGTCCCAAAAGCTTTAGAAATAGTTCTGTAGCTTTGAAACTACTTATATTTTTCTTAAATGGAGATTCTTGACCGATATAAAGAAGCATATATTTGCAGTAGTGTTAGGTAGGGAGTAGAACAGGTACGAACATTAAAAAATCATCAAAATTTCATTTATAATTTCATTGGAAAAAATATCTTACATATATAAAGTCTTATAATTCTTTATAAAAAATACCCTTATATGTGCAGAATATCTCTTACAGTTTAAGAGATATTTAGATTAAAGTAAAATTTTGAGACATTTTTAACTTGGGACGCTCTTCTTGGAACCAAAAGATATCAAAATATTTTTATTTTTACTCAAATTTTTTAAAAATATTAAAATTTTCTAGAGAAAAATAAGAGATGTTTTTTTCTAAATTTCTGTCTTAAAATAACATAACTATTTACTGTGAAACCACTGTGAATATATTTGAGAACAAATTTCTTCCTTTTTAATATTTAACATTTTCCAAACCCTGTTTTTTTTCTAATAAAAGACCCCTCGAGAGGACTTAAAATGACTTTCAAAAAAAATTTCGCTCAGATATATTCATAATATACGAACTGAAGAAACTGAATTAGACTGATTTATAAACCGGTTTCAATTCTACAGTGAAAGTTAATCATTCCGAAAATATATTGATATCTATTCAAAATAATGAGTTTAAGTTTATATTAATAAAGTTAATATGAAAGAGTTTTATGAGCTTAGAAAATACCTTGTGCTTGTGAGGGATCCTATTTTGAGACCTCAGCCAAATGAAGGGCGGTGATCTTAAAAGAGATTAATATGAAAGGTACAGTGTGAATCGATATTCTTGAAATTTTATAAAAACAGTAAAGTTTAATAATGATTCGAATTATTGCAATGGTACTACATTTCAAAGTATATCGATCGACTCAGCAAAGTGATCCGAGCCAATTTTACGATGTCCGTCTCTCTGCCCTGCATAATATATATTATTGACTGGAATGGTGATAATCGGTCCATTATTTCACCTTGTACCTAAACAAATATTCCTTACAGAATGGGAAACGATTTTAACTAAATTTAGTGTCGTATAATGTCCTAAAATCTATCACAATTTATTGTAATATTTTAAACCTTTAGGAAGGAATCTGAAGACCCAGTTATAGGCGGTTCGTTTAACAAAATTTGTACTATTTAAAACCAACAATACGATGAAGGTGTATTTCGTGTTCAGACTTGTTCGATTTTTATTATCTGACATTTTTAAATTGTAAAAAAAAACGTTTAAGATCGTAGTTGTTTTGGTAAGAAATGTGATTCGATAAGAAGTGATTTCGAAGTGAATTGGTTTTAAAATTTAACATTTGTTGTATACATTGATAGTCTGTGCGTATACTTGATTTTTGTGAAAAATATAACTCATACATTTTTATGTTTTTGATATTTGATTTCCTTCTTATGAAAATTTTATTTAAATTGTACATGAATCAAATAATCGAATTTAAGTCATTTTAATGAAATGAAATTTAATTTATTGAATTCCATTTTAATGAAATTTAATTTATTGAATTCCATAGTTTTTTTCTGCATCCCATAATTTGTCCAAGTGTTTCCTTATGTTTTTCATCAGTTTTACAATTTCAAAACAGAAATTTTTACAAAATTCATCGTGAAATACGTTCTACAACTTGTCATTTGCCAAAATCTTAAAAAGGAATGAAAGAATGAATGAATGACTGAACGAATGTACATTAGAAGAGCAAGAAGAAGAGTAAAAGTTAACAAAAAATCTATATTGATTTGTTAAGTGTTGTTTTTTGAAGTGGCAAGTGAAACATTTCATTTTACCCGCTTTAAATACCAAAAAACGAGAAAATGAGAAAAAACACTTTATTTATGTCATGTGACAAAATCGTTCAATTTGTTTTCTAGTTATGGCTCTTTTCTTATTTTTTTTGCTTTCATGTATTTGAGTTTTCTTTACTTTTATGTTGCGTCTTCGTTATTTTTGCTCTCATTTAATTTCATGTTCTTTAATGATGTCAATCTTAAGAAATAATAAAGTTTCTTTTCGTTTCATTTCATTTCATTCGTTTTATTTTTTTATTTTCTTTTCAAAATTTACTTTTGTTGTTGTTGTTTTGTATTTGAAAATGAAAATTAAACCAATTTACTTTAAATAGTGAATTTATGTTTATGTGTGGGTGTGTAATAGAAGTATTTAAAAGAAATTTGGAAAAAGTATTTGGAATAATTTAAAACAATGTAAGTGATGGCTTTTTTGCGGAGAGAGTTTGAGGGGATATTTCGCTTTAAATTTTAAATATTTTCTAGTTGGAAAATATAGAGAATAATATTCTCTAGACTAAGCTTTATAGTATATTAATCCATATTCCTATAAACGCATTTAATTTTTGCTCTATATTTGCTTTATTTCGGTTCTTTTCATCCCAAAAAGTTTTTAATAAGAAGCCATTTAACGTTACTCTTATCTGTTTAGCTGTTTGTCTTATTCATATGCTTTGGTGCTATTTTATGTGAAATATTTCTATAAACGCAGACCTGAAATTTGCTTTAAAACATACCAAAAATAAAATATTATAAATTTATGTTTCTTATAAATAAAAGTAATTTAAAAATGTCTCAATTCCACTGTAGAATTGTCTAATTTAATAAATAAGTTTTATTTCGTTTAAATATGGCTCAAACTGTTTTTTTATGATCATAATGAAGAAATTGGACTTAGAAAAATTTTGAAATTCACACGGAAACATATGAAATGGGCAGAGATGTGGAAAAAGGTAATTTTGCCTGGCGGAAAATAACAATTTAGATGGCCCTGGCTCATACCCATGTTACTAACACAATTTAAGATCAAACGATGTTTGAATGTTAAAACATAATTTCAGCTGTGGTTTATGTAGCCACTTCTGCAGTTGGCAAATCTAAAATTGTTCCAATTTATAGCGACTTCCTGGAAAATACTCTTCTCTCTTTTATGTATGAAAAAGGATGAAGATTACATTTTCTAGCAAGATAGTGCTGCAATACGTATTGGAAAGCAGTCTAAATCATGATTTGCAGTCCGGATTTGAATCTAATGAACAGCTTGTTTGGATACATGACCCGTAAATTTTATTCAAAAAAATGACAAAAATGTTCTAAGCAGAGCTAAAACTAAAAATAAAATAAGTTTGGTAGAAAATTGATTCCGATATTTAAAAAAAAATTTGTGAAATCAATACCAGACTGTATAGGAAAATATCATTAAAAATGGCAGCTAAATTCTATAATTAAGTTAAAAAATAAAATGAAATACGAAAACTGTTTTCCTCAGTAGATTTCTTAGTAGATTTAGTTAAAACTCTAACCTGAGTAAACTGTAATCTATAATCTAAGAGGACTATATTCTACAGTCCGGTAATATAATCTATTGTCTTAGAATGTAATCTAAAGGTTGGGATATTACAATCTATAGTCTGAGACTGTTACCTATTATCTGAGACTGTATTTTTTCAGGCTATAAGTCTGTGACAATAATTTATGATCAGAGACTATAGTTTTTATTCTGAGGCTATAACCTATTGCCTGATTCTATAATCTTTAGTCCGAGACTTGAATTTATTGTCTGGGTCTATAATTTGTTGTCTGAAACTATAATTTATAGTGTAATAGAAATATGATTTATTATTTTATGGGTAAATAATCTAGAGTCGGATTGGAATATAATTTAAGGTCTAATGGGAGTAAATATATTGATATTGTGGAACTTTAATTAATAGTTTATTGGGACTATACTGATACCATAATCTATAGGACGCTGGCACTAAAATCTTCTGTCTGATAGAACTATAATATATTTTCTGAGGTTGAGAAACCTGTAAATTATAACTTCAAGAGGGAGTTTACTGTAGTTGGAAGTTTGAAGAGACTTTATTTCATAGACAGAAGATTATATTTCATAGACTGAGGATTCTATATTCCTCAATTTAAAAAGACTATATTTTATAGTCTGAGGATTATAATCTATTGTCATAATACTTTTTTTTCTCTGATCTGAGAAGACTAAAATTGCTCTTTCTTAAAATTTGCTTCTATTCCTGGTTCTTGTTTTGTTTTTTTTCTTTTTTTGTAGTGATAAAGAAGAAATCAATTAAAATAATTAGTTTTAATTATCTCAACACATTTAAAACATTTAAATGAAAATATAAAATTATATAAATTAAAAAAGCACAACAACAACAATTACAATTACAATAAAATGCCAGGCAATTGAAAAACATTACCATGACTTAAGGATATTTATCATGAAATTTAATTTATTTAACTGGCTGTGTGTGTGTGTGTTAGTGTGCTCTCTAAGTTATATAACAACAGGATGTTTTATTATATTTTTCAACAAAAGTGTTTTATTTCAAACACACTCACACACACACTCTCGTTAAAATGAAGCAGACACTTACTTATAAATATTTGAGTGTAACTGTCTGAGTTCGTGTGTGTGTGTGTGTGTGCGTGTGTTTGAAAGAGAACGAGTATTTTTTATGAGCCAAAAATTTATAGAATTACTAAATACAACAAATAGAAAACAAAATTCCGTTTACAATTTTAATAATGGCCCAAAGGATTTTTCCCCACAACTCTGATGCCTTTAAAAGAAATTTACATATAAAAAAGTGAGAGTCTCTGCGATGGAGACAGATGACAATGATAAAAATTTTATGTAAAATTTTTTATAATTTCCAGCAGAGTTGCCAGATGTGGAGATTTGTCCCCATATTGGGGATTTTAAGAGATATTTTGGGACAGATATCCATACATTTAACATAAGCTTAAACAAAGTTTCCGAGAAAGACCTTTATAAGTTTAAGAAGTGATTGTATAAAATTTCAATAAAAATAGGGAGTCATTTAAGTTCAAAGCCCTTTTCCAGCAAGTAGTATTAAATGAGAGTATAGCTAAATATAAGCGATATTCGTCAAATTACTTCGATATATTCAAGATCAATAATTGTACATAATCTCAGTAAAAATTGAATTAGATTTTATTAACTTAAAACTGTTTACGTGGAAGTGACCTTACGTGGGAGATATAGCAAAATATGGACCAATGGGCCATTAATCAAATTGATGACATATGTAATTCAAGACAGGTTTAGCAATAATTATGCCAAATTTCAAAAGAATTTGCCAACAATGAGGCAATACGGAAGACCTTATTTAGACTCTATAGCAAGACATATTCAAATATTTAAGAGTTTTCAAAGCTTAAAAGCAATTTTCGGGGCCTTATGTGGGATCAAGCTCAAGTAATGAGTACTGCAAAACCTTCTTTTTTGGGGGTTAATTATTACGTTACATATTTCAGAAAATTATCTTTAAAATTGCAGCCCATATGACTCCCTGTTATCGGGGTTTATCAAAACGTTACATATTTTGGCATATAACATTTTTTCTATTGCTCCGATTTTTTGTACAATGTTGAAGTACATATAAGGGTTAAAAAAAAGATGCTTTTTTCGAAATTTTTGGATTGTGTCTTAGTTAGAACAATTTTAGCAGATTTTTTAGTATAACAGGCAATGTTGCCAAGTTTCATTGAATTCGAACAATTATTCTAAGCAAGGGAATATTTCCAACAGATAGAGTGAGATAGATTTTTATTTGACACAAAAATATATAGACTATACAGGGTCTTGAATAATTCCTTGGTGGCGTTGCATACGGAATAACAAGTCCTGAATACCTGTGGTGATGTGTATATTTTATACAAGATAATTAATCACAGAATTCCATTTGATCGTAAATAAATTCGTGAAAATGAGATGCAATTTTTCTGGCAACACTGATTTCCAGTCCTTCCAGTTTTTTTAAAGAAACATTGTATGACATGAAACATTTTAGATTTTAGATTTTAAACCACAAAGAAATTTTTATTTCAAAAAATTAAAAAAGTTTCATTGTTTCTTAATTTAATTATTATAAATTATAATTATTTTTGTTTAATAACGACCTTCATTTATCATCTCTTGCATGGAAACCTACAGTCCCAAATAAAACTATTGGCACAGCTAGCAAATATTCGGCCATGAAAGAAAGTATAATATTTTTTGCCTGCAATAAGTCATTATGTGATGGTTTTAATCGGATAAAGTGACAATTTAAATTCAAAAGAAAAGTGTTTCGAAAACATGGGAAATTAGTGAACCTGAACGAAAAAACAATACTACAACCTGCATAACCAGGGCAAGGTCAATAATGAACGAAGTAGTTCACTATAAGAACCGTTAAAAGAGAGTCAAGTTTCCAAGGTTCGAATAGAACGAGATGAACTAAAGTTTTAACTTCCCGTAAAAGTAACCAAATTGTCTGAAAATTGAACACAATCCTTAACGACATTAAAGTCTCCAGACCTCAATCCAATTTAGAATTTGTGGAAAGAACAGAACAGGCGGATCAAGAAGCGATCTTTTTGAAATGAATAAAATCGAGGAGAAAGTTACATGAAATCGGTTCATTCAATGCCAAAGCGTTTGAGTGAAGATATAAAGCAAGAAGGCCTTTTATTAGCTGTGTCTATTCCTTAGTTCGGTACAACCGAGTTAATATCACTTTTAATGCATTATAATTAATTAAAAAAAATGTTTTTGAAAACCAACCTACTTGCGGTATTCACTACATTGCGGTATTTAGTTGCGTTATTTTCACTTTTTTTTATTCATGTGAAAACATTTTCAAACGGCTAAAAATTGGGAATAAAGAAAAATACACTTGCTGTGCCAATAGTTTTGTTCGGGACTGTATATCAATTTTCGTTGTACATTTTGTTGGAATTATTATTTTCATTTATTTAATTTAATTTAGATTTAGATTTATTTGCAACAAATGTAATAAATGTTTGTTTGTAATTAATCATTGAAAATTTATTTTCAACCAAAAATTTTATAATTTTAATGAAAATATTTTTCAACGCCTCTTTAGCTTAAAAAAAGGCATAAATGGCAAAATTGTCGAAAAATTTGAAATATACATATGTGTCAAAATAAAATATCATATCGCAAATGTTATTGAATTAAAAAAACCTTTAAGCGAAAATTTATATGCATTTTTTCTCTTTGTGTGTGTGTGTGTGTGTTCTTTAATAACGTTTATTTTATTCTCTGTCATTTTTGAAAAGTGAAGTAAAAATGTTTGCCGTAAGACAAACATTATTAAATTATTTAATATTTAATAAAAGTTGTAATTATTTAATAACAATAAATAGTGCTGAAAATCTTCGTAATTTATTATTTAAATATTAATTAAACAAGTAAGAAGTTATAGTTGATCAAGTCCGACTATTTAATACTCTACATCACATGGTTGGTTATAAGTAAAGTTACCAAAAATGAATTGTATTAAAATGGTACTGACATAATTAGACTGACACTTGGATTAGTGCGTTCTGAAAGGGCTTTTTTCTTTAATGAGAGCTAGAAGAAATTATATGTTGACCCTCGTAAAATTTCGTACATCGATTTTGGCTTATATTTGTTTAAATTTGACCAATTTTTATTTGAATACCAACGTATATGTGAGATTTAAGTCCTTCAAAGTGATATTTGAAGATGGAACCTGTGAGAAATAAAAAACCGATCCTCGTATAATTGCCACGTAGTTTTAGAATGACATAAGACTTATTTATGTCAAATTTTATTAAAATCGCTTTATACTAACGACTTTTGTGACCTTAAAACCTCATTCGCGAGGAACACTTCACTAAAAAAATAAAATTTTTATAAAAAAATCAAATTTTCACAAAAAATTCAAATTTTCACAAAAAAAAAAAAATCAAATTTTCATAAAAAATCAAATTTTCACAAAAAAATTAAATTTTCACAAAAAATAATATTTTCACAAAAAATTCAAATTTTCAAAAAAAAAAAAAAAAGAAAAAAATCAAATTTTCACAAAAAAATTCAAATTTTCACAAAAAATTCAATTTTTCACAAAAAATTCAAATTTTCACAATAAAATCAATTTTTCACAAAAAAATTCAAATTCTCACAAAAAATTCAAATTTCATAAAAAATCAAATTTTCACAAAAATCAAATTTTCACAAAAATCAATTTTCACAAAAAATTCAAATTTTCACAAAAAATTCAAATTTTCAAATTTCAAAAAAATTCAAATTTTCACAAAAATTCAAATTTCAAAAATTCAATTTCACAAAAAATTCAAATTTTCACAAAAATTCAAATTTTCACAAAAAATTCAAATTTTCACAAAAAATTCAAATTTTCACAAAAAATTCAAATTTTCACAAAAAATTCAAATTTTCACAAAAAATTCAAATTTTCACAAAAAATTCAAATTTTCACAAAAAATTCAAATTTTCACAAAAAATTCAAATTTTCACAAAAATTCAAATTTTCACAAAAATTCAAATTTTCACAAAAAATTCAAATTTTCACAAAAATTCAAATTTTCAAAAAAATTTCAAATTTTCACAAAAAAATTCAAATTTTCACAAAAAAATTCAAATTTTAAAAAAAATTCAAATTTTCACAAAAATTCAAATTTTCACAAAAAATTCAAATTTTCACAAAAAATTCAAATTTTCACAAAAAAATTCAAATTTTAAAAAAAATTCAAATTTTCACAAAAAATTCAAATTTTCACAAAAAATTCAAATTTTCACAAAAAATTCAAATTTTCACAAAAAATTCAAATTTTCACAAAAAATTCAAATTTTCACAAAAAATTCAAATTTTCACAAAAAAATCACGAAAAAATCAAATTTTGGTAAAAATTAAAATTTTCACAAAAAAAAAAAAAAAGAAAACAATTTTCAATAAATAATTCATTTTCATGTGAAATAAAATTCTCATTAAAAAAATCATTTTTCAATTAAAATTCAATTTTCGTTAAAAATTCAACTAAAACTTTAAATTTTTACTGAAATATAAAATATTTACTGAAGTTAAAATTTTTGCTGGAAATTCACTTCACTATACCAAAACAACAATTTTTCATTAAAATTAATTTTAAATTTCTTATCATTTAAATTTTGTCATTTGGTGCCTTTTTCCCGTATTCAACATTTATAAAAGTACCATTTTTGAAATTAAAGTGATTTATTTATTCTCAATTAAATTTCAATTAATTTCATTCAAGATTTTTATTGTTTACGAAAGAAATTCTTAGATAGTTATAATATCTTACAAACAAAACCTCATACCGCAGAAAAGAAATAAATTCTTTTAATTAAAATTTTTCAAATTTTTACTTTAAATTTTAAATGAAAATAAAAATAAACAAATAAATTACAAATAAAAAAAGTATACTTGCTGAAGGCCGACCATTGAATACCCTACATCACACTGTTGGTTATAAATTGTAGCGACCAAAAATAGACGAATGATCTTCGCATAAATTTATTTTGTAATTTATGTTTAAAGTGCAATGATTATGATGATACTAACAGTTTTGGTGGGGATTTAAACGGGAGCTAAATCCCCCACAGGGGGTTGTATGGTACCTATATAAAAGCTATAAGAATATTAGGAGACATATTCAAGTCAAATATGCTTTAATTCGCTTTATATTTCGGACTTTTATGATCTTAAAACCCTCTTCCGGGAGGTAAATTTGTATGGAGGCTAAGTGAAGTGAATTGTCCTTAACAATTTCAATAGGCATCGTGCTTGGTCCAAAATAGTGAAACGTGGCAAGTTTGACTACGATATCTTTTAAATTACAACTTGCATTTTGTTCACAGGGTTTATATGGCAGCCTGCCAGTCGGCCAGATGAACGGACTTCGTTAAATCGACTCAGGAAGTGATTCTGTGTCGAACGGTATACTGAAAAGTGGTGGCGTGAACAGTTTCTCTGTGTTATGCACAAACGCATAATACACCAACCATCTACGGTGGTGTAGGGTATAAAAATTATTGAAATTTATTTGAATCAACAACTGATTTATAATAAAAACTCAATAATTGATGAGTGTAATTTCAAATAAACGTTTATTTCACGTTTGTTCGTATTTTGGTGATAATTAATATAATGATTTGACTGTTCTCGAAATAACGTTGTGATGATGAAATTAATTTCAAATTGTTAAAATTCCTTAAATAATTGGAACATTTTTTTATCATTATTCCTCATGAGTTGCATTCAGTTACGATTGAGGTTGGTGGGGAGTTGGGTTGAATGGTTGACTTATTGTTTTATATGTTTAATTTATAGTTCTCATATTTGTGGTTTTTTATGTTTTTTTATTCCATTTTATCCTTTAGGGGTTTTAATGCCGCATCATCTGTTTAAATTTCAATTCTTGTATTATTTTCTGTTTATTTCCCATTTGATCTTCGTTTTGCTTTTTGTTTTTTTTTTTCGTAGCACAAACAGACAATGAATGTTAATTTAAAAATAATCTTTAAATTATTATTTTATGTTTTGGGGTTTCGTTCATTCTTTCGCTCGTTCATGTGCTTAAGAATGAGTATTAAAAATAAACAAGTGAAAATGCTAAATTCGACTAAGACGAATTTTCAATACCCTACACACATATACTTACACACGTATACAGTTAATACAAGTTTTTATTGAATTAAACACAAAACACTTAGTGAGTCATAAAATTAGTTACATTTTTGGCTATAACTTTTTTTTTCTGAACCGATTTTTATAATTTTTGGAACGGCAAAGAAATACATATAATTTAATTCTATAGAAAATGTCATTTTAATTTGTCGATTTATAATTGACAATTTTACGAAAGTTTTTTTATTGATTGTTAGGGTTGCCTCAGATATCGGTCTATATCTTTTAATATAAGATTTTGCTGGTTTTAATTAGAAAGTTTCTCAGGACTATGGGAAACACTTAGGCAATTCATTATCATTATCATAATGGGTTCCGAGATGACACCTTTTTAGCGTTACACACGGAATGACAAAGTTAATATACCTTCTTCACCACTTGTGTTGTTAGAGGATATAAAATGAGAATGAGAAAATATTCTAGTCATTTAATGATTCTGGCAATAAGTTTTTATGTTTAAATGTCGAGTGTACAAGTTTAAAGTGTAAGTGCGCTAAGCGTTTAGAGAAAAGAAAAATATTAGAAGAAAAAACTGGCAAAAACGAATTTCCTTATTTTCATCTTTTGTAATCCAAAGAAGTCATTGAAACAGAAAACATTAAACAAGCACGAGGTAGCAAATTGCTTGCGGCATGTAAACCTCGCACTTTGGATAGAAAACAGCAAAAAATACTTGATTATTTTTTTCCATTTCTTAGATTTTTGTGAGAATTGCAATAGAAGAAAAATGTGAAAAAATCTGCTTTCTATTGTTTTATCAAGGTTAACGCAAAACTTTTGTAAATTTGTGAATATAAAGAGGAAATAAAGCAGCACAAAGAAATTAATATTAAATATAATTCAGGATTATTAAATTTAATTTAGTGTGTTAAATATGTTCAGGGTGTTTTAGAGAATGAGGTGGGAATTTAAGGGAGCAAATAAATAATTTCATTATTTTCGATAAGAATTTCGAAGTAAAATGCATATAAATTCGATCTTCCATCTTATAAGGCATCGTATTTTAACAGTTTGTTTAAACGTATACTTAATATTTTCTTTAAATGTTAAATAAATGTTACTCATACGTAAAATGGTGGGAGTGTTTATAACATTTTTAAGTTTTGATCACATAAATAAGTTCACATGAAATTTTACATTCAGGTACTACATCAGTCTAAAATTGCAACTTAAGAGTATGGAATTTATTTACTATTCAGAAATAATAAAATCGCTCATCAAAGTAGGGTATCATAATAAGACGTACACCAAACTTGACTATGTGATGGCTCTCATCATGACACAGATATTCAAAAGGAATATGCACCGTGTTTCCTTACGCATTTTCAAGAATAAAACACAATTCCGTTTTGAGGAATTTTAAAAAGTTTCACTGATGTTCTCACACAGACGTACATGTACGTACAAGCGCCCAATATCTCTACACTGGTCTATGCTCTTGGCACTTCGGAACAAGGGAGGCAAATGCCACACATTATTGTTCTTGTACCACTTGCACATATTATGAAGTCCTATGAATGGAAACAACCGAAGGATAAGAAAATCTTCGTTGATGTTAATTTCGGTTTTTATAGAGCCCGTTGTAACAAGAGAATGACTCAAGAACTTTTTGGAAAATTTAAATTACTTTTGGGTGCAAAAAATTTCTTTGTCATTTCTTTGACCATCTGCAGCATAAAATTTTTTGACAGGAAGTTGTGAAAAATCTGCCACAAGCAGCTGTTTCGTATTCCATTATGCAGCATGATTTTTTTGAAAATTTGACTTCAAAAAAAATTCTGTTTTTGTGCTCTAAATTTTTAACAGCGTTTCTGTTGCGAACTTTTTGAGCCTTGAATGTTTCAAAATCAGCATTAAGTTCAACTTTTTGCACCAACTAATCCGAAAACTAAGCAAACCGGTCTATTTTTTTGCCGATTAAGTTGTGAGAAATTTTAAAAAAATCTTTTTTTTGGCTTTATAAGCATCATGTGGACTTATCCTTCTTCTTGAATTAGGTTTTCCGTCAATGCCCAGTTCACCCGGTACTGTTTCATAATATTAGAAACAGTTTGATGGTACATTTTTGAATGTTTGGCCAAATTTTTGTCGAACCCCAACTTGGTTCGGTTGAAAATATTTAATAATTTTTATAATCACCTTTTTCGGGTCACTCGTAGTCAGATTAACAATATACCAGAACTATAAACATAATAACTGACTAAAGTAACTCAATCAAAAGAATATTAAAATAATATTTGAGTTAAAAGTTTTATTGAAAAATTTGTGTTCAATATTAATCGATCTCACTCCTCATTTCCGAAAATTATATTGTATTATTGTTAGTTATATATTATTATTAATATAAGTTTAGTACTGTGATAATATTTAGGACATTTAAGATTTATACAACCAGAATAAATGTCACATAGAATTTCTGGTCACTGAACCGTTAATAATTTTGCCATATAAAAGTTAATTTTCAGAAAAATTGTAAAGAAAGTTTTTAAAATAATTAAAGTGTTAAGAGTTTGAATTTTTAGCAAATACATCTCATGCATAAAAGTTCCTAATTCAGTTCCTTTTTTGCGTAATAAAAAATTCATTTTCCTTTTTCTAACTCGTTTTTTTATGTGTGTGTAAAAAGTTTAATTGTAAAATTATCATCATTATTATCAAATCTTCAGTTCGTTTATATAAATAAAGAAAAGTTAAATTAAAACTAAGTTAGACCTACACTATCACAAATGATATACTGCATTTGTCATACCTTTTGTAACCTGATGAAAAATATATATTAAAGATCTTTAAAAAAATGGTTCTTGTATTCCTGTATGAAGTCTATATGCTGCCAAAAATCGGATATTCAGTCTAGAAATGAATTTACGGTTAAAAGTTTTTACAAATATATTTTTGAAGTGTAAATATCCTTTAGGTATTTAACTGTCCAAAATCTTGCGTAGGGTATTTACGATTCGTCATTGAAGATTATAACTTTCTCATAGTTCGTATTCAATTTTATTTATGTATGACTTATGTGTGTGTGAACTTGTTAAAATATACTCAACTTGTTGAAACTTTTTAAAAGATAAATTTCTTTATGTGTAGATTCACAGATTTTAACTGCTGTAGATGGAATGTTTATATCAGGTAATGTAAATTTTAAAACAGGCAATTTTCTTATAGAACTGAATATAAATTCTATACAAATTTTGTCAAAAAATTTCTCTAAATTATGAAATGTTTTAATATTTTACATCATTATTTCTTAGATATTTTTGAGGATCTTTCAGGGGTAGTGATACACCACAAATGGTCATTTTGAAATGTTGGTTTTGTTTTTTTAATCCACCAAAAAATTAAGATAAAAGAAACTTTATATATGTAATAGTCATTGTAGTTTTCTGTAGGTGTCTATCAGTCTCCTATAACTTAAATAATATTCAAGACTTAATAAACTATTAAACCAGTTTCAACCTTGTTTTTTGCCAGTTTTCTAAATTTAATATGGTTCCTTTAAATGGATTATATACAGTTATATTCAAAACTTAATCAAATTAGCTTCGTATTATAGTGCGTTAGCTCAAAAATGATCTTTGATGAACTTTGATAAGGTATTCTGGATGTGGGAGTCCTAAAACATCAATTAAAGTGGTAATTCTCACTCATCCTTTTTTTTGAAGAACAGAACAGTAATTTCAAAAACACCGTAAAATGTAATATTGTTCTATTATTCCTTCATCTATGCGTCGAACTTCATTCAATTTGCTGTAACAGTTTCAGAGATGTGTGATATTAAATATTTTGCTTGTAAGAAAATATTAATTCCCCGTGTCATGTCCAAAATTTTGTAGTTTACAATAATTTGGAGTTATAGTGCTTTTCATGTGCAAATTTCTTGAAATAGAGAATAACACAGGAGTCCATGTGTATAAAGGATGGCAACATAAAGTGATACACTGGAATGTGTATGTGTGTACCAAAAGAGCAATCGCTAGTAGAAGTATACACAGCAATGAAAACACTACCTCAATCAAAAGGACTCTTAGACTTTTCATCGATCTGGTCTTGTGAATTCAATTATGTGATTAGTGATAAGTAAAATAAAATATATAAATAAGAAAAAAACAATAGAACTAATAGAGCAGTGCGAGGGAAAAGTATATAAATTGATGTTTAATTAATTACATTTACTTGACGTAGAGTACAATCTGCAAGACTCACTTCGAGAAGGTTTACAATCTGATTAAAGTTTGTAAGGACACTGTTGACACTGCTCAGGGCTAAGAGTAGAATATCTTCTTGGAGGTAACACTAAGAAGATATAGGAAAAAGTTAGAATGTTTGATTGCATTTACATTTTTCAGGAGTTATCAGGTGGCTATATTGGCGAGACTTCATAGAACGATATAAGTTTTCAATAAAAAGGTTCTCAAATTAAAGTAAAAATTAATTTAAGTGCCAGAAAAATAATAAGGAGTATTATTCAATTTATAGAGGATCTTAGAAGCAACTGAGAAGAGGAATAGATGTTGTTGTACCGTTTTATAAGGATAATGATTATGACCGTTAACGCCTAAAGAAATAAAATTGTCATTTTCTAAAACTATAATCAAAATTAAGTGGCTTCTGTTGAAGGACTATAGACGTTTTAATCCCATTTTAAGAAGGAGAATTACAGTTATTTAATCCCGTTATAGAATACGAATATTTATATTATGAATATAAACCAGTTATTCTGCTTTATTAAATATATATCGAATATGATTTCATTATACCCTCCACCAACATAAGTGATGATGAGGTTAAATTAATTTTGTTATTTCATGTGTAACACTAAGTAGGTATCTTTCCAGACCATAATATCAAATCAAAATCTGAGTCTATTTAGGTATGTCTGTCCACACATCCACAAAAATTGATGGAGCTAAATGAAATTTGAGCTGAGTATTTGCAATAGTCCTGAGAGGTTTTTTATTTAAAACCAGCAAAATCGTTTCAGTATATTAAAAGATATAGACCGATATTTGAACAACCTTCACGTTCAACCAGAAAGCGATTCAGTAGAAAAAGATGTTATAACCAAAAATATTAATTAAGTGTTTCGCGTTATATTTTAGAAAAACTATGTGTGAGTGTGTGTATACGAATTCTTATTTACTTCACACGCATTTGTGGTGAAGGGTACTGAAGATTCAGCATATCCGAATATATCGCATTCTTTTTTATTATATTTTTCCAAACTTCATATTTTCCTATATCTTGAATTTATTTATTTTTTCATAATCTGGATTTACATCAAGTATTTAAGAGTTTCAGATTTTTATTTATTTATTTTGTAGTTGTAGTTTCTATATATTTCCATAGCTCTCAAAACACACATACACAAACACATCAAAACGAATTGTGTAGAATATATGACATATGTTTCCGTTTTTAGTTCAATGTGAATTTTCTTTTTTTGCTTTTCAACATTTTTGTTGGGATACGAAATGACATTTTATGGTCCAACATGAGAGAAAAACACTCATAGATACTCTTCAACTTACACACAATTACAACCTATTTACTTGCAACAAATGTGTTTACATCTAAAATATATAAAATATAAATGTATATGAAAACATATACTTTCATACATACCAATACATATGCATTTGTATACATCTATGCTAGAACTAGGAAAGCAGGACTATTTATATTCTTATATTTCATTTTTAACAAAATCAATATGTTTATATAAATTTTTCTTAAAAAGACTCTCATGTCTCTCAGTTTCCAAGTCATTGTATTCATTCCATATTTTCTCCTATAACTTTTCAGGTCCTCATTTTATTACAAGAAAAAAAATGAATCAAATGTCTTTAGAGGTTCATATGTTATGACAAGCAGAAAATATATTAAACGAAACAAAAAAGAAAACGTACAACAAGTAGAAAAATATGATAAATAAATTTCTATTTTCTCCCCTTTTTTCTCGTCCTCTTTTGAACTTCTTGAAAATTTTCTTGATTTTTTCAGATATTTTTTGTTTAAATTCCGTTTTATTTATTTTCCTTCTCTGTGATGGATTTTTCATGTTTTTTGTTCTTCATGAACATAAAACATCACAAGCGAAATGACAATGATCTTGTTGTTGTAAAGTCTAAAAATATGTTGTCTTTTATGTTAGTTGGTTTGTGCTGCTGCTGCCCTTCGGCTCTTTTTCTTGTTGTAAGTAGCAGGAAAATGTGACAAGGTAAATATGTTTGCTTTAAGATGTCATTCCAAGGAAATAAAATGGAGGCTCTTTGAAAATATTAACAGTTGTGGCAAAGGAAGGACTTGCAAAAGTATAATAAGGAAGAATAAAAAGAAAATATATTTAGAAAAGTTGATAAGATCAACATGTTTTCTATGTAGAAAAACAGGTTGAAAAAACGTGTTACAGTTTTTATACAAAAAAATTGGACTTTTCTATTATGGAAGAAATTAAATTTTGGCAATTTTCTCCCATTTCTTTTGTACAGGAAATATTTTAAAATAATTTACATAATTCTTTTCATATCAATAAATAGCTCATTTGTGTAATAAGTGTGAAAAATTTTGTCACGCAGTCATGTGTTAATATGTGAAGAATAAAAAACAAAATTTAACAAAATATTATTGTGAACAGCTGTTGTCATTTTATTTCCATACTGTTGTTAAGCTCTAAACTTTAAAGAAAAGGATATTTTTTGTAAGCATCCGATCAACCACTACTTTCAAAAGGATTTGAATTAGAAAATTTTCAATAAATTTTATTTATATTAAAATAATAATGTCTAATCTAGACACATGAAATCCCTTATTTATTGTATTTCACCTTTGAGCCTTAAAACAGGTCATTCCATTAACCTCGTTTTGAGCTCATCAATCATCGAGATGTTTGTTTAATCCTTTATTTAATATTCATATACAAGAGATTATAAATATCATAAATTTAGCTTGAATGGGGATCAAGGTCAATATTGCTTGTATCCTTTTTATGCAAATGTGTGTGTGTATAATTGACATCTATAAAGATTAAAACAAACATCATCAAAATACAAATATATACTGCAACACACATAACATACGAAAAACATATACAAACTGTGCGAGTCGGAGATATAGACAGACATTTGTTTATTATAATATGTTGGTGTATTGTTGTTGTCGTTATTGTTGTTTCGACATGATGGTATCCTTGAAAAAAGCTTCATTTTTATTTTGTTTGAGTTGGTAAAACATTGTGAAGTGCTAAACTTAAATTAACTCAAGTTACATCACGTTTTTCTGTGTCCCTTATGGGTGAGTGTGTGATGTGTTTTAATATATTTTTATTTCTCTTTGGTTAATATGTGGATAAGAGCATGAACGTGTATGTTTGTGTAGTTATATGGAAATGAATTGTAGTTGTTTACTGCAGACAGCAAAACACCTTAAGTGTATGTATGTAAGTATTTGTGTGTATTTGTGTATATTTAAGTAATTCGCCAGATGACATGTCAAAAGAAATTGTTTTTATCCCCAGAAACAGGGTTAATTTTAATACGGATGACATACACACATACAATGAAAATTATAACAACAACATGAATTCTCTCCATTTACTCATCTCTCGAAATTTTATTTTATTCCAAGCAGTTGTGATAGAGTATTAAGACCTGGCAAAATGATTGTAGAACATTATTTAAATAAGAGTAAAATGTAACTGTAAATAACTGTTCTCTGCATGTCTGCACATACAAACGCACACATCACACTTTTGGAAAAAACACATACAACAATATTGCCATGTTGTTTTTGTAACAAACGTAACATTTAATAAAACTTGAGGCCTTTAACTGTCAACATGGCGTTAATAAAATGGATAAATGAAAGAAAAAGATTGAAAGCCGCCGCAGGACACCTTGACAAAACAACGGCAATTTCAACAACATTAACAGCAGCAACAACAGAATTAACAATAACTACAACAGCAATATCAGCAACAACGATGACAACAACAATAACAATAAATAAAAAAGAAAATACAACAAATATAACAACTACAATGAGTATGAGATGATTTTCTCTTTAGGTCAAAGGAGAAGCAGCAACATCCGCTCAAGCAACTTGATGTGATGTTGACGAGTATTAAGAAAACGTCCACACAAACATTCGTGCACCCATACTCGCATACATATTCACGGTTGAATAATAATAAAACGTGATGTGTCACAAAACTTAATAAAATATAAGAAGATAAATCCCAAATGACTGTGTTTTTTTTCTTCTTCTTTTTGGATTGTTGAGACTCCAACCGTTTTGCTGAAGATTTTTACAATAATCAAAATATTGTTGTTGTTATAATTTTGTTTCACTTCACTTTTGTAGCATTTTTTTTTTGAGTGGTCAGAGTTAAACATTTTCAAGCTTCAATGTTTCCCCTCGGGAGAGGAGGAAAATGCTTTTAAAGCTAATGGAATATATAGCAGGCATTTTAGTTTTAGTTAAGACGAGTCATGTAATTGATTTATATTAAAGTAATGATCTCAATAGAAATGCAAAATAATTTTCCTCTTTTATTCCTTTTATGGAAGCTAATTTATTTGTCATTTTGTGTTATTTTAGTATTAAAAAAAGGAAAATATTATTTGAAAAGAAAAAATTCTAAAGAGGATGAATGTTAAGATTTTTTCAAAGGAAAATAGTCTGTGATCCAATTTTATTAAAAATATGTCATAATAACCGACACCATAATGAAGGCATAAAAACTGTGGTAGATTTTGACTTGAACTTCTATAAAACATTCTTATTTAAAATATTTTTATAATATTCACATAAGCGAAGATTATACGAGGGCTATGGGAAATTCTGTGCACATTCTCTAAAAATTGGCAGATTGCTCAGAATATTATCATCATACTAACATTGATATTCGATATTTAAAGTGATTTTCTGAAGTGGGTCCTTATGGGAATTACGGTTATTTGTGAACAAATATTCTTTAAAATTATCAAAATGAAATAAAACTTCATATCTGTAGGTTTCATTAGCTTAAAATCCATTCAAGGATGTCAATTACATGAAATTATTGGAAATATTGTTTAATTTCAAGAGACATTGTCCTGGGCCCACAAAAATAACATACGATATATTTAATCGAAATATCTCCAAAATCGAAACAATTTTTAATCACCTTTGGAAAAATTAAAAAAGGAGAATATGAATTATCATTAGAAGTGACATTACAAACCATTTCTCTATGTTTAAAACCATTGAGTTTGCTTCAAATTAACTTTATAGAAAAAAAGATTTTGTAAAGAACGATGTTGCATCAGCCAAATCAAGGTATCCATAACGTCAAGATATTTCTGTATTTGATGTCGTTTCAAATCCGTTTTGTATTGTAAGCACTTGAAAACAGGTCAAGCGATAACAAGGGCGTAGACATTTATTTGAAGATAACAATCCATGACAAGAGAGCATTAACTTTTATTGGGACAAAGCTTGTTTTAATGTTGCAGTTGACTATAATTTTTGGTTCACCAGTCTTAAAGCCCAAAATATGTCACTTCTGATTTCAACAAATTCTTTATTTCATAACCGAAGTATCTATTTTTGCACTAGATAAATATGTAGCGTGAAACCACCTGTTGTCTGTGTAAAGTAGTTGCAAACCCAACTTCATACCCACTACCACCACAAATGGAAATACGGGTACATTTTTGTCATTTGATTTTGTACAAGAAGAAATCATCTAAGATCTCAAAAAGTATACATAATCTTTCTTTCTTTCTTTCTCAAATCAAAATCTGGGTCGATTTAGCTATGTTCGTCTTTATGTCTGCTTCCACATCCACAATAATTGAAGATCATTTAGGATTAAATGGCTTAAACAATTTTCATAAAAATTGTTAGGGTGATATCTCCTTTATTGGAATACGTTACGAACTATAATCCTAGCAAACGAAACTTTTAATATCGCGTATCTCTGATAAATTTAAAGCTAATTTCTTGATATAAGCTTTAATAACAAAGTGCTAAAGACTAAAAAGAAGAGCATGGGAGATAGTAACCCCCTATGAAGGAATTTTTAATACCGTATATCTCTGTAGCTGTTACAGGAGTTTCTGGAACTGTAGTATGGTTAATGATGTCTTTGTGCAAATTTGGAAGTGAATGAGCCATAAGTTGGTCACGATATTCCGAATTTATATACTGAAGATTTCTATTTTTTAAATAGGATGTGTATGGGTATGTATGTATATATGTATGTATGTATGTATGTATGTATGTATGTATGTATGTATGTATGTATATATATAACGTTTTATAGTCTAAAACGACTGCCCCTATTTTCATAAAATTTTCACAGAATGATCACTATATACTCGAAAGTCCAAAATTTTATAGAAAATTTCAATAAAACAATGAGGAGGGATACCGCCCATCCAAAGTAAATATAGATTATCGAATATCTAAAAAAAACTATAACAGCGAGAGTTCCCAAATTTATTCAAGGAACTGTTTTAATGGACAAAACGTTGGAGATATTAGTTATCGAACCCCTTTAAAAAACAAGTTTAAATTACTAAAAATCTAAATCGTATGATAATAACACACAAATATTTGCTTAGAGCCATCAATGCTCTAATTTTCTTTATATTATAATAAAATATCATTATTTGTTTTATTTTTATTAAAATTTTAACATAAATTTTATTTTTAAAAAAATATAGCAAATCTAAAATCTAAATTTTATCGTCTAAATACAAAAAAAAATCTTTCACCTTTCAATAAAAGTGTTTCACCTTTCAACATTTCACCTGACGACAACTTTTATCTTTAAGTCTACATAAATATATTGTCATCACAAAATTGTGTGATTAAGGTGAGATTTCTGTGGTAATAACGCAGACTACAAAGTCGTGTCAGTACTAAATACACTTTTCAGATAACAAAAGTCACCTGAATACCGTGAACGCCACAGAAAAAGAGATAAAATATGCCACAGTCTATTAAACATAAAAATAACAATAAAAACAACACAACACCATTTTTTTCTGTTCAGTTTTAATAAAAATCCATGTAATTTTTGGTTTATTTCACGAAGACTATTTTTGTGGATTTTTATAAAAAATAAAAACAAAAAACAAACAACACAAACATAAGTTATTTAGTAGTCACTACACAATAGTGACTTGTATTTGATTGTGTGAGTTAGACATTTCCGTTTGTTGTTTGTTAAAGAACGTTAAGGTGAGAAGAGTAATAAATTTGTAACAGTGTCTGCTCATTTATAACAAACACACATGTAAGTGTTAGTAAATATTAAGAATTCTGTGTGTGTGTGTTTGGTGTATTTAAAAAAAATTCATATTGCTACGTCTGCTTTATTGGTTTCTTTTGTTTGTATTTTATTTGCATTTTCTTGTTTTTGTTTCGTTTTTGCTTTAGTCTGTAAGCTCATGTGTATTTTTTTTGTATTTGTTGTTTTTATTTTATGGCTGTGAATTTTTAACTTCAAATTGATTTATTTCCTCCTTTTTATCTTTTTTTACCAAACCATCATTGATTGTTGTATGATTAATGTTTTGTTTGTATTAGTTGTTCCTTAACCTTTCGATGACCAAACATTTTCGGCTGCAGGGATTTAAATTGTTGTTTTATTTTCATAAACTGCGGGTAACAATAGTGACGAAAAAAATTTTCCTACTTGATGTCCTCTAAGTCCGTGATATCCCTTGGCAAATATAGTTGTCTATGGGTTAGAAGCGATCCACACAAACGTGTTTATGGGAGTTTCATTAAGCTTATACGTATGATAATACCCATTTAAAGGCTTACACTTCTGCACAGTCGAAGTGAATATACGCCCTTTTTGTAAAACATACAGATTGGACATCAAAATATCGCAATATTGAGAGGTTTAAATTGTAGATTTTTTAGGAATGATAATTATCGTTAGAACTTAAGGCAAATTTAATTGCCAAAAAATAAGATGATTATCTATTGGAATAGATCCAAACTGATCTACTACATAATATCCTTTGTACCTAGTAGTCCTAGGTACAAAGGATATTATGACAAATTTGGAATCTCGTAGGGTACAGCTGCAACCAGCTAAGGACTGCCAAAAAACTATATTATAAAAAAACTCTTCTGTTCCACAGTCTTTGACATATTTGTTTTATCTGCATAGACAAACTTACCTGCCTTTGGTCGTCAAAGGGTTAAGCATTTCTTGGAACAGCAGTTCGATTCCACATATGTGAGTGCAAGGTTTATATATTGTGATATATGTGAGAGATTTTCTTTCTTTATTCATATGTATTTATTTTTATTATAAATATGTATTTGTTGTTGTATTTATTTGCGGTTTTTTCGCTTTTAGTTTTGTATTTTAAGTGAAAAATACGAGAGTTGTTTTCTAAGTTTAAAAATATGTTTAAAGTGGAAATATTTAAATTTGAAGTAAATAAAAATCTTCATTTTTGTGATTGAATAATCCAGGGAATGATATCTGGCGTATACTTAATATTGATATTAAATTAGAATATCACTCATACGTATTGTGTTAAATATTAAGAAAATATGTATTGACTGTCCCCTGATTTGATTTATCTGTTTGTTGTCAAAAATTTCTCAGATCATCTTCCATAATCCCTACACACATTCAGGTACTAATAACACTAAGAACTTTTGTTGTAATAGTGGCTGGTGTTCCACTCGATGGATTTTGATTTATGACCATTACAATATAATAAATACACACACACAGACAGAAAACGAAAACACATACATTCTTAAGTTCATTAAAGTTTACATGTATTTAAACAAAATTATTCCTTTAAAAATATATTCAAGGAAAACAGTAAGAAATCAGTCAATTAAATTCTAACATTTTTTTGGAAAATCGAAAAATTAAATTATTTTTATATTAAAAAACAAGATTTTAAGTGAAAAATTTTAAAATTGGAAACAATAAAGCGAAGATCAAAATTTTTAAGTTAATTTATTTTAGAGAAAAAGCGCAATTAACAAACTTAATTTTTTATTTTAAATTAAAACCTTCTCCACTCTGAGATACCAGAATATTATGGACGGCATCTAAACGGGCGAAACCCAGCTAAGGGGAGTAGATTGGCGGGTATTGAGGAAGTAAGTATGGAATTCTACTGAGTAAATGGTACGTACCCCCAATGGGTTTGGTATCATATTTTTACAATTTTAAAGAAAAATTAATTTAAAAAAAATTTAATTAGAAATTGATATTTAAGTAAAAATTAAAAATTTTCCTAAAAATATATAAAAATTAACTAAAAAATTTTTCTTATTGGAATTTTAATTTTTTATTAAATTTTAAATTTTGTGTGAAAATTTTAATAATTAAGAAGAAATTTTGTTTTTCTTTAAAGAAATTAGATTTTATTGAAAATTTCAAATTTTAGTAAACATTTTATTTTTTTACATAAAATTTAAAAATTTATTAAAAATTCAAAATTTTAATAAAAATTTTATGAAAAGTTTGAAATTTTAGTGAAAATTTGAAATTTTTGGTGAAAATTTGAAATCTTGGTGAAAATTTTGAAATTTTAGTGAAAATTTGAAATTTTAGTGAAAATTTGAAATTTTAGTGAAAATTTGAAATTTTAGTAAAAATTTGAAATTTTAGTAAAAATTTGAAATTTTAGTGAAAATTTGAAATTTTAGAGAAAATTTGAAATTTTAGTGAAAATTTGAAATTTAAGTGAAAATTTGAAATTCTAGTGAAAATTTGAAATTTTATTGAAAATTTGAAATTTTATTGAAAATTTGAAATTCTAGTGAAAATTTGAAATTTTAGTGAAAATTTGAAATTCTAGTGAAAATTTGAAATTTTATTGAAAATTTGAAATTCTAGTGAAAATTTGAAATTTTAGTGAAAATTTGAAATTTTAGTGAAAATTTGAAATTTTAGTGAAAATTTGAAATTTTAGTGAAAATTTGAAATTTTAGTGAAAATTTGAAATTTTAGTGAAAATTTGAAATTTTAGTGAAAATTTGAAATTTTAGTGAAAATTTGAAATTTTAGTGAAAATTTGAAATTTTAGTGAAAATTTGAAATTTTAGTGAAAATTTGAAATTTTAGTGAAAATTTGAAATTTTAGTAAAAATTTGAAATTTTAGTGAAAATTTGAAATTTTAGTAAAAATTTGAAATTTTAGTGAAAATTTGAAATTTTAGTGAAATTTTGAAATTTAAGTGAAAATTTGAAATTTTAGTGAAAATTTGAAATTTTAGTGAATATTTGAAATTTTGGTGAAAATTTGAAATTTTAGTAAAAATTTGAAATTTTAGTGAAAATCTGAAATTTTAGTGAAAATTTGAAATTTCAGTGAAAATTTGAAATTTTAGTGAAAATTTGAAATTCTAGTGAAAATTTGAAATTCTAGTGAAAATTTGAAATTTTAGTGAAAATTTGAAATTTTAGTGAAAATTTGAAATTTTAGTGAAAATTTGACATTTTAGTAAAAATTTGAAATTTTAGTAAAAATTTGAAATTTTAGTAAAAATTTGAAATTTTAGTGAAAATTGAATTAGTGAAATTTGAAATTTAGTGAAAATCATCATAACTTATGGTGGCGAAGGGTATTAAAGATCCTTAAAGTACGTTGAAGCAAATAGATGTTGAACATTAATTTGGTTTGTTTGATTTTTATTTGTTTGCAATTTACAACTTTTCTCTTCGGATCTTTAAAGATTCAAGCAGATGTTTTTCTTATTTTGGACTCTTATATTTTAGCCGTTTATCACTGAGGTCACAAATTTTATGTGCATACAGATTTTCTTCAATAAAAAACCCTGTTCTTTTTTTTCCTCCCTGTACTCCTAAGTACGTGTATTAACACTTTTAAAACTGAAAAAAATTGTGGACATTAACACTAAAACCAAACAACTAGTTCATATACTAACTTATTTAGTAAGTCACTTATTCATTCATTCAGTTGTTCATATATTTTATTTCATTTCACTTCGCTTTATTCGTTCATTCCTTCACTAATTCACTCAGTCGTGCTACTAATTTTAATGGATTTTATTTTCTAAGTCTTTTAATTTTTTTTGTTTGTCTCACTTTATCCTTTAAACATTATTTTTATTTCAACTATTTAATCTTTTTTGTTTCCTCTCTTTTAGCTCTTTTCTCATTTTTTATTTACCACTTGGGGTTTTACATTTTTTGGTTTATTCTTTTGCTTTAATATTAAAAAATACTCATACATATGTGTATGTATGGGTTCACATGTATGTGTTATCTACATATGCATTTGATTCATTCAATGTAATAAAATTGCAATTGTTTTATTACTAAAGTACTGATTGCAAGTCGTTTACACTAGTCTATGGGGGGTTTTGAAATAAATACTTAAAAAAAAGAAAAAAAAAATTGCTAAAAAATGGTAAAAGAGAAGAAGAAGAAAACCAAAGGAAATACTTTTAGTTATTTGAAAATTACAACAATATGAAGAGCAAAGAATGCAAAAAAGGAAAGGGAAACAATAAGCAAAGTTCTAAAAGTGAAAGTAAAGTAGAGAGCAAGAGAGGGTATGGAAATTAGAAAAAGAAATCCTTTTTAAAACTCACCATAAGCGCTTTTATAAAATTACAAACCATTACTCACTTGAACCATTTATTTTTTTACTTCTAAATTTTTTCTATTAACGTTACCACCGGAACAATGTTGGTAACATACTTCTACTACACTAAAAGAAAAAATTACACTTAAAAAGTTAAGTTTCATATTTTTCACTATAAAATAGTTCATAGTTTGATTTATAGACTAGTTGGTAGTCTGATTTATATTCTAGACTATAGTCCATTTAGATTAGCTTATAGCTTTATATTTTTTATAATCTGCCCTATTTTAGTCTATAGTCTGCCCTATAGTTCATAGCGTGCTCTATAGATGAGTTAATAGTGTTCTCTAAGGACTATTTTATAGTGTTCTCTATAGACTACAATAGTTTTTTGTCTGCTCTACAGAATATTTTACTTTATGAGAATATCTGAAATAAAATTTTCTTCTTTAACATCCCATTGTGCAGATCTCTCATGTCAAGCACTCTTATCAATTTTGTTTTAAGATGCATTTTTAATTTAATAATTTCTCTCGGTACAGTTTAATATTGGGACCACTTATATGTACAACTGCATTTCTTAAACGAACATCGGATGTGATGCAGTCAAACGGAATATTATAGTTTAGAAATCCAAAAACAAAAAAAACTCACAAAAAACAAACGAAATGAAATACAAAATATTTAAAACAGCGTTATAATTTCTTCAAGAGAGGGGTTTAATACAGCAGCGGCAGTAAGAGGTGAGTTAAAAAAAGTTTAGCAACACAATATAAATCCTCAACCAATACAAAACCCAACCAACTTGCACACATTTCAACAAACATATTACAACAGCAACATCATCTCATGGCATGAACGTTTGAATGGCCTCAAGTAATGGAACCAGCGGAAAAACAGTCAGAGCAATGAATAAAATATTAACAAAAAATAAAACAACAACAAGAACAAGAACACTATACTTTAAGAAAAACAACAAGTGGAAACACAATCAAGTAGTGGCTCAGTGGTTTTGGTGGCAAAAGTGAATAGTGCGGCAGGCAATAAGTAAGTGAAATAAAACAAAATGACAAAACGGAAATTAACCCTCCGTAGTTTTTTTCGTGCTCACGGTTTATACTTTTTTGTATGCTTTTTGGGGAGAAGTTGATATTGTATTACATTTTCTTGTTTTTGTTGTTGTATGTATGTGTAAATAGAAGTGCTCTTATATTACCGTTACTGGCTCACAAATTTGTTAACTGTTTAAGTGAATACGTGAGTTTGTTTATACATCTGTGTGTGTGTTGTACGTATAAGTTTGAATGCGGGTGCAATATTTTGTATGTGTATTTGTATATATTAAAAGGACATATTTTAGTTAAGGTTTAAATGAGAGTCTGAATACGTGTGTGTGTGTGTGTTTATATATGGCTAAGTTTGAGTGCGGTCTGATTGCAGTCATGATGAGCTCCAGAATATTTAAAGTATTTCAATATCAAAAGAAATTTGTGAAAACAAAAACAAAAATCTGATATTTTATTTCCAAGTGAAAAGCAAAGGATTCGATTTAATAGGAGAATATAAAAATAATTGACAATAAATTTTGATACGAGACAATATTTATGATTATATTAGGGTGGTTATAAATTTCAGTGGGAAAAACTATATTTTATCAAGGAGTCGGATAAAAAAAATTTCTTTAACAAAGAACAGTAAATGGTAGGAATTAGGATAATTATTAAGATTTACTCCCGCAAATACCTCATCATAGAATAAATTCAGAGGCAATAAAACGACGGTTTGTAACTACTACAAAGGTTTTAAAACCTTTACATAAGAAAGAATTCGATAATATTACAAGAAAATTATAGATGGCGGTGTTTGCTATAGAATTCTGTGACCAACTCCTTAATAAAACAGTAATCTCTTCCAGAAAATAATTAACATTCACGTAAGTTTGGATCAATGCTTTGTTGTGTTTATAGTCTGCACTAGTTTATAGTCTCTGCGACATAGACTAGTTTATAGACTGCGCCATAGACTAGTTTATAGTCTGCGCCATAGACTAGTTTATAGTCTGCGCCATAGACTAGTTTATAGTCTGCGCCATAGACTAGTTTATAGTCTACGCCATAGACTAGTTTACAGTCTGCGCCATAGACTAGTTTATAGTCTACGCTATAGACCAGTTTATATTCTGTGCTGTAGACTAGTTTATAGTCTGCGCTGAAGACTAGTTTATAGTCTGCACTGTAGACCAGTTTATATTCTGTACTGTAGACTAGTTTATAGTCTGCGCTGTAGACTAGTTTATAGTCTGCGCTGTAGACTAGTTTATAGTCTGCGCTGTAGACTAGTTTATAGTCTGCGCTGTAGACTAGTTTATAGTCTGCGCTGTAGACTAGTTTATAGTCTGCACTACAGACTAGTTTATAGTCAGCTCTACAGACTAATTTATATACTGTTATGTATGCCGCTCTAGAGACTAGTTTATAGTCTTCGTTGTAGTCTTCCTTATAGTCTATGCTGTAGACTCGTTTATAGTCAGCTTTATAATTAACATTTCAAAAATAATTTTTACCATCCGATCGATCAATATAGATTTTACAATTTTTTCAGAATTCTTACCCATAGTGCATAGCGAATTTCCATATTATTGATTTTATATTATTTTATTAAAAAACCACCTGTGTTTAATATAAATGTTCCAAGTGTTGCTACAAATGTTTTTTATTATATATTCAATTTATTTAAGCATTTACTCCTTTTCTGTCCCTCTTACATTATATATTTGAATTACATACAAATACCAATGAAAATTAATAAAATAATCCACACAATTGAATTTTCCCTCTTATGTAAGAAAACACTATACAAATGGCTTATTTCACATGAAATTGCACAATACGACCGTAATTATATATTTGTATTCTTTCGATTCTTACTAATAAACCTATGATTCCATATTAAATAAAGAACAGTTGTAAAGAATAAGAGTTAATAAATTTTTTTATATGTGTAGTGGTAACATGTTAAGGTCAATTGTAATTTACTTGGAAAATTGTTCAGTCCTTATTTTATTCATTTCTTTTGTTTGTTTTTTATCCTGTAATTAAGTATTTATAGTTATAATTTTCTTGTAGTTTAAATAAAGGAAGACAATAAAAAAGTTATTGATAATATATTGTTCAGTTTAAGAGATACTACACAGTTTGTTTAATTAAGATCAAAACTAAAAAATAGTAATGGTTTAAACTGGGTTTTAGTAAAATGAGCCTTTTTAGGAAATATAGTTTTTAAAAGATATAATAAAATTACCGTTATTTCTAACTAAAAAAATTGTTGTTCTCCTTCATATTATTTGTGCTGGTGGCGTATGAGTAATAATTGCAATAAGTAAACGTCTTCGTATTCTTACATGCTTGAATAATAGTTCTTCGCCTAAAAATTTACATTCTTTACATTAATAAATTATATTAGATTTTTGTTGATAAATAAATTATTGAACTTTTCTACAGTTCTTCTTCAAGGTATATATTTCAGCAGTTAATAAAATATTAAAGTTAAATGCTGTAGTTTTTATAGCATTTCAAAGAGAGACTTTTTTTAGAGAGTAGATATAAAATGACTCTTTAATAAGTTCTTAATTTGAGAAAAATATAAATTAATTTTCTTATTTATAATAAATAAAAATGTAACAAAACATGTTAATAACATTTCAATTAAAATTTACACACTGTTCTGCAGACGGGTCCAATCAGACACAAAACCATCTATTTCAATACTATAAAAAAGTAGATTTTAATAATAGTTTTTTAATTAAAATCTTAACAGTTTTTGGAGTATGAGTGTCAACAAAACAACATATTAAGTCAAGTGGAATACATATTTAACCCTTTCCACCCTCAAACGTTCTATTTAACTAAACTTCTCTTAAATTCTTTAAATAAAAACTCTTCAAAATCACTCTTATTGTAATATTTCCTTTATTTACACTCAAAATTCACAAAATAGTATTTATATTAATATAACTTAAACACGTTCAAGTCCTTAGAAAAACTATATGCCACAGTCCAAATAGTCGCTCTTTTATACCGTTCTGTTTGTTGTAACTGTCACCATTTCTGCTTTACATGTACAGATTCAAATCTATAAACAAGAGTTAATATGATGTCTGGTAAGGATTTAATTCCCATTTTGGTATGAACATAAAATACGTAACATAATATTTAGAGTACATCTGTCATAAAACCATTCCCTCGCTAAGGTGTAATAGTGGATGGTTAACTTTAACCTGTGATACTTCAAAAACATTGCTCAGAAATCCTTTTGATTGCCAGGTCCAGACATAAATTAGAAGATGAAAAACACGGACAAAGTAGTCTACTTGTGCGCTTTCCTATCACGTCCTGTGGTTACTAAGTATCACCTAGATTCATTCCATGATTATGATTCAGGAGTTGCCTTGTACGTTGCGAAACTTTAATTCACTTTACGTTTGATATATTCGACGCAGAATGTTTCCTGGTTATTAGGTGTCTGAGCTCAACCTGTGTTAACCTTCTTTGGTGTTAAATAAAACACTTTCAGCTTTACAATGTTGATAATTGTTTTCGCAATAATTTGACCAAATTATGTAGACACTTTTCCTCTTTGGTGAGTTATATTGAAAATTATTTACAATTAAGTCAATTAAGTTTTTAGTTTTCTTATTTTTTGGGTCTCCATTTAATGCGATTTTCAGAAGTCGGAGCTACTTTCTTTTATGAAGTGAACTTTGGACTAATTCAAAATCTCTTTGTTAAAAATTAACTTTAAATCTTTGAACTCAAAACCCAATTCAGGGATGACATTCAGTTTTAAGAACATATACAAGAAGGGCCAGTCTTACAAAAGTTATCGATTATATACATCTTTGTACAAAAACTAGGAGGAATCTGTCAAAGCATATATTTCGAAGTTCATTACGCCTGAGAAGATTTTTTGTAAGGAATATACTCGGCATCTGCATGGATTCAGAAGTGTTTAGAACTTCTTTTAATATGCTACCAGATTCAAAGGTTTTCAAAAATTCATACACTTTCCAATAGTAAAGTGGTGAAAGAGGAGCACATAAAGTTTATTATTCAGTATGTAATATTATGAAGGAATCAATAAAGACCCTTAAAGCCTTTACATTTTTATCAAATCAAAATTTGAGTTACACCCGTTTAGTACAAAACACAATGTTGCTGCTTCACACATATTTAGGGCGGAGGGTTTTAAAGATTCAGTACAGCCGAGAAAGGAATTTTTTTTTTATGTCAAAAATCAGATTCTACTAACATTTAATTAACCTTGGATTCCAAATTTTTTTTTTTTTTTTGGAAAAGATTTAAGTTTTTTTTAATATTTTCATCAAATTGAATTAAATTTATATTATATTTATTAATATATCAATTCTTATCTCTTTTTCGTGATTCACCTATAAAAATCTCACAATTATATTCAATTCAATTCAATTTAATTTTATTGATTTAATTTTCTCTCTTTAGTTCGAAGGTCGCACTTAATAAAATATTAATTAGTATAATGATCTCAATGTGTAAATGTTTATTTTTATTTCGATTTGTTTTTTTTTTTTTCACTTTTTGTTCATTTCGTTACGTTTTATTTTTAATTTCAAGATATTTATTGCTGTTGTTGCTGTTATTGCTATAAATAGCAATAATACACTCACAAATCGAACTATACCCTTTAACCATAACTATATTAACACATACATATGTATAGAAATGTGAATCTGTGAAATAACAGTAATAAATATTTTTGTAATTATCACCTTAGATTTCCTGTTAATTAACCTGTTCAAGTTGCTAATAGATTTACGCCCCCAAGTGTATTCTATATATAAAAATACATACAAGCAAATTAATAGGGTGGAGGCGAAGGTGGGTGTATATGTATGAGTGTGGGCTGTATTCAATGGAGTTGGGGTATTTGTTTTTCTATACGTGAGTGTATTTGTTAAGAACATTATTAATATTAGTTTTCCTATGATCGATTAGTTTCAACAGCATTTTGATTATGATTATGATTATGTGCATTTGTTTTCTATATAATTGCAATATTTGTACAATTAGCATTGAAGTGTGAGAGTGTGAGAGTGAGAGAAAGAGATATTTCAAATTTGAATTAACTTTTTAAGAAACTAATTTGTTATCTCATTAGTAAATAACAAAATATTTGCAGCATATTTAAGTCATACATTTTCTCATGAAATTAAATTTTAGAATATCATTATTGAGGGTTATTAAGTCTGCCATTCCATTTTCAACATCAAGGAAAAATTACCTTAGACTTTGAAAATTTCTGGACCATGCGGCTTCATCTGTCTGACATTGCTCATAATCACATTAATTAGACCCAGGTGAATGAATTTGGTACTCCTGTAGTTTTCCATTTAAAGCTTTCGTATTGAGATAATATATAGAGCGATATTTGAGACATTTTTTAAGAGTTAAAGAATTTGTAAGTATATTATAAATATTTTCTTGTCTTTGGCTAAACAACACAAAGGATTGGTAATCCTTGTACCAAAAATTTTGTTATTCTTTCGTTACGAATCCTGATCATTCTGATCAGAGTCAGAATGAATGCTATAACATTCAAAAGGAATATTTTGCGAGATATATTGAAAAGGACTTCAATATATGTGAATGTGATAAGAGTACGAAGTTTTACTCACGAGTCTCCTAAAAATTAGCTAGATCATTTGAGATCATATAGGGGCCAGATTTTCCTCGACATCGAGAAGATATGAACAATATTGTCGGGGTTACCAGAGTGACAACTTAACCAGATTACAATGTCTCGTCATATCATTAAGTGTTTGGAATGTGGAATGAACTATTGAAGGAGATCTTAACGCAGACAGCCAATCAGTACAAATTGGTACCTTCTCGTTGAATATTCTTTAGTTCACTACAGTAACTTCATGTGTCAATTTAATTTCTGAAGTTCGATCTTCTTTGGAATTTTCATTTTGTAGTTAAATCATCAATGCAGTTCTTTTGATACAGATTTAATTTGCGGGCAGAAAATTGGAAACGGTAGTGACAAACAACAAGTTATTTTTTTCTTGGTAGCATGTTGTTGCTTTTCCGTATTTCCATGTAAGACTGCAAAGGCATAGATATTGAAGTATCTGACCTTTCCAGGTGTTTTTGACTGGCCACTGCCTCTTGTGGTTTGGAAACTGCATTTTTGTTATATAATCAGGGGATTTTCTGATAGTTTAACCGATCAATTTCTGTAACAACAGATTGCTGTTGATATAAGTGATATTGCAGAAGTTATTAGGCCTAAATTTCATTTCATCCAGAGGCCATTGCTACTAAATAGCACTAGCCACGATTCACTTCAGTGTAACAGAGCTGAATAAGTGAAATAATACATAAAAATATTTTTGGTTTTGTAGGTTTTATTTCAGCATGAAAATTTCAATATTTTGTTAGTTGAAATCCTTTTCTGTCAAAAAATGTGAAAAACGGTATGGAGATTTCGACACCATCAAATTGATCACAAATTTATTTCCAAAATTAAAATAAAATTTAATTAATAATTTGACAAAATATCTCTGCTTTTCTTAGATCTAAAAATAAGTGACTGAAAATCCTTCGACTAACTTCATTGCTCTAACATGAACTTCTTTTGATATTTGAAATAGAAAATAGAAGTCTTTATAAAATATGTATTTAAAAAAAATAATACTTGATTAACATGCATAAACACACACATACATATATACATGCATACAAATATACATACATACATACATACATACATACATACATACATACATACATACATACATACATGGAATTCACATACATATATGTTATGTTTATACTTCTCCCAATTCATATATACAATAGCATTTGATACCTATTTTTCGTAACCTTTAGCATCATCAGTTAGAGAGCTGTTATCATAAAGATAACTTAGTATATTTAATATTATTACCACTATAACTACCACAAAACTTCCTAACTCATATACACATACGTATAATTATAAAGTAAATATTACAAAGTATGAAAATATATAAATAAGTATGTGTTTGTTTATATAAAAAAGATTTTTGGATTTTGTATTTTTCTCATTTTATTAAAAAAAAAACTTAGTTACCGGTTCATAACTACACAAATTATGGCCAAAAATAAAGTTTAAAACTGAAAATAACAAAATAAACTTGAAAAGCAAAATTTTGGCATAAACAAAGAAATCTTTAAAGCGTTTATATAGTTTCAGTTAAAACAACATTTTTTCTAGTTTTAGTTAATGTCTTTAAATGTTTACAGTTTTGTTTTATATATAATTTATTTATGTTTTGTAAAATTTCCAAAGAACTGCGGAATAAAATTCAATGTGGAATTTTAGTAAAATAGTGGTGAATAAATAATTTATTTTAAAGGAAATTTTAACTTTTAGTGGAACTAGCAATTTCAGTAAAATTTCAAAAATTAGCTGAAAATTTGAATTTCAAAAAAAAAAAAAAAAAAAAAAAATAAGTTGTAATTGAAATTGTAGTTGATTGATCTTTTAGTAAAAAATTTAACATTCAGTAAAAATTAAATTTTTTAAGCATTGAATTTTTGAAATTTTAGTGAAAATTTCAAATTTTAGTGAAATTTTGAAATTTTAGTGAAAATTTCAAATTTTAGTGAAAATTTCGAATTTTAGTGAATATTTGAAATTTTAGTGAAAATTTGAAATTTAAGTGAAATTTTCGTGAAATTTTGAAATTTTAGTGAAAATTTGGAATTTTAGTGAAAATTTGGAATTTTAGTGAAATTTTGAAATTTTAGTGAAAATTTGAAATTTTAGTGAAATTTTGAAATTTTAGTGAAAATTTGAAATTTTAGTGAAAATTTGAAATTTTAGTGAAAATTTGAAATTTTAGTGAAAATTTGAAATTTTAGTGAAAATTTGAAATTTTAGTGAAAATTTGAAATTTTAGTGAAAATTTGAAATTTTAGTGAAAATTTGAAATTTTAGTGAAAATTTGAAATTTTAGTGAAAATTTGAAATTTTAGTGAAAATTTCAAATTTTAGTGAAAATTTCAAATTTTACTGAAAATTTTAAATTTTAGTGAAAATTTCAAATTTTTGTGAAAATTTCAAATTTTAGTGAAAATTTGAAATTTTAGTGAAAATTTCAAATTTTAGTGAAAATTTCAAATTTTAGTGAAAATTTCAAATTTCAGTGAAAATTTAAAATTTTAGTGAAAATTTCAAATTTTAGTGAAAATTTTAAATTTTAGTGAAAATTTCAAATTGTAGTGAAAATTTCAAATTGTAGTGAAAATTTCAAATTTTAGTGAAAATTTCAAATTTTAGTGAAAATTTCAAATTTTAGTGAAAATTTCAAATTTTAGTGAAAATTTCAAATTTTAGTGAAAATTTCAAATTTTAGTGAAAATTTCAAATTTTAGTGAAAATTTCAAATTTTAGTGAAAATTTCAAATTTTAGTGAAAATTTCAAATTTTAATGAAAATTTCAAATTTTAGTGAAAATTTCAAATTTTAGTGAAAATTTCAAATTTTAGTGAAAATTTCAAATTTTAGTGAAAGTTTAAAATTTTAGTGAAAGTTTCAAATTTTAATGAAAATTTGAAATTTTAATGAAAATTTGAAATTTTAGTGAAAATTTCAAAATTTAGTGAAAATTTCAAATTTTAGTGAAAATTTGAAATTTTAGTGAAAATTTGAAATTTTAGTGAAAGTTTAAAATTTTAGTGAAAGTTTCAAATTTTAGTGAAAATTTCAAAATTTTAGTGAAAATTTCAAAATTTTGTGAAAATTTGAAATTTTAGTGAAAATTTGAAATTTTAGTGAAAATTTGAAATTTTAGTGAAAATTTGAAATTTTAGTGAAAATTTGAAATTTTAATGGAAATTTGAAATTTTAATGAAAATTTGAAATTTTAGTGAAAATTTGAAATTTAAGTGGAAATTTGAAATTTTAGTGAAAATTTGAAATTTTAGTGAAAATTTGAAATTTTAGTGAAAATTTGAAATTTTAGTGAAAATTTGAAATTTTAGTGAAAATTTGAAATTTTAGTGAAAATTTGAAATTTTAGTGAAAATTTGAAATTTTAGTGAAAATTTGAAATTTTAGTGAAAATTTGAAATTTTAGTGAAAATTTGAAATTTTAGTGAAAATTTCAAATTTTAGTGAAAATTTGAAATTTTAGTGAAAATTTGAAATTTTAGTGAAATTTCAAATTTTAGTGAAAATTTCAAATTTTAGTGAAAATTTGAAATTTTAGTGAAAATTTGAAATTTTAGTGAAAATTTGAAATTTTAGTGAAAATTTGAAATTTTAGTGAAAATTTGAAATTTTAGTGAAAATTTCAAATTTTAGTGAAAATTTGAAATTTTAGTGAAAATTTGAAATTTTAGTGAAAATTTGAAATTTTAGTGAAAATTTGAAATTTTAGTGAAAATTTGAAATTTTAGTGAAAATTTCAAATTTTAGTGAAAATTTGAAATTTTAGTGAAAATTTGAAATTTTAGTGAAAATTTCAAATTTTAGTGAAAATTTGAAATTTTAGTGAAAATTTGAAATTTTAGTGAAAATTTGAAATTTTAGTGAAAATTTGAAATTTTAGTGAAAATTTCAAATTTTAGTGAAAATTTGAAATTTTAGTGAAAATTTGAAATTTTAGTGAAAATTTCAAATTGTAGTGAAAATTTGAAATTTTAGTGAAAACCTAATGAGAAATTTAATATACTCCAAATTTGCATTTGTGGTGGTGGAGCATATAAAAATATCTTACAACTGTAACATTTTCAACTTTAATGGCATAAAAGAATGTTTCTCTATTTTTATTGTAAAATTTACAGTAAGAAAATGAAAATCGCAAAAATATTAACACACACATACAAAACACAAATCGCTTAAGGCATTTAACTGTAAATATGTGTAGGTTTCACACACAAACACATAAGTACTTGTTGTTGTAACGAAAAAGATGAAAGCATTTTCTTGCTTTTCATATTAATTGTATGAATGTATGGGTGTGTAAAATACCAAATAATAAAGAAAAGAATTTTGTAGATTTAAAAGTATCTGAATAAGAAAAAAACACAAAATAAACAGAAAATTGTTTACTTTAGTATTTTAACAGTTTAAGTATAAAACTTGATATTAAGGTTTATTATAATACAGTGGGTTGGAAAAAAAAAAACTTTTCTCTTATTTAATATATATTAAGATACAGACTTGCAAATAGGAACAATTTTTTGTTTTACTGTAATAACAAATGTGATCCTGTACTGAAATTCTCTATTATATACCAACAATTTGTGTAGGTATTCAAGGTGTATATGTGTATCTGTATGTGTATATATAATTGTGTTTATTATGGTTTATTATGAAAAAAGAGTAAATAACTATTTTTGTCTTCATTATTATGATTGCAAATGATGGCTTTAACAACCATGTTCCTATGTGAGTGTGTATGTGTGAGTCTGTAAAAAATTTAAGTGGCAGTAAAAATATAATAAACTTTAACCACACACACACACATATTAAATTCAATGTCAAACTACTTAAGGATGTTTTTTTTTTTTTGTTAAAAAAAAGAGAATAAAGTTGATGATTATTATTTGACAGACTCAAAACTTTTATACCCCGAGAACTTTTTTCGAATAAAAATATAAGTTTTCACTAAATTATAATTTATTAAAATATCTGTTTGAAGAGAAGTTATTATTTCGAAAGAGATTTAAAAAAATATACATTTGTATATTTACTTAAAGGAAATAAATTATATTTATGGTTGACATTTGACAAAACAACAATATTTAAGGAAATTTTGACTTTTATCAGAAATATTTACAATGGAGGTCTTTTGTGCAGGATTCATTAAGCTCAGATTGTTACTAAAGGCGTGTCAACAATATATTAAAATTAGTACAAATTTTGTGGTCTTATAAGCATAAATGGAAGCATAGTAAAATGTGGACTGATATATTCTATATTCGGAAATATATAACAAGACAGTTACTAAAATAACTGTGCCGAATTTCCAGAAGGCATCTTATACGTGAGCCAGATGTACCGATCATAAACAATTTCAATAAGCTTTGTCCTTAGACTAATTTAATATAAATTGACAAACTTCATTAAGATATCCGGGTCATTTTGATAAGGACCCTTACATGGACAGCCAGCGAAACGGACGAACAGATGCATTTAAATCTGCTCAGGTAGTGATTCTGACTCGAATGAAATACTTAAAGTGATGGTAGAATCATGTTTCTGCCCGTTAAAAACTTGTACAAACGCATAATATAAATTCCATTTATGGCAGCGTATTGCGAAAAAACAAGACAATGCTTGACCACTTCTTCCAAATCCGGCCAAAATCTTTCGAAAAATATAGCCAAGACCTTGCCTTGACGAACTTACTGGAATATGATTTACTTTGAAAAATAATTTTTAATTTAGTTTCATTTTCTACTGAAAAATACGGCGGAATTTGCTACCAAAGGGATGAAAAATATGGAAGGCGATACTTCCCAGCAACATGGTTTAATGATGGATCCTTTATTTCATCAAAATCATTTTAAAACACATACATTTCGCAATTATGTAGTGCGTACTTAAACATAAATTAGAAAGTCAAATTATACGAGGGTCGTTATTAATTTTTCGTAACTAAAATAAAGAACAAGTATTTTAGTATAAACGAACTAGTTCGACTATAATATTTTCACTTTTTTTAACATGAGCTTGTTCTAGGAGGTAACCTTTTGTTATTTCTATAGTGTCTATGCGATAAACAATGAGAACATTTGTGTTTACTTACTGTCACCTTACGATATAACTTGTTGCAATAAAATTGTTATTTACATTTTGTTGTAATTCAGGACAATTGCTTCCGCACACATAAAGTTAATATTATCTCTTTATAATAAATCGGGTGGCGATAAATGTGTCGTGATCTTTCCACACGCATTTTACTGTCTTTGTGGTGGCGATGAAGTGGTTTCGCATATTGTGATATGTCGTCAGGGTTTATTGCCAATAAAATCTATATACTTTTCATTTAAAAAAATATGGTACCGTATTTACTTGCAACGATAAATTTAATCTGCCTTCAAAAAACATCTTTGATTTAAATATTATTTTATTTTAAATGTAACAACTATTTTATATTACTAACTTATGTAACAACATTAAGAATTATATAAAAAATAAAAAAAAAAAAATCGTTTGAAATAAAAATTTAAAATATTTCTTCATAAAAAATTAATATTTGTCTTAATCACAGAATAAACAATTTGTATTTCATAATAGAAATACAAAATCCATAAGATACTTATGGAGAATGAGCTTAGGAAAAATACATTTTAAGAAAAAGTTTTTAATACTTTTTTCTCAAAACAATCATACGCCTTGATGTTTATGTAAAAAGAAATAATTGAAAATAACTTATACGCTTAGTATTACTTCTATATATTAAAATAGTAATTAACACACATACATATACATACATATTTAGAGCAATTAGCGGAATTTATTTTTAACAAAGTTTTCATTCTCTCTTTCTATTATAAATTCTCATTATAATGCTCATTCTCTTATCATTACTCATTTAAATCTAAAGTAAATATTTTTTCTAATTAAACTTAAAAAAATAATAAAAAAAGAATGAGAAAGAGAATTTTAAAATAATTAAACTAAAATAGAAAATACTTAGACACATACATATAAACAAATGAATTTTTGTACAAGATAAATTTTCATTCTCTCACTTTAGTATATAAGAGTTTGTCAAAGTATGAGTTTGTTCATCTATTTTCTTAAAAGATATTTATAATTGAGTAATCAAAAAGTTTGAAATATTTTCTTGTTTTTTGTTTTTAATTTTTTGTTGTATTAATTTTCAGTTTACACACACACATACCCATTAAATCAATGACAATATTTCTTATAAATTACACCATGTAACAATTACAAAAATATTACTTTTCAAAATATACACTCAGAATTATACTAAAGGTTCTGGGTAACCTGAATGGGTATGTAATACTATTTCATTGCCAACAGGTATTTTGTTGGGAGACGATAGAAAGTCAACCAGATGACCTCGAATTAGGCAACAAACCTAAGATTGAATATATATAGACGTCACTATTTTGTATTTAAAATAATTTATAGGTTACTTCAATGGACAAATTCATTTTAAAATGATTAGTCAGTAGTGAAATTAGTATTGGTGTCCTTTTTTATTTTGTCAGATCACTAGATCGCAAAGAAAATCAAAAAGAAGTTAAAGTATGTAAAGCCCACCTACTAACATACCCTACACCTTATTGTTGGTGTTATGGGACCTATTGGAATAAATTATATATAAAATTACGTTATTTTCAAGACTTTTATGACTTTGAAATCCCATTTCGGGAGAAACATTTGGGCTAAGTGGACCATTATGAACCCACCATCAGCAAATTTCAACAGGCATCAACCATAAGCCAAAACAGCGACCAAAAACTTTCATTAATAATATCTCTAAAATTACGACCTGCATTTTGTTCGCAAGGTTAGTTAAGACAGCCAGCATACCAGACGGATGAACGGACGGACTGCCCATTACAAATTTCTGTACAAACTCAGAACTGACCGTCTAGGGTGGCGTAGGGTATGGTAGAACCGTTAGTAAATTCTAAGCTGAAATGTTTTCCTTTTTTAAGTTTCTATAAATTCTAAGACCAGCATGTATCACAGAAATGTTCAAGCTCTTCGGGAATATTAGTATTTACAGTATTTACAGGGTCAGACATAAGAATATTTTATGAATCAATAAACCAGATGGATAAACTATGAAAGAACATCTGATGACGTTGCAAATGTTACTATCACATCGAGAGTTTTTCATAAGATTAAGTAAATATAAATGATATATTTTAGGAGTATACGACCACAATGACAATACTCTGTCACATGTCCAGTGAACAACACAGAGAAATGAAATTTTGTCCAACTCACCTTAGACCACAATTTCCCATTTGCTTCGATCGATTTAGAATGTCCTACACTAGAATAGAGTTAGCTTTAGAGGAGGTTATCAAAAATTTTCTTTATTTGGTTTCTAGCGCAAACGGTGACAACAAAATTAAAAAAAAAAAATTAAAATTTTGATATAATATTTCTATAATTTCCAGCAATTCTACTTACATGAAGCTCGATATTTTTGATAACCTCTTCAAAAATATTTTAAGAAAAAAGGAGAAACTCCTTTTTTAGTTATTTTACTGATGCTATAAAATCCTCTTGCCTTTGTTAGTGAACAATATCTGGTTGCATTATCTGTTGACAATTTTCTTTAACAAAAGGAAAAAAATTCAAAAACTATAAAAGAAGAAAATGTTAAGAAAGAAAAGAACAAGGAAAATATAGAAGAGTTTAGAAAAGTTTTCATCAAAATTTTTATTCTTTTGTGCTTTTATACTAGAATTAGTGACATTGTTCGACATTGTAGAAAAATAAGAAGAGAAAATATAAAATTTATATTTTCTAAAGAAGAGAAGAGAAGAAAAAAACAAATAATAAAGGATGTAGGAAACCAGATACTTTTGTAATCGTCTGCATAAATAATGCATCAATATTTTGGGGGATTTTATGGGAAACTTTTTTTTAGCTTTTTTTTAATGCAAAGTAAAAGGATTTAAAAAAAAGAAAAGTTAAAACAAGTAAGAACGCTAGATTCGGCTATAGCGAATCTTCAATAACCATCACACCACAAATACCTGTAATGTAAATACGTTATGTTTCGTATGCACACACTCAAAGACGTATTCAAAATATAACACAAGTGTTGCGTGTAGTGATGAACAATGCCGTGATTTTTAAATAACGTCGTTCCCAGCGAAAGTGATTTTTAAATCACTGTTCTTTAAAACAGTAACAATGATCGCAGTTTTTAGAAAAACTCATGAAAAGCAAAACTGGTTCAATAAAAGACGATTGAGAACATTATTTTCTTTGAATATGGAAATCTCTATAGAGATCACAATGTGCACCATAGAAAACGGATAAGTTAATTATAGATGTATCGTGATATATGCACAGCGCCACCTTTAAGTAAATTTGATGCCATTTGAGTATGAAATAAAAGAGGAAAGAACTACATTATTTGTAACTGTTATTTCATAATTTCAGTCACTGTAGTTACCAGTGATTTACCAATCATAGTGATTAAATTACAGTCGTGAAAATGTCGCTCATCTCTAGTTCCGTGTTATATTGAGATATAAAATTATTTCTATTTTTGGCTATAACCCATTTTTCTACTGAACCGATTTCGATCATTTTTGGAATGGTAATTAAGTATATATGTTATCATCATTCTAATTTGTCGATTTATAACAGACAATTTTAAGAAAGCTTGAACTTGAAGATTGTCTCAAATATTGGCTTATATCTTTAAATATACTAAACTGTTTTTCAGGACTATAACAAATATAAACATAACTATAACAAATTTCATTGATTTCTGTTTATTATTGTGGATGTAGACATGTAAACACAAGCGGAAAGACAGACAAACAGAATGACAGACAGACGGACATATCTAAGTTGTCTCAGATTTTGATTTTATACAGGAATGAATATGTATATTCATTTTGGGCTATAAGGTGCTTCCTTCTTAGCGTTACACATGGAATGACAAACTTTATAGACTCACTTCCCCATTTGTTGTGGTTGAGGGTACAAAAAGATGATAAAAAAGTTCATGCCAAAGTTAACAAAATAATGGAGGAATAAAAGAAATATTTCCTAAAATAAACAAAAACAAGTTTATCAATAAAAAAATATTAAAAAATGAAAATATATTTGAAATAGTTAATATTGAAAAAATTGCTAAAATTATTATCCTTTTAAGAAAATCTATTTTTTTTTTTTGCAAATCGCGACGTGTACTAAAAAAAATTAAATGAGACCAAATTCATGCCGTAGTAGATCTTTAGATAATCAATAAGCAATATTTGCTTTGTGTTGGGTCTACTTCTCTTTCTGGTTCTATTAGTCCTTCATTTTGAACAGTAAAAGAAATTCTTGGGAAAGTAATTGAAACCAAATTTGAGTTCTTCAGATATTTCATAATCATTATTTGTTTCCCATGATTAAATCCGTCCTACATTCTAGCCAGTAAAAAATCTTTGGGGAAGTATACCTCCACTTCTACAGGTCTTTAGACATTAGATAATTAATTTTTGCTTTGTCTAGAAGCTCATTTCCCTATGACCTTAAACGTCTTATATTTTGATCAGTAAAGTAAAGCAAATTCTGGATAAAGGGATTGGGGTCGAATTTAAGAACTATTGCTATTATAGTTCTTAAGATATTCGATAATCAACATTTTCTTTGTATGTGGGACATCTCTCACCATGATCCTAACCGCCCTTTATTCAGTCCTTGAAAACAATTACTTGAAAAATTTGTTGGTATTAAATTTGAAAATTCTTGGTGTAATAGTTCTTTTGATACTCGATTATTTGTATGAAGGACACCTCTCATCCTGTTTCTATCTGCCCCACATTTTGTCTTGTAAAATAGTTCCTGGAAAATGTTATTGGGATCAAATTTGAAAATTTTCGTTAAAGAGGTTCTTTAGATAAACGATGATTATTATTCTCTTTCTATGGGGGATAACTCTCCCCCTGATCCTATCCTTTCTACATTTTATCCAGTAAAACAGTTTCTTCAAGAAGTGATTGAAACCAAATTTGAAAATTCTTGCTGTTATATTTCTTAAATATTTGCTTTGTGGGAGGAGGGTACCTATATCCCTGGTCCTATCGAAATTTTTTAGAGCCATTGTTACTTTCGAGTATATCATTCTGTGAAACGGAATGACAAAGTCAAAACACCGTCTTCACCACTTGTCTTTGGTGGTGGATACAAAAATTCTAAAATTGGATTTAAAAAATTGTAAATAATTTACATGAAAGCCAACTATAAAAAGGATAAAGGAAAAGGATAAAGGAATACCAATAATATTGATTTTGCAATGGGCAACATCAAGTGGTGGACATTTCTTTTTTGTATATTAAAAATGAGAAGGTAAAAACTCAACACATTTACAGGATCAAAATTAAAATTTCTAAAATCACATAAACAAAAACAAAATGAAATAAGTATTAAATAACAATATTTCTTTGTAATTTCAATAAATCTTGTTCAACCTTTCACCTTTCTTGTTCTCTTGTTGTAGTCTCAAGTGTCAGTCTCAAATGAACTATAATACCTTTTTCTCTAGGTGAAGAAAATATATCCATCTCCATATATAAAGTGATTTTATGTAATAAATCTGTCAAATCTCCCAATTTAATCTTTCATGTTATTTCTCAAAAACGACCAGAAAAAAGATTGACTCTTTTTAACAAAAAAATACGAAAACAAAAGGAAATATTTACATACACCTGTACAACACACGTACACTAAGAAAAACTACTAGAATAAAATCTGTACCAAACAAAACAAAAGAATAATTAAGCGAATATCGACTATGCCGAATCTCCAATATCTATCACAACAAATGTGTGTGAAGTAAATACATTATGTTTCGCATACATACACTAATAAATGTGTATGATATATAAAAGTTTTTCTTAAATATAACACAAGCGTAAGAAATGAGTCATAAAATTAGTTACATAATTAGCAATATATATATTTCTTAACTGATTCGATTTTGATCATTTTTGGAATCGTAATCCAGTATTTACAATCTAAAATTATCGAAAGTTCTATCCTTAATCTTAGATGTTGCTTCAGATATCAGTCTATATAACCAATAATCAAGCCAAATTTCATTGAGCTCTATAAATTTTTGAGAATGTGAAGGTGCCAAATGTTTATAGCTAAATCCACTTAGATTTTAATTTGATGCAAGAACATATATACATTATGGGGTCTGAGATGATTTCTTCTTAGCGTTGCACACGGAATCAACTTGTGATGGTGGATAGTAAATAAAGATAAAACGATAAAGGACTTTAATATACCTTAGTGTTTTGGCACATTAATTTTTTTATATTAGAAATTTTAACAATTTTAGGTTTTAAATAAAATAATTATGAAAATACAATTTTATTTCCTAAAATCACATAAAACAAAAAAAAAAAAAAATAAAATAAATATTAAATAACAATATTTCTTTGCAATTTCATTTCGATTCCTAAAAATAAATCTTGTTTAACCTTTTTTTCCGCCTTTTGTTTCTTTCCTTTTAAATTCTGTTCCATTTCATTTAACCTCATAGTCTCAAGTGTCAGTGTCAAATGGACTTAAATACCTTTTTCTCTAGCAGCAGAAACAAAATATATCCATTTCCATAAATAAAGTGATTATATGTTATAAATCTGTCAAAACCCCCAATCTAATACTTCATGTTATTTAGTAATACAACTATAAAAGCTCCTTTAAAAAATATTTACATACACCTGTACAAGCACACGCATACTAAGAAATACTATTTGTTTGCATTTAAAATGAAAAAAAAAAAAAAAAATAGAAGAACCCTAAATATGACCCTTTTCATTTACTAACATTTTAGAAAAATAGGTGTCCAAAATAATGTAGTTGTTCTTGTTGTTCTTAATAAAATTATGTGTGAATAACAAACAACGAAACTCTCACAGAAAAAAACCTACGCACAGTGTGCCCAAATCGATTTTTTTGGAAATATAAGAAACATCTTACATATTCGGAAATTGAGTTAACTCTAATTTGAAATACCCAGAATCTCAATTTGTGTAAATCATGTTTAAAAATTTGACTTTCTTCACTTAAATAATCGTCTTGCCATTATGAGGGCCGTCCGGCAGAAAATACTTTTTGTATGTAAATGTATAAAATGGTGACATAACTGAAGAAAAAAATTTAAAAAATTTTAATTTTCGCTAGGGCTTATGGGTAAGTCTCTGCCCCCATGGCATACGGACTTACTTTTACATGCCTTCCCAATTAAAATTTCTTTATAAAGCGATACAAATATAAAATACAGAACAAAAAATGGTTTTATAAGTGGAAAAATGTTGCCACCTTCTTGTAAAAAATCCCCAAAAAATAAACATTTTTTAAAGTTCCAACTTTAGGTTAAAATAATTTTTTAACCTCTGTAAAATTTCATTAAAGTATCTGTAACAATTTAAAAGAAACAAAAAAAATCGATTTAGACACACTGTGCAACGTTATTAAATGTTGAATTTTTTCTACATCCAGAAAGAAAACTACAAAAAAAGAGTTCAATTATAAACAAACAAACAAAAAAAATCAAAAGAGAACCAAGGCCAACAAGAACAACAACAACAAAAATCTTAAATTTTTTTTAAGAGGAAATGGAATTGTGATTTAAAACACAATAGACTTTCTTTTTCATTTCATATTCTTTGTCTCGTCATTTCTTCTTGTTCTACACTACAACAACAACAACAACAACAACAAACTTGAAAGTAAAAAACAATGAACATGAATGTAAAGAGTAAAACTAAAATTACAATCGTCTTATAGTTCCTTTAATATATTGTGTATTAAAACACACACACACACACACACACACATACACACTCATATGTTCATATGTGTCTTAATACATTTCTCAAGTTTCTTTTGTATGCTAAAGAGATATTGAAAAGAAAAATAAAAGGTAAAGGACATTCAGGAAAAAAAACAAGAAAACACATACAAACACACTGACACCTATAAGCATATGTAAGAACACTTACACACACAATGTTATAGAATTTAAATTTTATTACTTAAAATTTTAAGAGGATCGATGAAGAAGAATGTATATATACGAAGGACTTTTTAAATCTTAACAAAAAAAAAAAGAAAAGAGAGAAATTTTATTTTAAGAGAAAAAAACTTTTAAAACTTCAGAAACTGGAGTTTTTTGCGAAAGAAAATTCTTCTGATTTCAATATATGTTAAGAGAAAGAATTTTCTTATGAAAATGTTGCAAGAGAGAAAATGTGCCTAACACAGCTGTTAGAAAAACATCTGTTCCATTGAAAAATGTTAAAAGAAAATATTTTTAACATAAGATTTTTTCAGAATTCTTTCTGAAAAAGATTTTTATTAAAAAAGATATTTTTTTTCAGATTAAAATATAAAAATATTTTTTTTTTCTAAAAAAAATTAAACAAAAAGTTAAAACTATAAAAATATAGAGATTAAATATTTTTCTAAAGAAAATATAAACAGCAAATGTTTTTCTATAGAGAATTGTAAAGAGTAAACAGTTTTCTAGAGAAAAATAAAAAGTTTTTCTATATAAAAGTTTTAATTACAATAATTTTTTTTTTAAATTCAAATTCAAAGAGAAATATTTTTTCTATAGTAAAATAAATAAAGAACCACGTTTTCTCTTATATATTTTTCTGCAGTAAAATATGAAAGAAAAATACTTTATATAGAATAATGTCAAAAGAAAAGTTAAATATCGAAAGAGCGGTGTTTTTTTTAAGAAAAAAAAATTCACTATAGAAAATTTTAAGAGGAGAATTTTTTCCAAGATAAATATTAAGGGATATAATTTTCAATAAGGAATTTTTAAGAAAATCAAGTTTCTTTAAGAAAAAATATTACAAGAAAAAAATAAAAAATGAAAGAAATATTTTGATGGAAAAATATAAAGAAAAATAATTTTTCTATAGAAAAATATTGATTTATTTAAATAATAAAATTATTTCAATAGAAAAATATTTCCTGTGAAAGAATATGAAAAAAATTTATATTTTTAATAGATAATTATGATGAGAGTCAAATTTTACCTCAAATAATTAAGAGAAAAAATGTTTCTGTAGAAAAATTTTAAGAGAACAAAATTTTTCTTAAAATTTTAAAGAAAATATTATTATATAGAAAAGTATTAAAAAGTCAATTTTATCAGAAGCAATATTTCTATAGAACATTTTCCATTTTCAAAAAAAAAAAAAAAAAAAATTCTCGAGCAAAATCGTTCTTTTCAAAAAGAGTAATTTCCACATTTTTTGTCTGTGTATGTGAGAACTGTTCATAATTTTCTCTTGAAGTACATAGAAAAATGTATTTTGTGCCTAAATTATCTCGTTATTAATTCAATTATTTGAAGCCCGTTGTAATAAACGATTGGCTTCGTTAGCTGCAACAGCATATCAAGGATTTTTTGGGATATTTTTACATATGATCAACATTCTCACGAGCTTAAGCAACATTTTGACCAGGAAGTTGCGAAAAATCTGCCAAAACATACGTTTCATCAATCAATTTAGCAGCAAGAATATATTTCAGAAATTATAGTTCAATTTTCCGTGCTCTGTTTTTGGCCACCAATTTTTTAGCAACTTTCCTTTTTGAGCCTCGTATGTTTTTAAGCTTTGACATTTTGTATTAAATAGTCCAGCTCCCAACTAACTAATATATTTGAGGTTTTCTGTCAAATTCTCCTGGTGCTGTTTAATAACATTGGAAACTGTTTGACGGCAGACCATTGAATGCTTGGAAAAATGTTTGTAGGACCAAATTGGGTTTTGTTGAAAATATTTAATAATTTTGGTACGCTTTTCTTCTGGTCACTCATTTTAGTCAGATTGACAATTTTATTTTATTTTTTAAAAAGTAACTTGATCAAATAAAGTCAATCAGAACTTGCTATGAAAGTTTTAATGGAAACCCTGTGTTAAGAATTTTTCAATCTCACTCCTTATAATATTATTTTTTTCTGAATTCCATATAAAAAATATTTGATATTAAAACTGTTGAATTTCAAAGAATTCAAAAAATTTCATAATATTCATAAATAAGAAATTCACTTTGACAAAAATGTTGTTGAAATTATTTTCTTTTCATTTTCATTTCTAAGAAATTCTTGTCCCCGTCTTTATAATCCAACCTCGTTGTCTTAAATACTCTAGTGTGTATTAAACTTGAGAGGCTTGTTTATTTCTATTTTGTTGTCCACTGACCTTTCAATTTGAACCCTTTTCAATAGTCTGTCCATTCTTTCATATACACACACATACGAACATGTACAACAAATACACATGTATATTTACATGAGTTTCTTTCCTTTTATTTGTTCTTAATTTTTGTATCCTCCACTAGCAGTGGTGAAGAGGGTATATTAAGTTTGTCATTCCATGTGTAACGCTAAGAAGGAATCATCTCAGATCCCATAATGTATATATGTCCTTGCATCAAATCAAATTTGAATCGATTTACTATGCTCAGAATCACAATAAGTAGCAGAGCTTAATTACGTTTTGTCTTAGTATTTTCCATAGTCCTGTTCAGTAAATAAAAAGATATAATCCGATATCTGAGAGCACCACTAAGTTTCAGCGAAGAGTTTTCATAAAACTGCAAAATCGGCAAATAAGAATAAGATTTTGCCAAAAAATGAAGTGTATATACTTCATTATCATTCCAAATATTATCAAAATCGGCTCAGTAGACAGAGAGCTTAAGCCAAAAGTATAATTTATTATATGATTCATTAATTATCCCTGTGTTTTTTTTAAGAAAAACTTTTATATATTATTTATGTTTGTGAGTATATGTGTGAGTGTGTATGTGCGAAACATAAAGTATTTACTTAAATGCATTTGTGGTAGAGGGTATTGAACATTCGATATAGCCGATTTTGACATTCTTACTTGTTTTCACTTCATTTTCTTTACCCTTAAATTTCATCTTATTCTTCATTTATAGTCCTTTTACGGTTTTAATATGTATTGTGGACCATTTTTTTGCTTGAAATAACATAATTTTGCACAACATTTTATTTAAAGCTTAAATTTTATTTTCACATTAAAGCAAAAATAAAAGAAGGAATAAAAACAACTTTATTTTAAGGTGCCAACTGCCAGCAACTGGTTTTTGTGACCGAAAAGATGGGTCGGTAGGTGTAACCACAAGAGAAAGTAGATTTTAAGTTTATGGGTTTAAAATAAAGATGTGTGTGTGTGTGTGTGTGTGTTTTTTTTTTTCATTTTTTAGTTTGTGGCCAAATTTAATAGGGGTCATACTGTGTTACAACCATATGGCTATTTAGCAGTAGTACACAGTTAGTCCCCCTGGATTACACACTTACTTAACACATTTTAGAGGAAGATTTTTATAGTTAAAATGTATGAAAAGGAAACCTTATGATGTGACTGATGGATGAATAACTGAATGAATGGATGAATGAATGGATGGATAAATGAATGATGTTGATGTTTTCATCATCATTAAATGTGGCCAAAATAATGAGTTGTAATGTTTTAAGATTATTAAGACATTAACATTTCTTTAGTTGTTGTTTTTATTAGTGTTATTATTTGCCCGGAAGAGATTTATGTTAAAGCAGAATATTTTTATGATTTTTTTTCTTTAGATTTTAATTTTTCTTTAAAGATTTTAAGATTTATGTCTTTGTTGTGGCAAATGTTATATTAATGAGCTTAAGGCAGGGGTGAGAGAGTGGGGGAAGGAAAAAGGTCAGTTAGATAAAATTTTGAAATTTCTGTAAAATATTCGGTTAAACACAATAACATTAAGATTATTTTATGTTTGTGGTTAAATGGGACAAATTATAAAAAAGATAAAATGAATTTAATTTATAATCAGGAGCAATATTGTGGGAAGGAAGTTTAAAAAAAAATGAACATAAATATCGACTCTTTTGAACCTAAATTAGTCTGACTTCAAACATTATTAGAATAAACTGGCTGGTAAAAGAATTACATGATGTTGGGAATGTCAAAAAAAACTCCATTTGGTGGATGAATTAAAAAAGTTACGGCCAAAGATGTTCCCAACATATTCAAAGCATAAAAATATTTTTATTGTTCAAATAAGGAGTGAGATCAACAAAATTTTTAACGCACGGTTTTATTAAAAGATTAGACCCAGATCACGGAAATTGAAGTCAATTTTTCTAAAAATATTTTTGCTGCATAATGGAGCACATATGCTCTGGAAGAATTTTATGTTGCTGATCTAAAATTTAATGTTGCGAATGCTCAACGAAATGTTGATGAAAAAAGTCAAAATTTCAAAAAAGTTCTTGATATTTGAAGCAATATGAAATTGCAGAAAAAGAAGCCAACCGTTTGTTACAACGGGTTCTATAAAATCGAATTTACATCAAGGAATGTCAACACAAATGCTGTTTCCACTCATAATACTTCTTAATGTGCCCACTTATTTCTGGTCTGAATTAACGTCCTATCATTATGATAAACAAGTCCTTGAGAGGACAAGTAAATAATGTGGTTTTTCTACCAAAAAAAGTAAATTCTCCAAAGATAATTGAAAAGCACAAATAAGTTTTCCAAAAGTGTGATAAATTTTAAGCGGAGTTCAAGCAAAAATTTTATGTTTAAGTTTAGTAATGTCGTATATATATGAATTTGACCTTTCCTCTTAAAATCGAAAGATTTTTTTTAACTTTGCTTTATGATGTAGTTTTTTGATAAAAGGAATTTTATGACATTATTGGAAATGTTATTAATTGAAAATAAGTAAGAATGTTATATTTGGTCATGCTGTATCTTCAGTGCTCTCCATCACAAATGTTTTGTACAAATACTCACACATATTTATTCTCAAACGTGTACAATATAAAAAAGGTTTCTTATAAAACACAGAAAAACTTAATGACGGATATAATACTGAACCGATTTTGATAAATTTTGGAATCGTAATGAAGTACATATAACTTAATGCTGCGGCAAAATTCCACCCTAATTTGTAGATTTATAATTGATAATTTTACGAAAGGTTTTATCTTGAATTTACAGGTTGTTTCAGATATCGGTCTATATCTCGATTTTATTATTTAATAGGAAAGTTCTCAGGACTATAACAAATACTCAGGCCAAATTTCATTAAGATCTGTCAATTATTGGGATTGTGAGCATTCAAATGACAGACATTCAGACAGACAGACAGACAGACAGACAGACAGACAGACAGACAGACATAGCTAGACCTACTCAGATTTTGATATGATGCAAGAATATATATGTACATTGAGGTGATCTGTATAAGCAAAGATTTTTAATGAAATATAAAAAAAAATCCAAATATTTAAAGTTATTTTTAACGAGTTTCCTATGTTTTGATCATAATTTGGAGTGTATCAGCCACTTCCGGTTGAAGATCACTTCTCATTTTCTAATCCTGCCAAAAATATATTTTCCAATCAATTGAAAAATTGTAAATTAATTTAATTTAGTTATTATTTTATTAAAAAAAATCTCGATCAAGGCAAATGCAATACGGCGAAAGTTCACAAAAAACTTCTTATTTAATTTTATAAAATTTCTGGGAAAATTTTCTTTAATTCATAAAATGATTTTTACAGAATTTTTTATTTCACAAAAGTTACTTTTAAATTATTAGAAAAAACTTCTGAGTAACTTTTTACATCAAGAAACTACAATGATCAAATGTCTTCAAAAAATATACATCACATATGTAAAAGTGCATTAAATGCAGAAAATTTCATTTATTTTTGTCCTTTTCAAATACAAAAAACTTTTATGTCTTCCATTTTTTGTTCGGTTAACTAAAAATATATTTTTAGAAGTAAAAAGAAAAAAGAAATTGTAATCCATTTACTCAATCCATGACCTAAAGTAAATATATTTATGTACATTAAATAAATGAGTCTAGAAATATATGAAAGCATAACCTCTTAATATGCGATAGATATTTCAACAAGACTTAAGCTTCGCATTTATTCGTTTTTATACCCTCCACCACCACAAGTGTTGAAGAGGGTATTTTAACTTTGTCATTTCGTGTGTAATGGTAAGAGGGGATCAGCCGCCTGGCTGTCCATGTAAACGTTGTGAACACTCTACAGGTCTTAAGTTTTGTAAAATCCCGATAGAATTTTTCACATAATATTAGTTTATTCCAAGGACGAAGGCTAATGAAATTGGCAATGTTCAATCGGAAATTTCAGATAACCCTCATACAAATGTCCTCCCGGAATGAGATTTTTTCCTCATAAAAGTCCTAAATATAAAGCAATTTAAAAAAAATTTGACTGAAATAAGTCTTATGATATTCTAAAATGTTATGTCATATTATACGAGGGTCCGTTTCTCGCTTCTCATACGTTCTTTACATACAGGGTTGAAGGTCATATTGAAGAACATATACGTTGGTGTTGTAATAATAATTTGCCAAATTGAGATAAATATAAGCAGAAATTTATGTGCATAATTATATGAGGGTTGGTCCACAATTTCTAGTAGCTCTTATATAACACCCCAGAAAAAGTCATTTTAAATCTAATAAATTTCATATAAATGTTATTGTTTCAATAATGTTAAGCAAATTAAAGAATAAAGCAGATAATCAATTTATACGAGGGTCGTTTTTAGTTATTAGTTTTTCGCAACTACCTTTTTTAACAGACAATTTTGTGTAGGGTATTAGATAGTCGGGCTTGACCCGCTTTAATTTAGTTACTTGAGTTATTAAGGTTTAACATTTTTGCTAACCTAATATCACTTTCTGACTTGTTTTTAGTTTATTAATTAAATTGAAATTTTTGAAAACCAACACACAAACACCCTTAAAGGAAATTACTTTACAAAGAAAAGAATGTAGGGAAAAAGCGAAAAGAAAAACAAAAAAAGTAATTCTTAACAAGAAAAAGTGAAAGTATAAAAGAATAAAATTATGACTACGAAGACAACAAGCAATTTTCTATTTGGCCTTGATAATAAAAAACACTTCAAAAAAATAATAAAACAACAACAAAAAATTTTAACGAACAAATTTTCGTTTTAAACAACAATAACAAAACAAGTCAGAATGTTATATTCAGTTAAAACGCATCTTTAGTACCCTTCACCACACACAAACGCACATATACACTAACAAATGTATAGAATATATGAACGTTTTTCCTGAATATAACACAGGAACTTAATCCTTTATATTTTAATTGGATATAATTTATTTTCTACTGAACCGATTTTTATTTATTTTGGAATATAATGAATTCTAATTGATCACTTTTTAATTAACAATTTCACGAAAGTTCTTCGCTTGAATATAGAAGTCGCCTCAGATATCGGTCTATATATTTTATATATGTATACTGAACCGATTTTGCTGGTTTTAAATAGAAAACTTCTTAGGACTATAAGAAATAATCAGGCCAAATTTCAATCTGTCAGTCATTGTGGAGGTGAGCGTGACAACCACAGAGAGACAGACAGACGGACATAGCTAAATCGACTCAGATTTTGATTTGATATAAAAATACAAAGACATTATAGGGTCTTAGATGATTCCTTCTTAGCGTTACAAATGGAATGACAAAATCAATATACCCACTTCACCACTTTTGGTGGTGGAGGGTTTAAAATTGAAGATGTGAAAAAAAGAGAAACTCATTCCCATCCAGAATTAAGAAAGAAAGTGAATTTGGCTCCTTTTTTATTTAATACGTTTTTCTTTATTTATTTTTCATTTTCATCATCTTTTTTTTTTTTCTTTTCTTTGTTTTTGTTTTTATTTTTATTATCTACAAAAAGCTTCTTGTTTGTATTTTAATGCAAATGTATGCAAATTCTAAGGATTTTCTTTAATCCATTCAAATTTAAAAAAATAAATAACAACAAAAGCACCATCCTCTTTCCCATCATGCTCATCATAATCATCGTCAGCAGCATCAGTAGCATCTCTGGCACTGATAAAAAGCAATAACATTATTTAGATCTCTTTTTGCTTCCAAATAATGGCAAAAAGTATTTTTTCTATAAAAATTAAAAAAAAGAAACTCTTCCTTCATTTTGGTTGTTTTACCATGCAATTGTTTGTAATTTTGTGATGATTTCCTTTTTAAATCCTTCAAAGCAAATGCTTATTATTTCAGGATTTCATGGCAAAACTCATATAAATGTAAAAGTGGTTAGTGAAGATAAATAAGTCTTTGTTTTAAATGTTTTCTATAAAGAAGAGAATATTCTGTTTATAGAAAATTTCTCTTTAAAGAGAATTTACACAAAATCACTTTAAAAACAATAAAATTCTCTCATCATCAAAATTGACCCTTTTAGGAGTTATTTCAAGGTTTCTCTTTTAAAAGAAAAACGTTTTATAGAACTTTTTAAATACAAATTTTTAACCTTTCGAGAGTAAAAATTCTCTTAATTAATTAAAAAAAATGTTTACAAAATAAGCAAAAAATTTAATTAAATTTTTTATTAATGAAAAGTTTTAAATATTTATAGACAAATTTTATTATTTTCTAGAAAGTGAATATTTTTCATGAATTTTTTTTTTTTAATTTTAAGAGAGAAAAGACAATGCCTTAAGAGAAAAATTTTATATTATGTGATAATATTCCCTTTAATAATTATTCAAGAGAAAATAATAAAATAATTTTTGAGAATTTTCTTTTTTTTTGTTGTCGGTCGGTCAAGCCGGACTATGTAATACCCTACCATAATGTTGGTTATAAATACTAGTTGTGAAAGAGTAATGCGCGATCCTCGTATAAGTTTATTTTTTTATTTATTCTTAGATGTATAGCACATTATGGTGAAACAAATATTATACGTTTTTTGAGGGGGGTTAGCTATAAGAAAGTATCGACCGACTCTCGTATATATTTTGCACATAGATTTTTGTTATATTTGTGATAATTTAACCAATTATTATTACAATATCAGCATGTATGTGTTATTTGGAAGGGAATTTGAAATGGTCCTACGAGAAATAATGAACCAACCCTCGCATATTTTGAATGTTATAAAACTTATTTGTACCAAATTTCGTTTTAATCGTTTTGTATTGAGGTCTTCTATGTCTTAAAAACCCCATTCCGGAAAGAACATTTGTATGGCAGGTACCTGAAATGTTGGGGCGAACGAGCAATGGGCTTTGTCCTTAGATCAAAATAATAATGTGGACCAGATTTCATAGATTTCACATATCATAAAAATTGCGACTTGTGGATGGTAATTTTTAATTGAACAGAGAGTGATTCTGAGTCAAACGTTATACTTAAAAGTGGATGTAACGCAATTTTTTCTGTATGTTACAAACAGCGGCACAAACGCATAATGCAGTGTCCAAAGATAAATTTTATTATTTTTATGAAGTAGATTTTTTATATTCGAGAAAAAATTTCTGAACAAACAAAATTTTCAAAATTTTCTCTAGAAAAATTTTAATTTTCTAGGGACATAACTTTCTCAGATTTTTAAACTTTGTCTTTTCGTGTGCTACGCCGAGAAGAAGTCATCTAAGACCAGATAAAGTATATATTCTTCTATCAAATCAAAATCTGTGTCGTCAATCTGTCTGTTGGAAAAATTTTCGAAAAATTTAATGAAATTTAGCGACATAAGTCGGTTATATCGGTTCATTAGCAGAAAAGTTATGGACCGATATCGGAAACAATCGTAAAACTTCGAAAAAAAAACTTTTTTTAATTTTTTAATGTAAATGGATTTAAACAAAAATTTAATTATAACAAACTATGTCTTCGTCATTGTCGAATTAAGAGAAAAAACATATGGGCTAAACTATGCAAAATTTTGATACACTCGGTATGTTTTATATATCGTAATTTTGTAGAATATGGGTTTAAACTTTTAAAACTCCTAAATGTGAACCAATTCTATTGAAATTCGGAAAAATTATTTTTATATCCGTCCTGGATATATGTTAATAATGTTATCAACAACGGTCCATATTTTTCTATCGCTTTCATATGGGATCCCTTACGGAAAAATAAATTTGAGCTTAACAAACAAACAAATAAAAATTAATCCCATTAAAAATCGGCACAATTATTTTTTTAGGTCCATATTTTGCTAAAGCTCCCACTTTCCCGGAAAACAGGTTTACTTTATGCAGTTCTGATTAAAAGAAGAAGAAAACTATTTTTTTCTTATAGAAATTTTTTAAAAAGATTTTTTAAGTGTGAATTTTACTAAAGAAAATTTGTTTTTCACAGAAAAATTTTTACTTTTAAGAGGTTTATTTTCTTGCTGAAAAAGTAAAATTTTATCGGAAAGCATTTTCATTTTAAGAGCGACTATTTTTTAAGCTTAAAGAGCAATAAAAATAATTTTCTCTTAAAGACAAAACAAACTTCTCAAAATCCAGTTTAAAGCAAATTTATAATCGTGTAAGTTTATTTAAAAATACCTCAACACTTTAGAAACTTTAAACGTTTTTTCAAAATAATAAAAGAGAAAACTGTAATAAAACCTGCAGGATATTTTTTTCTTAACTTAAAACTTAATGACATTGAAAGTAATAAACAGGAAAAATAAAATATAAGAAACGAAGGAGTTAAATAAACAAATAAATCTTGTGTAATTTAATATAACGCAAATAAATATAAATAAATAAATTAAAAATAGCGGCTTATTCAAGAGAGGGAGAAACAGCTGAAGAAAGAGAGAGAGAAAGTAGTTAAAGAGGGAGATGAAAGAAAGGCCAACATAAATAAATTGACATAGACCTTTGTGACCCATAACAACAACAATAACATTGTAGCTATGACTACTTCTTTTGTGTTCAAGTGTATTTGTTTATGACAGTGTGTGTTTGTGTTGTGCTTGTGCGTGGGAATTTCTTGTCGTAGTGTTGGCTTAAAGTAAATGTATTTTGTTGTTGGTGTTCGTGAAGTTTCACAATTTATATTGGTCTAATGACTCCATCATTAAATTGGCAAACAGGAAATTGAATAATTTGAGCAGCCATTTCGCTGCTGTTTTAACATTTATTTTGTGATCTTTGCAGGTTGAGATGTTTATATTTATAGTACTTACACTCCCCCACCACCGCCTGTGGTTTAAAGAAAAACTTTAGTATTTTTTATAAGACTTTCCAAGGTATTTTTACTTATTTCTCTGTGTTTTCTTCTCCTTTTTAAGATTAGGGAAAAAGTTTTCTTTTCTTTTTTTTTGCTTTAAGCTTCATGTATTATGTATCTGGGAAATAATATTTTTTTTTTCTAAAAGAATTACAAGTTCAACAAAGAATTTAACTTGGGCCATGAATTTACAAGTTTAAATTTATCCAATTTTTGGAAAGAAAAGTAAAATTTTAAGAGTAAAAATAATAAAACTGTTATAAAGTTTTTGACATAAATTTAGAAAAAGTTTATAAAATTTAAATTTAAGGAGCGAGATCGCTCTTACTTGCATTCCATTAAAGCTTTTATAGTGCTTTCTGTCACTTTGCTCGAACAGGTGGACCACCTCCGTTTAAAATTTAGCACACTTTTGGACACCATATTTATGCTCTTAAATTTTCTTTTAACAAAAGCACAATATCTCCCCACTGGCCTTAGCTCCAGGTAAGTCTTGTAGGATCTTAAACCTGCATTAGCTCTAACTTCTTAGCGTTACACACTTGTGCTAGAATTTTTATTGAAAAATGTATGTACAGAATTTTTCAACATCAGTATTTGGGATAAAATTGAAATAGAGGCATTTTGACGAAATTATAAATATTTATAACAATTAAAAACTGAAAATGTTTAAAAAATTGCAAATTATATAAACAATTTTTAAACTTGTGTATTTAAATTTTAAATGTATAAATTTGCACTAACATTTTCCACTAAAACATTAAAGATAAATTTAAATTAAACAAATAAAAACCTCAATTAAATTAATTTTAATTTTATGAACACTCAGGCGTATGATTGATATTAATTCAAATGTTTACTTGACAAATTCTTTAACCATACCTTTTTTCTTTTCTTAGAACTTGAGGTTTTTATTGAAAATTTGTATTCAAATTAAAGTTAACTAAATAAACTTTGAATTAATTTAAATAAACATAATTAATTATTTTATTTTGTTGATTTTAGTGAAAAATTAATTTGTTATTTGAAAAATGTTTATTTAAAAGTAATTAAAATTTTCTATTTTTTTTATAATTTTATTATCTCTATTTTAAATTACAGGCCTAAAATTTTTTTGAATAATCAAAAAATAATTTGTTTTGAGGCAATATTAACTTTTAATTACTGAATGATGGAAGGGAGGAAAAAAGGGAGGGAGGGTAAGTTAATCTTAGTTTAATTATTTCTTTCTATTTTGAAAAAAGTTTTGAAATGTTTTTTGTTTCAAAAGAATAAACTTATTTAAAATTTAACATAACTTTGAATGAGTGTCGCATTTAAAAAAGTTTATATACTTGTTTATGAAGGTATCGAAAAAGTAAAAAAAGTATTTATATATATATATATATATATATATATATATATATATATATATATATATATATATATATATATATATATATATATATATATATATATATATATATATATATATATATATATATATATATATATATATATATATATATATATATATTTATATATATATATATATATGATTTAAACATCAAAGCTAAAAAGCAAAATCTTTCAATTAATTTTTTGCTTAAGATTTTTTTTTATTTAATGATGAAAAGCAAAAAAAAACAAATAAGAATGTTATATTCAACTATGCTCTGTACCATGAATGCGTGGTGGTACACTCATACACATATAAAATATATAGGAGATGTTCTTACATATAATATGGAACACATAATGAGTCATATAAGTTATATTTTTTGCTATAACTTTTTTTCTGAATAGATTTTGTTGGTTTTTGAAAAGATTATAACAAATACTCAGACAAAATTTTATGAGCTCTGTCAATTATTGGGAATGTGAGCGTACTAACAATAAACAGACATAACTCAACCGACTCAGGCTTTTCTATATAATTATTTTTTCTCTTCGAAAAATTTTCTTTTCGAAAAATTTTCTTTTCGAAAAATTTTCTTTTCGAAAAATTTTCTTTTCGAAAAATTTTCTTTTCGAAAAATTTTCTTTTCGAAAAATTTTCTTTTCGAAAAATTTTCTTTTCGAAAAATTTTCTTTTCGAAAAATTTTCTTTTCGAAAAATTTTCTTTTCGAAAAATTTTCTTTTCGAAAAATTTTCTTTTCGAAAAATTTTCTTTTCGAAAAATTTTCTTTTGGAAAAATTTTTTTAAATTTTTTTTTTGAAAAATTTTCTATAAAAATTTTAAAAAATTTTCTATAAAAAAATTTTCTATAAAAAATTTTCTATAAAAAATTTTCTATAAAAAATTTTCTATAAAAAATTTTCTATAAAAAATTTTCTATAAAAAATTTTCTATAAAAAATTTTCTATAAAAAATTTTCTATAAAAAAATTTTCTATAAAAAAATTTTCTATAAAAAATTTCTATAAAAAATTTTCTATAAAAAATTTTCTATAAAAATTTTCTATAAAAATTTTCTATAAAAATTTTCTATAAAAAATTTTCTATAAAAATTTTCTATAAAAAATTTTCTATAAAAAATTTTAAAAATTTCTTTAAAAAATTTTCTATAAAAAAATTTTCTATAAAAAATTTTTTTTAAAAAATTTTCTATAAAAATTTTTTTTAAAAAATTTTTTTTAAAAAATTTTCTATAAAAATTTTTTTTAAAAATTTTCTATAAAAATTTTTTTAAAAAATTTTCTATAAAAAATTTTTTTTAAAAAATTTTCCATAAAAATTTTTTTTTGAAAAATTTTCCATAAAAATTTTTTTTTTAAATTTTCCATAAAATATTTTCTTTTCGAAAATTTTCTATAAAAGATTTTCTTTTCGAAAAATTTTCTATAAAAGATTTTCTTTTCGAAAAATTTTCTATAAAAGATTTTCTTTTCGAAAAATTTTCTATAAAAGATTTTCTTTTCGAAAATTTTCTATTAAAAATTTTCTTTTCGAAAAATTTTCTATAAAAGATTTTCTTTTCGAAAAATTTTCTATAAAAATTTTCTATAAAAAATTTTCTTTTCGAAAAATTTTCTATAAAAAATTTTCTTTTCGAAAAATTTTCTATAAAAAATTTTCTTTTCGAAAAATTTTCTATAAAAAATTTTCTTTTCGAAAAATTTTCTATAAAAAATTTTCTTTTCGAAAAATTTTCTATAAAAAATTTTCTTTTCGAAAAATTTTCTATAAAAAATTTTCTTTTCGAAAAATTTTCTATAAAAAATTTTCTTTTCGAAAAATTTTCTATAAAAAATTTTCTTTTCGAAAAATTTTCTATAAAAAATTTTCTTTTCGAAAAATTTTCTATAAAAAATTTTCTTTTCGAAAAATTTTCTATAAAAAATTTTCTTTTCGAAAAATTTTCTATAAAAAATTTTCTTTTCGAAAAATTTTCTATAAAAAATTTTCTTTTCGAAAAATTTTCTATAAAAAATTTTCTTTTCGAAAAATTTTCTATAAAAAATTTTCTTTTCGAAAAATTTTCTTTTCGAAAAATTTTCAATAAAAAATTTTCTTTTCGAAAAATTTTCTATAAAAAATTTTCTGTAAAAAAATTTCTATAAAAAATTTTCTTTTCGAAAAATTTTCTATAAAAAATTTTCTTTTCGAAAAATTTTCGATAAAAAATTTTCTTTTCGATTTTTTTTTTTGAAAATGTTTCTAAAGAAATTTTTTTTTTTAAATATTTCTATACAGTTTTTTATTTCTATATAAAAATTCTTTTCTAATGAATTTCCTTTGTATTCAAAATTTATTTGTCAATACTTCGTTCCCTTCACAGTTCTTAATTTGTACATTAAAGCTTAAACACTTCATAATTTTTCATTTACCTTAACTTTTCCCGTAAGTGATCTTGAAACTTTTAATAGAAATCCACTTAAATTTGTACATTTTTCCTCAATCATTTAAAAAGTTTTGTTTTTTTCTTTTATGAACTTTATTATTTATTTATTATTATTTTTTTCTCGTAAACTTTTACCTTTAAGGTCAACATTTTATTGTTGTTGTTAACAGAAGTTTACATTAAAATTCATGTTGATAGTTTGAATTTGACTTTTATAGGTTTTCATATGGAAATTTTGTTGGTAAAACTGTAACATTCAAACTTAAAGTGTAATTGAATGTTGTTTTTCATAAAATAATTCAAATAATATTAATCATACGCCAAAGTGGAATTCAAAATTTATAACTTTTAAATTGAGGAATTTTTGTAAGAATTCAGTAAAAGAATTTAATGCGAATTTGAATGAATTTAATGGAATTAAATTTTAAATTAAATTTAAAATAATAATTATTTTTGTTAATTTAAAATTAAATATTAATTTAATTTTAAATATGTTGAAGAATATTAAATTGTTAAATAGTTTAAACACATTTATGATAATTGTTAAGCTGATACACTTCATCACTTTTGCTGCTGATCTGGATCATAATAAGTTTAAGATTCAGTTTGAAAGGTAAATAAAGGAAACCATTCAGAATCACAGGTTTAGATTATAGTAAAGCTTTTTAATCAGATTGTAGTTCCGATTTAGATTGTAATTAAGTTTTAGTTTTCAATTTGGTTCAGGTTTCAGTCCAAATTATAATTCAAATTTCAGTCGAGTTTCTAGTTGGATTATAATTCCGGTATCACTTTACATTTTAGTTTTAATTCAGATTAATGATTCCTTTCCTTATTCAGATATTGATTATAGTGAAGCTTCAATTGATTTCTAATTCAGTTTTCAGTTCAGTTTCTAAATCAGAAACATGTCTAAATTTTATTTCAGATCATTCTCGGCTCAGTTTTCGGTACAGATTCTAATTCTGATTTTGGTTCAGTTTCTACTTCAGAGTATAATACTGTCTTAAGTTAAGATTTAAGTTCAATTGTTCATTTTCTACTTCATTGTAAATTCTATTTAAGCTTAATCATGGACTCAGCTTCTTCGTGAATTTTAAATTTCCCGGTCAAGTAGATTTTGGTTTAGATTCCAATAAAATTGCACTTCAGATTCTGATTCAGTTTCTGTTTATGATGTCTGATTCGGATTCTGATTCAAATTCTGAATTAGATTTTAGATAAGACTAAATCTTGTATGTTTAGGGTGTTTCTTAATCCATAAGTCTAATTATAATTTTCTTATTTATTTGAATTTTACAGTTAGCAATATAATTAATCATACACTTTAATGTTTATAATTAAATTTAAACAAACAATTGAATAAAAATATTTTATATTTTCAATAAATTTTAATTTAAATTGAAAAATAATTTTCGTTTAATTAATTAAATATGAAAAAGTAAATAAATTATTCTCATTAAATTGAGCATAAATTATTTTCATTTATTAAATAATTAATTTTCATAAAACATTTAACAATTTTATTAGTTTATTTTTTTATTTCTTCTCTTATTTTTATAAATTATCCTAATGGAATTATTAAATTTCCTGGCAAAAGTTTATTTGTTAAAATTTTTGTGATTTATTATTGTTGTTGTTGTTGTTGATGATGAAAAATAAAGTTATTAATTGTTAATATTTATTAAGTCATTTACAAAAGAAAACAATAAACGAAATAATGTTGTCTCAATGTCAACATGTTCAAATTAATCATGTTATTGTTAAGGTGAATGGCAGTTAACATTTGTTATTTTGGTTGTTTTTTTTCGATTTTGTTTCTTGTTTACTTGTGTTTCCTTATTAAAGGGAAATGAACTGAAAACGGAAATAAATAGACATTATGGCGACAGGCAAACAACTCAAGGCAGGAAGTTCAAAATTAAGTTATATTAAGAAGGAATAGAAAATGGAACACGTAATTTTGAAGGAGCTAATAATTAGAATTAATAAAAGTGCTTAAGTTTTTGGAACTGCCTTCGTTTTGTTTTTTTCTTTTGTGGTAATTAGTTTCCTGTTAATTTTTGAAATGTTTCGAAAACAAAAGATTTTTATTTAAAAAAATTTCTAAGAGAATCATAAGGAGTTTTATGGATTTCTTTTGCGTGTGCTTCAAATTAAAGGTTACCAAAAATTTCATGGAGTGAGATCGAAATTTTCTTAACAAAGGATTGACGAGCAATACGCACTTGTGTTACAACAATTCTATAAATACAAATTCTATAAATAAAAAGATTTGGCAAAGATAAGTTTTTCATGAAATGACACGCCTTTAGAAAGAAATGTTACTCACTAAAAATTGTCTGAGATGACACGGGGTAATTATATCCTCCTCATTAACGAAGCAGTTCATGTCGCATATGAATAGTGCTTTGACATTACTTTATTTTGAACTACAAAATTTAAGAAAAGGCCACGGAGGAGTAGAATCCTCCTAACGAACGAAACTTTTAATATCGCATATATCTGAAAATTTTATGAATTTTTTATAAATGAAGCAAAAATGGCAAAATATTATCAACATATCAACAGATAGGCCATCAAGGATTATCCCGTTACAAGCAGAATTTCCAATACGTTCCCACAATTATTTCCAAATGAACTATGGTGGAGGATATTAAAGGTTTAGAATAGTTAAATAGACATTTCTACCTGATTTGTCTGTATAAAATTAAAACGTTTTTTATAGGAGACGAAAAAAAGGATTTTTTCGACCAATGGGAGGATTATTGAATTGTACAAAAAAGCATAATTTGCTATTTGTACTAAAGGGGTAAATTCTGCAAACTGCGTGAAAATATTGGAATCTTTTTAAAAATTGAAGAGCACAAAAAAAAGGTGTCCAAAAGTGTGGTTTATTTTGAACGGAAATCAGGACTGCCTGTTCAAGCAAAGTCACAGAAAAGACTATAAGAACTTTAATGGAGGATTTTCGAAAAAGGTTTAAAATTTCATCATCGCAGACTAAAACTATACAATTATTATAATTTTTTGTAAATTGTAATAATAATTTTAATCAAATAAAAAATAATTAAAACTGAAAGCTTAGTGGTCGCGTTAAAAGCATGTAAAAATTTTTCGATCTCACTTCTTAATTTTGCCTAAAATTTTATCAATTAAAATTCTCTTGAGTTTAGTTTTCGTAAGAAATTCATTAATATTTCAATAATATTAAATGTCTCTAAATATAGAATTTTGTCTTATTGGTTAGACTTAAAATCACTTAATTATTAAATTTATAATGACTCTTTTATACTGTTATTAATTTTACCCTAAATGTCTGTTAAATATTAAAAATTCCCTTTTAACCAATAAATTTTCATTAATTTTAACTCTTCTTTAAAAATTTTGAAATTAAGTATTTCAATTGTTTTACACAAACAATTTAAATGTCGGTTTAATGAAATTTATTAAAAAGACCAACGTAATATTTTTCACTTAATAATTATAAAGAAATTTATGTAATTTCCTTAAATTAAAATTAATCATACGCCTTAGGACGCTTAATAACAACAATTAACGAAAAGAGGTCAACATTTAAAAAGCAACTAAAAGTTTTTCCTTTTCTCTTATTTTGCTGTTAAAGTAGTGAAATCTCTTGAAACATTTAACCAGAAAACTTACTTATGACGAGAGGAGTGTTGTTGCCTCATGTTGCAATAAAGTCAGACAATCTATTTACAGGCAGCTGTTCTGTATTATTTTTTTATCTTCCATTTTGTATTAAAATTTTTTTGTTATATTTTCCTTATAAATTTTTTAAAATGTTAATTTCTTTTGTTTTAATTAACTTCAATAAGAGTTCAATTAACTTAATTTGTATTGAATGTAAACTCGATTGGTCAGGTTTGTTAAACATTAAAGTAAAATTTCTATGAATTTTCTTCTTTTTCCTGGAACTATGCTAAAAGACAAAGACAGCAATTGTGACTTGTCCAGTGTTGACAAAGTCATTAACAAATTTGTCCTGTTCCTTTGTGTTTCAACATTCAAAACAATTAGTTATTATTGTGGCACCTCAAGTAAGAACAGGGAAGAACAAACAAAAAAAAATTTTCAAGTTTTTTTGTCATTAAACGAAAAAAGTACAGACTTTATATTTCAGCTTCATTTGGCTTTGAAAAAAAATAATAAAAAAACGTTAAATGTAAAAGTATTAATTACAATTATATCCCCAACATAACTGGCAACATAAAATGGTAAAAAGGAGCCAAAGAGGAATTGAGGAAAAAAACAAAAACTGAAATAATTGAAAAATATATTTTGCACCATTGAACTTTGTCTTGTTGTGAACATTCAAACAATTTACTTAATTGTAAAACTGTATTAAATTTCATTCTTTTTCTTTTAGTCATTCTCTTCTACTACTTGTCCTCGTTGGCAAATGAGAAAAAAATGTCAAATGAAATAAAGAATTACAAAAAAAAATGTCTGGAAGTTTCATTCAACTTTTGAGGTAAAATTCAAGATATTTTTACGTCTTTTCATTTTTCTTAGTCTTAATTGTTATTAAGTTTTAATGATGCTGTCGACTTAAAATAGAATTATTTTTTTTTTTAATTTTCTGTTAATCTAGTTAAGTTTAGTTTCAGTTCACTTCTAGTTCAGTTCCAGTTCAATTATAGTTCAGTTATAGTTCCATTATAGTTCAGTTATAGTTCAGTTATAGTTTTATTCCAGTTCAGTTTAATTCCGGTTCAATTCCAGTTCAGTTACAGTTCAGTTCTAGTTCAGTTCTAGTTCAGTTCTAGTTCAGTTCTAGTTCAGTTATAGTTCACTTATAGTTCAGTTATAGTTCAGTTCCAGTTCAATTCTAGTTCAGTTCCAGTTCAATTCTAGTTCAGTTTTAGTTCAAATTTCAGTTCAATTTCTAGTTGAATTTCTAGTTCAGATTCTAGTTCAGAATCTTGCTCAGATTTTGATCCGATTCTAGTTCAGATTATGCTCAGATTCTAGATGAAATTATAGATCCGATTTCAGTTCAGATTTTGGTCTATTTTATTTAAAATAAGATTCATATTCAATTGTCATTTTGCGTTCTAGTTAAGTTCCACTTAATTTTTGGTTCATCTTGCAGCATTTACAACAACCACAACATTATAATTTACTAAATAATACAAATTAAATATTTTATTCTTCCTCTTTACTTCCAACGTTCGTTTTCCTCTTTTCGTTACAGAAAATGAAAAAAATATTTATTTTTATTTAGTTAGGAAACGGGCAAATCGAACATACATCTCCTGAAGAGTGTTGTAAATTTTGCACATCATTACATAAATTATAGGTGGAACATGTCATGTCATGCGTAAGATCACACACTCTCACATTTACACCAAAAAAAAAAAAAGAAAATAAATAAAATAAGAAGATTAATATTGACCAAAGATCCATTCATTTATGTCTGAATGTTTGTCTGTCTGTCGTTCTAATCATGTGTGCAGTTAATTTAGTTTATGTTTGTAAATATGAATCTAGAGTGTGTTTGTATTTTGTTGGTATGTAAACCATTACAAGCACACTTCCGGTAAGTGAAATTAAAAAAAAAAAAAACAAAACAAAACTTTGTTGTAGTGGACCCTTTTCATGAGAAAATTGCTGAGGAGTATTAAGGGGAAAATTGCAAACTAATGGTTTGAAAAAACTAAAATGAAAGTGAATACAACAACTTGTGATGCTTATAAAATTTCCAATTTAAAGTGTTTTTTTTTTGGTCTCAAAAATCTCTCATTTCAAAATAATACAAGTGTAAAAATCTTTAAACTCACCTCAATGAATGAGAATACACACAATCTTTAAAACACATTTATTATTAATTTATACACATACATGCACACACACACATGACACAAGTATTTATTTTCATTTACCTTCTAAAACACAAAAATTCATTTTATTAGATACTAAATGCACACATACATACATGTTTGTATGTTGTGTATATTGTACGTGTTAACGAACCACATTAAATTGAGTTTATTTGAAAGTATCTGAGTGGTAAAATATTTAATATCTGATAAAATTTTATTTTTTTGTTCTTGTATTTTGCCAACAGTGGTTTTGTTTGTAAAATCATTCAAGAGATCTTTTTTTTTGTATTTAAGAATGTAAAATTATACATATTTAATTATATTATTGATTTTTATTTTAAATCTTTGCATTAAAATTGTTTACTTATGATTGATTTATTTAAAAAATATTTGTAGCTGTAACTTAAATGCTTAATATTTTAAGGAGTGAAATTTAAAAATTTTAACATACGTATTTGTAAAAAAATTTAATATCCTCCACCACCACTAGTGGTGAAGAGGGTAGCGCTAGCAGACATCTTCTGAGATGTATAAATTTTTTCGCACCAAATCGAAATCTTTGTAGATTTATCCGCGAACGTCGTTCTGCCTGTTGTTGTCTACTCATATCCACAATAATTGACAGAAATCAATGAAATTTGACCTGTGTATTTTTCATAGTCCTGAAAGCTTTTCTATTTAAAACCAGTAAAATCAATTCAGTACAATAAAAAACATATTCCGATATCTGAATCTGAATCTCTAAGTTCAAGCAAAGAACTTTCACTAAATTATCAATTATTAATCTACAAATTTTAATGAACTTTTGCCCTCATATATGTACTTCATTACTGTTCCATAAATGATAAAAATCGGCTCAGATGAAAAAGTTATAGCCAAATATGTAACTTATTTTATGATTTATTAAGTGTTTCCGCGTTATATTTAAGAAAAACTTTTATATGTTGTATACGTTTGTATATGTATATGTGAGAGTGTATGTAGGAAATATAAGGTATGTGCTTTACACTCATTTGTGGTGAAGGGTATTGGGGATTCCGCATGGCAGAATATGTCATTATTACTTTTTCCATTGGATTGAAATTATTATATAAAATTATTATATCTTTATAGCTGTAATCACTAGTGATGAAATTTTGAACCCTTTCCGGAAACCCATCCATTAACGATTTTGTAGTGCTTTCTGTCATTTTGTTCGAACATGTAGTCCGTCTCCGTTTAAAATCTGCTAACTCTATTTTGTGCTCTTAATTTTTTTCAATTATAACCCGCTATTTCTGCTCTGGTCTTAGCTTTGACTGGCTTGGGTTCCCAAACTTTTCTTCAACATATTCTCGAGCATCGCAACGTAAAATTGTTGACCAGGAACTCGACTAGAAAGTTCTTCAAGTTCCATACTCTATTTCTGCCCTCTAAATTTTTAGCCGCATTTATGTCATTAACTTTTTGGAGTCTTGTATGCTTTTAAAACAGCATTGTCTTCAATTTTTCGTACCAAATAGTCTGAGCACTGAGCTAACCTATTCCAATTAGATGTATAGGCACCACTTTTAAGAATGCTTTCTATTCATTCATTTCTTCTACCTGAACCAGGTTTCCAATCAAGGGATAAGTACTGTACAGTACTGTTTAATAACATTGGGAACAATTTGGCGGCAGACCTTTGAATGCTTGGCAAACTTCTTTTAGGACCAAGTGGAGTATTGTTGAAAAAAATTTTAAATCTTAGTACCCGTTTTTGTCTGGACAATTCAATTCGTTTGCTTAACGTTTAACATAATGACTGACATGTTTTACGAACTTAAGACGTTTGTTAAGAATTTTTCAATCTCAATCCTTATGTACTAAATAAAGTTTGTATCCCACCTATATTTTGTGCAGTAATTAATTATTATTTTTGACATTTTGAAATTAAGACAAAAAATGTTTTGCAAAAATTATGTTAAAACTCAAACATATTTAATTTCCATTTGAAATGGATTGAAATGGTACTGATTTATGCCTCAAATCTAGTGAATGCTAAATTATCCTTCGTGACAAATCACTCTTATTTTAAAAGTGTATAATAAATACCACTGTGCGTGTATTTGGCGAATGATGTAAATATAGTTTATTTGATTGTAAAATTGTCTATAAACAAGTGAATGTTTTGTGTGTATGCGTTAAAAACAAAGGACGTTCCGTTTGCAAATGTATTTGTGTATTTTAGAATGCGTGTAGAATTTTGCATGTGTTGCGGCTCTTACAAGTTAATTATTTGCATTTTACACAAATACCAAACGAGCGACCAAACAATCGGCCAACCAACTAAAAACAAAAAAGAACTCAACAAAAATTCACACTCATTTAAATAAATACTTTACACATACATAAACTTATATTTACCTATTAAGGAGTGAGATCGAAAAGTTTCATTCTTCATTAAAATTTTGATTTCTCACGTTGACTTTGTAAAACTTGTCATTCATTATTTTTAATGTCAAACAAGTGAATCGATTGAAACGAGTGACTAAAATAATCAAATATTTTAAAAATCATCCAAAGATTTGCTGGCCAGCAGGAAACAATCAGGTTAATTCAGTGCTCAGACTATTTTCAGACAAGTTCTTGACAAGTTCTTGACTGGTAAGGGAACAGTAATGTGTCAAGATACGCTAATTCCTCAAACTGACCGAAGCTAAAGCCGGTAGAGAGATATTGGACGTTAAAATTTTATCACAAGTGATCAAAATTATTAAAATGTTTTATAAATTGTGTTAATAATTTTGATGAAACAATGAAAATATATTGTTAAGAATTTTTCGATCTCACTCCTTATAATGTATACATGAATGTTTATAAATAAACACATTTATAAAAGCAAATTGGTGGTCAGTTGATTGGGATTTTGTGTTTATTTGCACACAGAAGTCCTTTATTTAACGCTTTACTTGTTTTTAACTGCGGTGTGTTCACAAAAATTTAAGTAACTGAAATGTGGTCATTTTCGGTAATAGAAACCATAATCAAATAATATTATATATTTTTATTTCATTTATTTTTTTCTTCCTTTTATGTTTTTTTTTTGTTACTGTTGTTGCTTCATTTTCCTTGTTGTTGTCATACTAAAACCAAAACCAAAGCAACATTAGCAAAACTTTAATTGAACAAACAAAAAAATTAAAATGGCCCCCGAAAAAAGGACATAAAGTGATGAAAAAATAAACACAAAACCTCAACAGCAAATGGACACAGAAAGAGAGAGAACAAGAACAACAATAACAAAACCAAAAACACTAGTTAATTCAACATAAAATAATTTGTCACACGTGTTGTTGTAAAACACAAATAATAAACGATTTAACTAAAACCGCTGGGACTAAACAAAGTGTTTTATTTGATTTCTATTCCCCCGTTTAGTAATTGCGATATGTCTCGCTGCATGACCACGCGCGACCATAACAAAAGGACCCATAAACACTTGGATTTGTAAAAATTTGTTCATATTCTCAAATCATTTAGAAACGTTTTGGCCACTGAAAAACAACAACAAAAATAATAATAACAACAAAATAATAAATAACAAATTAACAATGAAAATTATAATATCGACTATTTGTCTTTTGAATAAATTATTATTGTATTAACTGCTGCTATAAATGAAGTTGATCGCAAAATATCACGAAATCTTGTATTTGTTGGTAGATGAGGTATTGATGAGGGAGGAATTCGAAAAATGGATTTGTTTCCACACAAAAAATAGGCAAAAAGGGGGCGTTTATTCCAAGAGTTTTTAAAATAATTGAGAAAAAACAAATTTTGAAAAGAAATCGGATCAAGGATTCACACACTTCCCAATTATCCTAAAGTAAAAAATTTTAATTTTTGTCCAAAATTTTGTTCAGAAATTTCTGTTATTTTGCAATTTTGTCTTTTGTATAGTTATAATTAAATTTTATAGATTTTTTTAATATCGGAGAAAGGATAATGGTACCTCTCATATATAAGTGTATTAAATCATTCGAAGTAAACTCTTTTGTAAAATAATGTAAATTATATAATTTCTGTTTGTAAGCTTTTGCCTGCCAAAATTCATTACATGTGGTTAATTATATTAAAAGTCATTTAAATATTACCTTTTACTTAAAAAGTGTGTTAATATATGTAGTACAGGATGCATACTTAATAATATACATGTGTAACCCATATATGTGCGTCAAATACTACGCATAATTATTTTTAATTTTAACTAATGCACATCGGAATCAAATGAAATTATTTCATCATCGGCAGATATACAATCCGATGACATAATGTTAATTTTTCTCTCATTTTCTAGTTCAAATTAATATATACATACATAAAATTTGTGTATAAGATTTTAATTTTATAGGAAAATATTACGTTTATTAAAAAAAGGGTCTTCCCAAATTTAATAAAAAAACTGGCAGCTGTTCTCTTTTGATAATTTAATTAAAAAATAAAAATACACGTTTTCCTGAGTCAAATTTTTTATGAAAAATGTAAAAATATTTTATGTTTGTAAAAATAGTTCTTCTCAAATTTTAGTGGCAGCTGTTCTCTTTTAAAAATTAATCATTTGATGTGCATAAAAAATCAAGTTAAAAAAAAATTAAAAAAAAGTTTCCCATACTTTTTAAGAAAAAAATTGTCGTTTTTGAAAATTGAATCGAATGAAAGAAATATTTTTGACCAAATATGTTATGATTGTAGCGCCCTCTGGAGGAATCTATAATAACTTAAAAACCTTTTTTTAAATATATTTTTCGATTTTTTTTTCAATAGAACGTATCAAAAACTTAATTATAATAATAGTGAAATGCACGTCGAGTGATAATTATAATATCAATTTTGAATCGTTATTACTCAATTGGAACCTTATCCAGAATCTAAGCTAGAATCTGAATTATTAAACATGAAATTATTAAACATGTAATAGAAATTTCTACTTTAAACAAACTGAACTGAGAACTGAGTCTATATTAGAATCCTCAATATCTAACTATGGTCTATAATAGAATTCAAAATATCTGAAGTGGAATCGAATAAGAACAGAACTTTGAATCGAAATTCAAACTGGAATTTCGACGGAAATCTGAATTAATCAGTGCCAGAATCTGAACTGTTTACAGTTCAACTGTCAGAACCAAAAAGAAAAAAGAAAATATTTTCTAAAGAAGTCTCTTTATATACCAAAACTTTATTTTGAATTTATAATTTGAAATCATTGCATCAATCAATAATACCATAGCGATCATGATTGTGCGTGCTTTTATATTCTGGAAATTTTTTTAAATAATAAAAAATATATTTTTATTGTAATTTCTTTAAAAAATATACAATCACGTACTTGTACTTAGATACACATGTGTACTTTTATGTTTTATTTAATGTTATTTTATTCTAGTAGTAGTTGTTGTTGTTGTAATTTTTTACAATAATAAAATAAATTTACAGTATTTTACAGATTTGTTTTCTATTCTCTAAATCTCATTGAACATTTAAAGAGATTTGAAACAATTTAAATTAATTCTCTTTATTCTGTTAACACTTGAAGCTTAAAAACCAACTAAAGAGGGGAATTGAAGACAAAAAGCAAAAAAAAAAAAAAAAAGAGAGCATAAAGAGAACAAAAGCAACAATAATAACGAGAATCATTTTGTTTTCAGATGTGTGTGTAAATTTGATCAAAACTTCTAAACTACATGTATTAAAGTGATTTAAGTAATTGTATACAACAAATATTATATGGATGTATTTCACACGAACAAACAAACATATACATACACATATCTATAAATATTTGTACAATAACAAGTACTCACACATATACAAAATACTTATACAATTGTGTTGAGATTTTAATACTTAAATAAACAATTTTACAATTACTAAAACATTTATAACAAACAACAACAACAACTAGAACGCCGATAACAAAATAAAAACTGATGTTGCTACATACTCTAAAACATTTAACAACAACAGTGACAAAACATAAATAGAAATTCAGAACTGCAACAACAACAACAACAACAACAAGGACAACAATATCAGCGGCAGCAACAGAATTGTTAAATAAAGTACCTGGATATTTTACACTTTCAAAATACACAACCGATGAAATTGTTAATGTATTTTATGTATAATGATACACTCATACATACACATACACATGCTATAAATTCATACACAATTGTGGGTGTGTGTGTGTGTGTGTATGTGTACTTGTTATAGATTAAAGTGGATTATTATTTTATATATTTATTATTTATATAGAAATGAGTCTGTGTAGGTGTTTTACATATGTATGTGTATGTGTGTGTGTTTGAGTACTTAGCTATTCAATCATTTCATACAATCACACCCCCTTCATTTTCACTTTGAACAGATTTATATTTTGTGTCGAGTTTTGTCACGTTCATTTGCCATAAAACATGTTTCAATTAAATTTTTATTGATTTTCTTAATTAAAATAAAAAATATACAAAAATATACAAAATACTACAAAATACACTGTAACACATAAAATCCTATTAAATTTTGTTTCGATAAGAAGTCACTAATAATGGTAACGTATGGGTGAAAAAAATTGTGGACACTTTCGAAAATATAAAAGAATTGATATGAATATCTACAAAAGATTTTCATAAAGTTCAATGACAAATCACGTTTTTTTCAAGTCGAACTTTAGATTACATATAGTATTTCAGTTTCACCATATCGGATCAGATATTAATTTCCAATAGCTTATGAAATCTGAGAGATTGAATTAAAATTCATCCATCATCCATAATAACAAAACTTGTTTTTTTTTAATTAAATATTTTAAATGCAATCTCAAGAAAATCTCTTTTATTTGTGATTTGTAATTTATGAAACTATTCGGATCCTGGAAGATTCCAAAAAAATATTTGAAAAAAATCTAAGTTTCCATGATTAAATCTGTACAGTGAATATATCGGTTTTTACGAAAATGTTTGAAATTTGTTTTAGTCAAAAATGAAGTTTTTGGACGAAAATATAGTTTTCATAAAACTACAATTTTTTTTATCATAAATTAGATTTTTTGTCAAAATTTTAATTTTTTGTCAAAATTTTAATTTTTGGTCAAAATTTTAATTTTTGGTCAAAATTTTAATTTTTTGTAAAAATTTTAATTTTTTGTCAAAATTTTAATTTTTGTCAAAATTTTAATTTTTTGTCATAATTTAAATTTTTTGTCAAAATTTTAATTTTTTGTCAAAATTTTAATTTTTTGTGGAAAATATAACTTTTATTTCAAAGAAATTAAAATTTCTGTCAAAATTTAAAATTTGATTTTTAGCCGAAAATGCAATTTTAATAAAAAACAAGTAACAATGAATAGTCGTCGGCCAAGTCCGACTATCTAATAACTTACACCACATTATCGATAAAAAATTGTGGTTTTGAAAAATTAAAAAACGACCCTCGTTTAATATGATTTTCTGGTTTATTCTTAAGTGTGTTGCACATTATTGTTACATTTATTTATGTTAAATTTATGAGTTTAAAAATAAATTTTTTTGGATTAGAAATTATGAACCGACCCTCTTATAATTTTGCACATCGATTTTTGCTTATATTTACCTTAATTTGACAAATTATTATAAAAATACCAGTGTACATGAGAGGTTTTTGCAAAATTTATAATGTAAATTTGGACAAGAAATGCTTTATGTCAATCATAAAGATGTGGTATTTTAAAGGGTAAAATTTGGACACGTACAAAAAGTTATATGCAAAGCGAAACTTATCTGCCAAATTATCGCTTTTGCAGTATATTCTGGCCGGAATATGATAGTGGATCTATAACGAAAACAATAAATTAATATAACTGACTACACATGTCGCCATTAATTGCCACTAAGACAACATTAGGGGCACTGTAGATGGGCAATTTTGGCTCACACTTTTTATAGCTCAGTGTTTACATCTTCTAATAGCCATATATGGCGATCGATGTAGAAAGTTTTTAGTGGAATACATTTGACTTTAACAAAGTCTCAGAATTTATGTGAATTTATTTCGGTCGTTTAAATATTTGGTGATATTTTTAGTTTTAACTGATCAAGGAATAAATGAATCATTAACGATATATTTTTGTATCATTCCAATATTAATATATATATTTTTTATTTCCCATACCCATATTTTATTCGTTATTTTCGCTCATTAGTTTGTTTTTTTTTAAGTTTACTTTATTGGAGCACAAAACTTTTTACACATAATTACAATTATAATCATTATAATTATGATTATTTATTTTATTAATTGAGTTGTGGGGGTGTGTAATTTTATTTGAACTTTTTCTTCCTCCCCCCCACCACAGTATTTCTTGGTATTTGTTTTAATAATTATTTAATATGGAATCGTTTGTAGTTGTAGTTGTTGGAAGGAATGAACCTAAAGCTTTTTTAAAACTAAAAGGAAATTATGATTAACGGAAGAAATTTGTGTAAAATCATGTAAAATGTAAGTGTAATCATGTAAAATGTTTATGTTAACAAGTGTATGTGTAAATATATATGTGTAAGTTACATAATGAGTTTAAAGTTTTCTTAAGATTATTTACAATTCATTTCGTTTAAATAACAAAATAATAAATAATTATGCGGAATATGAAATAGAAGGGGAAGAGAAAGGGTTGTTAAAGTTTATCATTTATATTCAGGAAAATATTTAATTCGTAAAGAAATTATTTGAATTTTAGCAAATTTTATCAAATTTTATATTTAGAAGATAAACAGATCTAATGAACTGTGTGTTTTAGAACACTATAAAAATCATTAAAAAAAAAATCTTTAAAAACTAAAGAGGGTGCACTGTGTAAAATATTCTTCTCTTTTTTAATATCGGTTCAGATTTTATTTTAAATGGACTTTTATTGATCTGTAAAATATTTAAAATAATTTATTTTCACTATATCTTAAATGATTTTGAGAAAAATTTGTCAGTTGGCATATTGGTGGGTTATAGTAATATCAAATTTTAAGACAATTTTCACGAATTGGGATTTTTTCATGAAACATGTGAATATAGAAGTTTGAATTAAAAAACTTTAATTTATGTAAAAGGAAAATTTGTTTCTTTTTTTATTTTTTCAAAAGTACACGAATACGCCGACATGAATCATTATTAATCGGGTCCTCGTAGAATTTGAATAAAACTGAATAACACTGTTTTCAAATACTATCATAATATTGTTAAATACAATCATAATATTGTTAAATACTATCATAATATAATTGTTCTCTATTTGTCCAAATTTATGGCTCATGAACGAAGGAATTGATCGTGATTGGTTCAATATTTCAGTTTAAGAAAATCACTTTAAAGCGCATTAATCTGAATTTAATTTTATAATGTTATAATATTTCTGGTATCTGAGATAAATGCTCTTAATAACATCGTAAAAAAAATTTGGGAGGATCAGACCAAAACTTCCTACCGAACTCAAATAACCCTCATTTTAGAAAATCACCTCAAATGACATTAAACTCCAATAAATAGTATTGGAAAATATCTTAATATTTTACATAACCAAAAATCATAATAACAAATACTAAAGGGGTCGATCCACACTCTTTATAACAAAAATGTAATAATATTACTCACAATTAAGTTAAAAAATCTAGATTAGATTCACAGGTTGTCAAAAAAGTGCAATAGAAGAAAAATTTTAGATTAAGGCTCAAGTAGTAGATCTTTTTTTTTACAGAAAATAGAATTAGAAAGTAAATCTATATGATTATTAGATGATAAAGAAAATAATAAGTATACAGATGTCCATCAAGACCATCCCACTGGAATAGATACAAAAAGCAGAATGTCCATTATTCCAGTTGACGCTGAAATCAGTTGCAAACCTAACAATTCTTTAACGCCATGTTATGGTTTGTAGAAAACTTCGTCTATAATAATGTTACTGTATGTGATAAATTGCTTCAATTTCTCCTTAGATATGTGATCCCTTATCCTAAAATTTTATAGCGTTTACAGTTTTAAACAGCATGTCTAATTTCATGAAGCCATGATGTCGGAATCTATGTTAAAATTTTTCTGCTCTAGTGGATTATGTCAGATAATCTGTCTGTTACTTTTTCTCTACTGAACCTGCATTTCCAATTTTAAATAGTTAACTTCTTAGGACAGTGACCAAACTCAAATTACATTGAGTTCCATTGAGATTACAATAATTGTTGATGTCAGCATTCCAACAACAAACAAGCGGACAGATATACAAACATAGCTAAATCATCTAGGATTTTGATTTGATGTAATAATATATATAATATTTTACAGGTTCAAATATAAAACCTTTTTGACGCCACAATGATAATATATCCTCTTCTCCACTTGTGGCCTTGGAGGATATAAAAATGAAGATCCTTTTGTTATTATTTTAACAAGTTTGTCATTAGAAACCAGTAAAATGGTTTCAGTGAAAAAAGTAATAAGTAGAATTAATTAGTTAATAATTTAATTCTCTTAATAAACACTTTTTTGTATCTCATTTATTTTTCAACTTAATTTTAGAATTTAGCTGCCATTTTTAATGGTATTTTCCTACAAACGCTCTTAAGTTTATCGACCTCTATATCATGATTTATTGATATTGTTTCACTAATTTCTTAAGATTATCGGATTAATTTTTCATCGGAATCAGTTATCTCCCAAAATTTATTTTTATTTCTAGCAGAAATATGCTTTGTTCATTGAATCATGACTGTTTTTAAACATGATCCGCAGCATTATTTTTCTGGAATATGAAATGTTTATCCATAAAATTATGCTTTTTATTTTTGTTGGAACAATATAAATTTTTGGATTTACCAACGCTAAAATTACGTTTTCACTTTCAAAGATCGTTAGAACTCAAATCGTGATAATAACACGAGTGTGAATTTTTATCATCAGAGGAAATTAATTTGTTCCACACCTGCCACTTTATGTATTCTCGTGCGAATTTTACACTTTGGCTTCTTCCATTTTATGTTTTTGGACTGAAATGTTTCCTTGGTAACTTTAAAGCTTATGAAATTTAACGATTAAATTAAAAAATTATGCAGAAAATATTTAGTTTGAGTAATTTTTTAAAAGCAATTTTCACGTTTGCGTTTATAGAAATATTCCACGTAAAGCAGCACCAAATATATTTGATTGCATGAATAAGGGAAACAACAGGACTATGAAATAATAAAAGTTTATAGAGAAGAAATTATATACTTTTATAGCAATATGCGTTAGTGTATATCGATTTATTTAAAAAAATCTATACGTTTGAATACCTATAAAATAACATGGCAACACTGAAACAAATTAAACATTTTCCCCAAAATAAAAAACAAACCTTGATTTTCCCTCTCAAAAAAATTGTTACAAATTTGCCTTCAGCTCTCGGTTACAATTTCAATAAACAAATAAAATTCACACAAAAGTAAAGAGTATTAAAATTGTTGAAATGTGTGTAAATTACGTGTGTCATTAAATTGTTTAATATGAGCTTTTATTGATTTTTCTATATAAACATGCTACCGGGACTCATCATCTGATTCATACAATCACATTCTTTTATTACCTGAATTTAATGAGCGAAATAATTATGCTTGTATATGTGTTGTGTATGTAAATACATACATACTCAAATACTCTTTTTTGTTTTTGTTTTATTTATTATGGTTTATTGAATCTCATTTCATTTTATTTTATTTGCGATTTAATTGCAAATTTAATTAGTTGCAAATTGACTTTAAATTTTATTACTCAGCAAAAATATTTATTAAAAATTAAAAACAAAAGAGAGAGAGAGAGAGAGAGAGAGAGGGGGAAAAATACTTTAACAAACTACCGATACAAATAAACTCTTTGTTTTTCAACAAATAATACTTTAATGTAGTTGTATATGAGTGTATATGTGTGTGTGTTCATGTCGTGAAAATATTTCATAATGTTAGGTTATGGTGAGAACATGTGTTACATTTTCCTATTTACAAAAGGTGAAAAGGATATTATCATATATTATTTCAAAAGCTCTTTGGCTGACTCCCCAAAAGCTATATCAGCACACAGAAAGTGACATTTACAAATACATGCACACGTATTTAATAATTTAAACTAAAAAAAAACGCAAAGTAAAGTGAAGATAGAGACCATTTTGACCAAAATCATTTCATGTCTAAATATAATTATCAAAACTGAAAACAAAAGGACTTTTGATGTAAAAGGAACGACCACAATATACAAATATGTAAACTTACAAACACTCTCTCACCCATCCACACACACATACACTGAATTTCATAGAGAATAACTTAATATTGTAGTAGTTGAAAATGTATGGCAAACATTTACTCATACATATGTAAACATCTAACTAAACACATTTATCTTTTACCTACTCACATATACACGTATAAATATAAATGTATATATCGTTTGTTATGTAAACATTTATATAATTTTCATACATACATTTGTATTAAATGCGTGCATGTATTTTATTGTATCTATGCGGGAGGGTAAATGTATCTTTGTTGGTTTAAGAATTTATATTTTAGATGAGTAACACAACAAATAAATGAAGGAATGTTATCGTTCATATGTTTTGTGTGTGTGTAAATATGCGAAAGTTTGTTATTTGTTAAATTTGCTGCCAAGTATCCATCACAACCGAAAAGGACACTTTACTTTCATTGTCATGTTTCCAGCATAACTCAAAGTCAACAAATACTTTATAATATTTCGAGGGTGCCTAACTGGCAAACGCATATTAACACTGAAAGAAATAAATGTTTATTGAAAGAATTTTTAAAAATTGAAATAAATGTTTTAGTGTTTTAAAGTGTCTTTTCATAATTTTAATATATTTTTAATTTAGTCATCCTTGGAAAATATATCATTTGTAATTTCTATGGTAACTTTATAATTTATTTGATGAAAATGATTGATAAATAAAAAGTTATATTATTATATAAAAATATATTTGCATGATTTCATTATATTAAGTCAAACACACACACATGTACTCTACATATACACTTATACAAAGTGATTCGATAAATCTATAGCATATATTTAGGGAGAATAAAAATTATATTTTGGCTAAAACATTTATTCTACTAATATAAGTTTTATAATTTTGGTGTGATTATGACGAGGGTATATCTTCTGATCAGAATATGAATAAAAGTATACTTGACCAGTGTTGTTAATAAATGATTTTATTTTGATCAAATGTTAACCTACATTACGTTAAAACTATTTGCAAAAAATAACTCTTTCCTTTTTCATTATTTCGATCGTATAATGTTCTGTAGGTGTTGCATAGAATTATTACTATAATGTTTATTGTACAGTAATGTTCAAAACATAAGCAAATTTTTCCTAGTAAGTACACTTTCGAAACAAGAACGTTGTTTTGTATGCTTTCTTTGAATAGATTTTTGGGAAATATTTTTTTTTATTATTTTATAATTTATCTAATTAAGATTTTCTGGGAAATTATAATCAAATAAAAACAATATTAACTTGGAAATTCATTGTTCGAAACTCAAGCAACTTTTAACATTTCTTTGGTATTTTATGTTATTTATTATAAACTAAGTTTACTTTTGGGGTAAAATTTATTATTTTTCAACTGGGTTGAGTTATACGCCTTAATCTTCTTTGTTTAATAAAACTTTCATTTTTTTTAATAAGTAAAAAAATGATAAAGAAAATATATTTTTTTCAAGTTCCTGTTTCGTGGAGGACAACAACTAAATCTTATTCTTGGAAATTCCTTTCTAAAAATTTCCATTTTTCCCTACGATAGAGCTCTTTGAGGTTTTCCTTTTTCCGTATTTGATAATTAATGATGAATCACTTTAAGTCCGTAGTCTATACACAAAGAAAGACTGTGGTGATCGCGTTAAGGTGGTGAAAGACGAGGATCTCCTATCAGGAAATGACTATAATCACACGGATCTTCACTCATAGCAGTTAAGCATTAGATTAGACATCTTTCGTTACGTGTTAACATAGTCAAATATTCCTCAAAAGTAAATTTCTGTTCTCCAGAACTTTGACGTTATTGAGTTTTTAATAAATGTTAAATACTGAACCAAAACGAAAATAATCCGAAAGTTGGTCTAAGATGACATAAACTAACTTCTATATGTTGATGGTTGGTAACATATTGCTGGGGGGCAATAATTCTGCGGTTTCTCTAGTCGAAAAGTATATCAAAGAATTAGAAATTAAGACACAAGCTGAATCTCTCCGAATTGTCAGATCTGCAGGATAATTTTTGGAATCAATAAGAAACTAGTTATCATTACCAACGTCTTTCAAAATTAAATCAACGCTGTTCATAGTAAAAATGTGCCACCCCAGCTTTGGTCATGTTAAATTGCATTTGAATAATATTAAGTTATAGAATTATTTCAAAAAATGCTGCTTTGGACACTATTAAACTATTCATCCTGCTTTTTTTCTTTAAGTGTAGAAATGCGTGCGTAACGTTTTCTTTTCATTTGTATCTTTGTATTTGTGTACCATTTTATAGTACTTTAGAGTATGATATGTTTATTTTTCACTGAAATTGTTTTTGTATGTGAGTATTTTTATTTTCATATTTTCATTTTTTTCTTCTCTGTTCGTTACTTTACTGTGATTTTTTCAAATTCTATTCATTTCTTTTTTGTTCACATTATTAATTCTCTGAATGTCAGACAATGTGTCAGTGCCAAGTTTTATTTGTACAGGGTATTACGTACAATACATTACGATATATAATTATAATAACTATTTTTAATTTCTTCCGATTTTGGCACACAATGACAGCTGTCAGTTGGGGGCATAACATTTTAATGCAAAAACTTATTTGAAATAATAAATTAAAATAAATACAAAATGATGGTCACTTAAAGTGATTTGATTTTTTGACAGTTCTTGTTAATATCTAAATATTTGGAGGTATTAAATTATTTTTCAAATAAATACGAAAAGAGGAAAATCTTTAATATATTTTTGGTAGAAAAAAATATTTTAATTTAATTTAATAATAACATTATTTCTTGTAACACCCTTTTCACGAAATTGTTTATAATTTTTATACCCTCCACCATCACAAGTGATGAAGGGTGTATATTAACCTTGTCATTCCGTATTTAACGCTAAGAAGCAATCATCTCGGACCCCATCAAAATCTGACGCAATTTAGTTATATCCGTCTGTCTGTCTGTTCTTGACACACACACATCTACAAAAATTTACAGAATGAAATGAAATTTTGTCTGAGTATTTTTTAGAATCCAGAGAAGTTTTCTATTTAAAGTAATAAAATTGGTTTTAATTAAAAGATATAGACCGATATCTGAGGCAACCTCTTAGTTCACATGAAGAACTTCAGTAGAAAGAGTTAAAGACAAAAATATAACTAACTTTTTGACTCAATAAGTGTTCTTGTGTTATATTAAAGAAAAGCAAATATACGTATACGTATACATTGGTAATGTGTAGGTGTAAGTGTGTGTATACGAAACAACGTATTTACTTATACACATTTGTGGTGGAGGGTATTGAAAATTCGCCATATCCAAATGTGGCATTCTTACTTGTTTCTCTTATATTTGTCATGCTCATGCACGAATCATTGTATAAATCTTTAAATTAAAAACAAAAAAATATTATTTATTTGTACTTTTTATTCATTTTCTAACATATTTTTGTTGTATTGTTTATTTTGATGATGATGAAATGTTTTCTTACTCTCCTTAAGGGCAGAATGGTTTTTGTTATTTTTGTCAATTCAAATGCAACAAACTTTAAAAAAAAGAACAAGAAAATAATATTTTCTTTTATTATTTTATATAAAATGAAATTTATTATGTATTAAAATTCTACTTTATATTAAATCAATTCTTGCTGCCGGCACATTTTTTTTTGATTAAAAAATGCAAAAGTGCATTAAGAATTCGATATTTATGGAAAAATTTATTAAAAAAAACAAAATGTCAAATTACAATTTTAAATGTTCAGATGTTCAACGTCCTCGAAAATGGAAAAAAATATGAGGTTTAAAATAAAAGTATAAAAAAACTGAATAACATACATATATATTTAATTGTTCACATTTTAAAGATTATAAATATGGATTTAACAATAATTATAAGTTAAAAATTTGACTCAGCATCTATTTTGATATTATGTTGGAAAAAATGACAAACGAGATCAAAAATGCCGGAAATAAATGGGTGTTTTATCTTTATCATTTCGCATATAATGCTAAAAATTAATTAATACCTTTTTTGTCATGAAATCAAAACCTGAGACGATTTAGCCAAGTGCAGTCATTGTAATTCATTTATTCATTTCACGGACAAAAATACTTAACGAACTAAATTTGATTTTATGATTGTTGATAGCATCATTATCTGAAAATGATGTATTAAATTCCAATAATTTTTAATTAAAAATAGAAATAATTTGATTGTTATTATGTTAAGTCTTTTATTAAAACCATAAAAAGGAACACCCGGGCGTATGAGTTATATATGTATGATATATGCATATATTTTATTAAGTATACTCCCCGTACTATAAACATAAACTTTCGTTACACTTAGCCAAATTTAATTTTGGCAAAAAGAATAAGCTTACAAAAACAAATTACAAAAAAAGTTTATTTTGGATTATTGAACGGACTTTTTATAAAAATTTTCCGATATTAGAGAAATATATAGCATGGAATTACGACCAAGCAAAACTCATAGTTGAAAAAAATGTTTCCGAACATAATTGTGGACAATGTTTAAGATTGTAACTTTAAGATATATGAAAGGTGTTTGAATATTTGTACCGAACTTTTTCTAAATTTGTTTTTTTTTAATTATTCCAACTTATGAATGTGTGCAAGATTTTAGAATTAAGTGATAAATACCCAATTTTTTGCCGATTTTTGTATGGGACGTAATCACTGTGTGTCTGTCTAATTTTGGTTGGCATGGTCACTTCAATGCAAATGATTCGAGTTTAATGAAATTTTACATTAATGTTTATTTTTGTATGACAAAAAGAGTTATTAATCATATAATTTTGAAATATTTTTACCGAAATATAAACAGATATAAACTAAATTATAGGTTTGGCAAGTAATACAAGATAAGCACCGCACAGAGCTTCAATTTTTTTGGAGGGTTATAAATGTTTTGAATTAAAAAAAGAATCAAAAACTTACATTTTTGGTGATCGAAATCTACCTAATTTTTTGTAGCTGTTATGGTTAATGAGTTCTAAAATATTTTGCTTTAGAAATTTGTATGCCCAGATATCGGTGTAAGAAATGTAAAAAACATTTTTAAAATTAGACTCAAGAAACTTGGATCGTTTTAAAATGTCTTATGATCAAAACTAACTAATTTTGGAATCCTGTTTAGCACCTCTGCTATTATATTTCAATGAAATTGAACTAGTCGTTCAGAAAGTATAGATTTCCATTATAATGTTTATATATCTATAAAATACTGAAATTTTAAATAAAAATCGTTATTCGTTTCAATTTTGTTAAAGTTTAAATATTATATTTATTTTTGAGAAACAGAAAAAAATAGAAAATTAAATTTTTAAAATTTTGATTTTTCTTTCTAAATTGTAAATATATAAGTTTTAACGTTTCCATAGAATCAAATATTTGTATAAAAAATTCATACATTGGTTAAACATCCAAACTAAACTTGGCTTCCTCTATTCAAATTTTTTTTTTCAATATTTTATGAGCTTAAAACTCCATTCCAGGAGGAACTTCAAGAAGCTTCAGCATTAGCCCAAGTATATTTATATTAAACTGACATCAACTCAGAAAGTGATACTGATTCGATTGTATGCTTAAACATGAGTTTACCATTATCCTTTCTGTGCTTTAGAAACTTTTATGGTGAAAGAAATAAAATGTATGCATTTATGTATTTATGAAATTTTTTTAAAATAATATTCTGAAGTAATAATGAGACTAATTTGAAATTCATGAAGGAAAACTTAATAAAACATCAATTTCTGGCCACTTTTATAAATGCCTTAAAGCAAATAGGACATAAATCTGCTCATGCTTAAAATTTCTTTAACTCTTTTAATTAAAAAAATATTTGATTTAATATTTTTCAACTTAATTATTCAATTGAAAAATCTTTCTTTTTTATTTAAGAAAGAAATCAATATTTTTCGATTTCTATAGACTCGATATACTAAAGATATTTTCAAATTATAATGAATCGATATCTATAAATTATGTGAATTCTCAATAACAAACAAATCACAAGCAAAAATAATCATAAAGAAAAAGATAAAAATAAAACAAAACAAAACGAAACAAAACAAATGTTTTGTGGTAAAATGTTTGTTATAAATAAATAATTATTTATCTCAAATAAAGATGTCAACTCCATAGAATCCATAGTCAATAGTTATATTAAAGAACTCACAACCCACACAGACAAACACACATAGGGAGTGAGAATGAAAAATTCTTAACACACGTTTTTTTTTTAAACACTTAGCTCAAGTATTATTTCGATAAAGTTACCTTTTTAGAACATGTCAATTGTGAGTGACTAGGAAAAAGTGTGTAAAAATATTTTTAAATATTTTCAATAAAACTCAACTTGGTCCTATAGAAGGTAGGACCAATATTATTAAACAGTATCGGGAGAACTTGACTATTGATAAAAAATGGATCAGTTAGAATGAATGGTCTGCATGATGTTTCTAAAGCCAAAAAATTGAAAACATTTTCGAGAGAGCCCCTAACACGCCCAGCAGGTAAACATCCCGATTAGTTTAGTGTTCGGACTATTTGGTACAAAGACTTAAAGCTAATGGAAGTTTAAAAAATACAGAGTCAAAAAGTTTCTGACAAGAGCATCTTTAAAAATTTAGAGTCAAAAAACAGAGCATGGAAAAAATTTTATATTACTGATACTTGAGAGAATGTTGATGTAAATTTTGGGACACAAAAGTTGTCATAATTTAACAATATTTCTTGGTAACCAGTGATTTCTTACAACGAATAAAATTTATTTATGGAATTTTTACAGAAAGGGCTTCTTCCATTCATAGGACTTTCTAAAGTATCCAGAGAGACAAATCCTTTAAAGCGCGGTACTAAGGCCAGTGGAGATATATTAAACTCTTGTTAAAAGAGAATTAAGGAGCATAAAAAATTGATATACTTTTTATTCCTTTTTACGAGCAAATTAAAACTAAATGTTTAGTGGTTTCATTTTTATTAACATATATGTATGTTAAGAATTTTTCAATCTCACTCCGTACATCACATTACAATCTATCTATAAGTTATAATACAAAATAAATCAAAGATTAATTTGTAGAATTATTTTGTTTTGGAACATGAAAGGGAAAGAAAATAATAATTTCTAGGCAGGATTTGAACAAAACGAACATGACAAATTGTATTTGTATAGAATTCCTATGGTAACACATTGTAAATCATTCCAACACAGATTTATATCACAAATATTATATTTATTGTATTTATCTCTTTTAAAATATTTATTGTCAATAATTATGACCCAAAAAACTCATATTAATACAAGTAAGTGAGAATATTTTTTAACAAAAACAACAATAATAACAACAACATTCAAAAACAAGTTATTATCGATCAAGCTTGACTATGTTACACCGTACACCACATTGTTGATTGTAAATGACAGTAACGAAAAATTTATGAACGACCCTCGAATAATTAGCTTTTCTGATTTATGATTAAGTGTGAAGTACATTTATGTGATAATAACATTTACGTAAAATGAATGAAAATAAATGATGAGTCGACCCTCGTATAATTTCTGACGTGGATGTTAGATGGTATGGTATTTATCTCAATTTGATTAGTTGTGATATTTGGAAGGAGGCTTTTATGGGAACTACGAGAAGAAGTGGATAATATCAGACTTATTTGTGTTGAATTTGGATAAAACCACTTTAAATTTTAAGGACTTTTAAGGCCTTTAATCCTCATTGCGGTAGAACGATTGTATGGTACCTACTTGAAATATTAAACCAAATATAACAAATTTCAAAAGGCTTTTTTCAATGAAACTCATTTCGACGAGATGTCTCTGAAATTGTGACCTGTAGAGTATTAAAAACGTTTTAAACGTTAAATCAATTTAGAGAGTGATTGTGAGTCGAGCGGTACACTTAAAAGTAAATGTTACACCATTTCTTCTGCATGTTTCAAACATAAGCACGAACGCATAATACTCCAACCACCTACGGTGGCGAAGGGTGTTAAAAGTTGTGAAGTGTGTGTGTGTGTGTTGTATGTGAATATTCTTTTTTATTTACATAAAATGTTTATATATTTAAAAGTTTATTTAATATTTTATTTGTCTATGTATGTGGAGTGAACAAGTACATGTATTTACTGTTGCATAGTGGGGCAGAATCGCTTTTTTAACATTTAAAGTTTGTTTAATAGCAGACATATTTCTGGACCAATGAAAAATATATGAAAATAAATATCGAATCTTCGGAAATACTTGAACCCAAATTTCAGTACTTTAGGTATATTTTTTAAGTTTTTTTTTATCTTAAAACTACACTGATGCATATTTCTATAAACACATTCCATTTCTTCTCAATTTTTGTTTTATCTTCATTGATCTCAACCAAAAGTAAAATTAAAGGCAACTTAACGGTTCTTTTAGTCTTGTTCATGTGACCAAATGTTCCAGGTGCTCTTTTATTGCGAATATTTCTAAAAGAAAATTATTACAGAATAATAAATATAAAATATTTTAGATTTCTGTTTCTTATAAATAAATGTATCCTTTTAATGACAATATCTCAATTTTACTGCAGAATTTTTTAATTTAAACGGTAATTTTCATAATGTTTAAGAAGGCACAGTCTGAGAAAAAAAAAAAAGATTCAAATTAAATTTTTTCATGAGCAAAGATGTTTCTGTAGAGAAATTGGTCGTAAAGTTAAACGATAGTGCTGTCCGATAGTGTTGTGCGTAGTTTATTCCAAATAGGACAGAATCATGGTGTCTGGAATCTACTAAGGGAAATACATAATTAACAAAAAAACAGATTTATCTTATAAAATGGAAAACAACACGTAACAAATTGAATTCAGAAAATCGTCTAAAATTCTCTGATGGAAAATAATTTAGGAGTTTCTGACTCATGGATGTTGGACAGCCCTTGATCAAATCTCAAGTTTGTTTTTTTTTCAACCAGAATAACCAGTTTACAATAAATTGTTGGAAGTTGCTATTCTTTCTTTTATGGATAAAAATATGGATAAAGATTGTATATTTCAGTAAAAATAATACTGTCATGTGATACATGTTTCAAAGCTGTATAAATCATAACTCCATTGGACTGGTCGGCTTGCAGTCCAGACTTAAAACCCAATGGACAACTTGTGGGGATTCATGGCCTATAAAGTTTACTCAAATAGTGTCCAACATGAAAACATATTGACTTTAACAGACCTAAAACTGAAAATAAAACATGTTTCTTAAAAATTAGGGGAAACATTGCCAGACTGTATTTTTCAGGTAGTCATTCATCCATTATTAATAATGGCCAAAGCGACTGCTAATTTCATTTATAGGAAAATTCCTTAAACATTTAAAACAAAAAATAGAAAGTTATTTAAAGGCAACCGTATTTTAAATGAAGTCTTAGCAATTTTCCCACAAAATATTTTCTTATTCTATTTATTTTAATTCTTCAAAAAATAGTTATGTGTGTTTATAGGATTAAGTGTCAGTGTATATTTTTTGTCTTAAAACTGTGCATAAACGATGTTAATATTCATGTCTGTGCTAATAAAAATATAAAACAAAAACTTGAAATAAAACAAAGAAACTGAATTTAGTGAAGTTGACTTGAAAGCTTTTGTAAATGGTTCAGAAATATGTCCGCTATTTTCTATCCGCAAAATTTTCTTTGTATTATAAATTGTTTCCGATATTCTGAAGTCAACGAAATTGTGGTAACTTTTATGAATTTTGGTGGAACATTTTGGAATTGTAATGAAGTATCTTTTAATAAAATTATCTTTCTGAATTTTTAGAAAATTTTGTTGAATCAAAATGTTGATTAATAAAGGGTCAAAAATGGAAGTGATCAGGAATTAGGAGCTCTTTGTAATGAATCCTTTCAGAAAGGATACATTATAAATGTTTTTAAGATATTTTTAATATACACGATTTTTTCAGAAAAAAATCGTATTTTTTTTAAATTTCAAATTGATATTCGAAGGTTAAGATATCGATCGCATTATTTTTTATAAAAAATAATGTTTTATATAAGTTAAAAAATTATCCAAAAGAATTTTATTAAATCCCTTTAAAATGTAAAACAAAGTTTCAAAAAAGTCTTGTCCAAATGATTACAGATATTTTTAGGTTTCAAAAAAGTATTTCGTTGAATATTTCAGGTTTCAGGATTTTTAAATGAAAATATAAATATTACAATATTATCTCTTGAACAGGGTGGAGAGTCCATTTTTTGTTATAAAAAATATTTTTATCTAAGTAAAATTTTTTTCCTGAATGCTCAGAATTCGAAGGCCTCATCAAAGGCTACAAGGAGGAAAAAATGTTTAAAATTCAATGATCAATTAAAATTTTGTGCGCTTAAAAAAATAATGTCCGAGGAATCCCATTTTGCTCCTTTCTAACTCACATGAATCCTAAACTTTCAAGGTTATAATCCTACATTCTTCATGCAAATACGGCCGATCAAAAGTTAGAATTTTTTTCAAAAAAAAAAAAAAAAAAAAAAAACGATTCTGCCCCACTGTGCGTTGATTTATTATCTACATAATTTACAAAATTAAAACTCATGTTGTGAAAGAAAAATTATTATAAAATATTTATAAAATTCATAAACTTTCAGTTTTTTGTTGTATTTATGTGTTTTTGCTTGTATTTTGTGTGCTCATAATTAAATTTAAAGTTTTCTCTTGGGACTTGTTAATACGCACTTAACTCATAAATACACAAATACTTACAAACAATGCAGATATAAAATTGTCAATTTGTCTGAACATTTGTTCTCACAGTCGCTTACTTACTTGATACCCCCTTTAAACACTCATTCGCTAATGCCCCCAACATACTCAAATATAAACTCATTAATTTATTTTAATCATGAAATGAAGGTTTAATAGGGATATTTGTACATTTTTAATGGATCTAAAAACTTTAATAAAAATTATTGTAAAATTTCTTAATATTCTACAGATCAGTTTTTTTAACATTTGAACTTAATTTAATGAAATTTTCCTATTTAGTACCATTTGTACATTATTTCGTACCAATTTTTTAGTACCTCATTAGAAGTAAGTACTCATTGTCAGTTCACTTCAAAAGTGACATTTACAATTGTTTTACTTAATTTAATTTATACAAAACAACAAAAACAATTTAAAATAAATCCACATAAATACTAGATGCACAAATACAAATACAAGTTGTACATGTGACATGACACACATATGCATGTATGTATTTAAAATACACACTTATGTTCTACATTAAGAATTTATAATTAATCTGTTTTAATTTTCCCAAAACAGATTAACTTTTTAAAACAGATTTTTATTTTTTCTTTTTTTACATTTTACATTTTTATGCAAAACAGCGCTAAAATAAAAAGAAAAATATTAATTCTTCAACAACAACATCAATAGAAACAATAATAAAAACTTGAATAGAATAATAATAAAAATTAAAATGAAGAAAATAAAGGAATTGAGAGATAAAGAATTATAATCATAAGAATTAAGAGATTTTTTTTTGGCCCAACTAAAAGAAATTTTCCTGGAACTTTTATGAAAGAATAAGTTCTTTTTGACAAAAAACATATGAGATCACAAATTTTAGTCCTTTTCCTTTTAAAAGCCTTTTTCTCGAATAACAGAGAATTTTAGATTTTTGTTTTTAGTGTAAACATTTATTAAGGAGTGAGATCGAATAATTTGTAACAAAGGTTTTGCAAAACAAATTAGTTGTTGTGTTTAATGTAAAGCGAATGAATATATTTTAAATCAGACTCAAATAAGTGACCAGAAAAAACTCAACTTTGCCATTCAAATGTTGGCCAAGTTAACAAAGTTCTGCCTTCAAAATGTTTTGAATGTTACGCCTGAACTTATCCGTCGATAGAAAATCTGGTTCAGGTAGAAGGAATGGTCCATTCGATTTTTCTAAAGCCTAAAAAATTGAAAGCATTTTCAAAAGGTCTACCAACAGACCCGTAGGAAAGCAGCCCGGTTAGCTTTTTGGTGCGAAAAGTTAAAACTAACAAATTTTTAAAAGTTCCTGGCTGGAATGGTGCTAGAAATTAAGAGGCTAAAAACAGAGCACGGAAATTGATGTTAAGTTTTGTGAAAAAACGCTAATAATGGACAACGAAACTTATGTTCTAGCAGATTTTTCGCAACTTTCTGGTTAAACATTTTTATTGCAGATGCTTGAGGAAATATAATGTTTCCAAAATTGTCTACATTCATTCACAAGATTTCATAATCTTTCTATTTATATTAGGGCTGACTTGGCATCCTGTCTTGTGTGATACAGCAACAATAATGTAGTATTTATATCAAAAGCTATGACCGGTTGAGAGATATTGGTCTCTTGTTAAAATAGAATTGGAGAGCACAAAATGTTGTTTAAAAGTGTGGTAGATTTTAAACGGAGATGGACCACCTGCTCGAGCAAAATAACAGAAATCTCTATAAAAATGTTAATGGAAGGATTTTCGAAGTGGGTTCTAAATTTATTACTACTGATTAAAATTATACAAATTGTTTCATTCTTTTTAAATTGTAATAATAATTTAAATCAAATATAAGAAATTAAAATTGTAGGTTAAGTTTTATTTAGCCTTTTTCGATAAATCATCACAATACAAAGATATTTTTTGCCTTGTGGACAAATAATATATTTATTACATCGATTAGCATCCACAGCAAGTTTAATGATGGGTTGATTATGTCAAAAATATGCTCAGGCATTGATTGTACTACTTTTTTAATTAAATCGGAATCAAATCAAAGTATTGGCTCTGCTAATGCATATGTTTTGGGCATTTTTTGTCTTGAATTCAAACAAGTCCATTGTTGGGTTTAAGTCAGAACTGCAAGTTGGCCAGTCAAACTGTGTTCGTTCAACGATGATTAGGACTGCTTTTAAACATAAACCGCACCATTATATAGCTAAATTCGTTCATTTTTCGTAACCACAAAAGAGAGATGAGCATCTTCCAGCAATTCGTTATAAATAGTTTTATTCAATTTTGTTGCAAGAAAACAAATTTTAGATTTGTCAACTTTAGAAAATTCTGCAACCGCCGAAATTATGTTTTAACATCCCAACATCTTTGATCTTAAATCTTGCTGATAAAATGAGTGAAAATATTTTTTTCTTTGAGGAAAGAAAATCACTTTATTCATTTTTTTACATTAAAAGAGAACCGTTAAATCTCACTAAACAAAACTCAATTTTATTTTTTGATGAGAACATGGGAAAATTTTTTATATCGTTTTAGAATATAATAAAACTTATTTCTGTCAAATTGCGTTAAAATCACTTTTATTTCATCACTTTTTTTATGAGCTTAAAATTTTATTCCGGGAGGATATTTGTACTGGAAAAATATATACCGAACATGACCAATTTTAATAGAGATTGTTCTTGGATCAAAGTACTAACACATATCAAATTTCATCAAGATATCTAAATAATTGCGACCTGTAGAGTGTTTATTACGATTACACGGAGAGCCAGCCAGACAGATGGACAATTTGATATCGTTAAATCGATTAAGAAAGCGATACTGAGTCAAACGGTATACTTAATGGTGGGTGAAACGTCACTTTCTCTGAATCTTACAAATATAGCATAAACTAACGCGTTATAACCCAAATTGAATGCATTTATAAGGTACATAATTATCTGGGTCGCTGTGTGTGGTCACAAGTAAAACCTTTTTCTAATTTAAAGTATTATATTTATATTTTGTGTTATTTCCAATAAAATTTCAATATAAATAAATATAAAAAGAAATTAGTCACAAACGAACTACTTCTTATAACGTTTATTGGAGACGTTATTTTAGTTGATTTATTTAAATTTAATTAATATAATTTCTTTCTCGCTTTAAATCACATTTAAATCTCATAAAACATTTATCATAAATATTCATTTATAACTCTTTTTTAACTAATCATTTTAACTAAAATAATCACTATTCGTTTTGCAATAATGGCGTTTTTTCATTGTTAAAGGATTTAATATAAAAAACAAAATTAATATTAATAATATTAAATTCCATTTAATAAAATATATTTTATTTTATTTAAGTCACTTAAATCTATATTTTATTGTCGATTCTTTTTTTTCTAATTTTAAAAGTTTTTGCATTGAACAAATGTCATAACAAAAAAACAGCTTAAATACTTTCGATTGATTTGATATTTTGAAGGTGAAAACAAAAAAACGAGGCAGATTTATTTTTAAGCTTCAACAATATTTTTGGAATTTATTTAAAAGAAACTTAAATTATGTAACAAAATTTCTATTCAATTTAAAATGTATAAAATATTTTTTATATCCTTAAATTGTGAATATAAAAATAACTTAATTAAATATTTAATGGTGAATAAATTTCAAATAAAGTGAAATTCAATAGAAAGTTAAATAACAGATTTTTATATATTTTTGGAGGAATTTATTTTTACTTATTTTTAAAATATATAAAAAATCCTATATAGGAATGCATAAGATCGCCAATTACGGTCATTTTTCAATTTAAGTTTTTATTTAAGACCCCATAAAGTGTATATATCATACCTCACATTTTTATTAATGGTTCTAAAATGAAATTTGGCAAAATAGTTAATCACTGTTTTATATAAATCGCTATTTATATTCAGTAAAATCGGTTCATTACTAAAAAGTTATACACCGATATCTGAGACATTCTCAAATTTTAACCAAGAATTTTTTTAGTTTCTTAAATATTAAATCATTATCACAGTTTATCGACAAACCACATCGAAAATTCGCCATTTTTTAAAATGAACTTGTTTTTAAGTTCTCAAATCGAAAAGTTTGAGTCATATCTTATAAGATATTCCTTCATTTTGTAATGACAGTATTATCATTTTTTTGTCAAATCAAATTTTTCAAATCACTTTATATGGATCAGGATCTCTTAAAGGCTTTGCATTCATCAAAATAAAAATAGATTTATTTAAACAACCTTAAAATTCCAGTTAAGAGTTTTTGACTTTTTCCAATTCAAATTTTGGAAAAACAATTTATTTATTTATCAGCGTATACACTGAACCAAATGTTGTCGGTAATATTAACGAAAATCTGTAGAAATTTAACGAAAAATAAACAAATTTTATTCTTATTAACAAAACTTTTCTTCAAACTGAATAATTTTTTCAAACATACTAAAGATATTTAAACAACATTTTTTAGTAAAAGATTTTAAATTGAAAAAAATTTCGTTAAAAATTAACGAAATATATATTACATCTAAACATATTTAATAAAAATGGCTGTAACGCAGCGTTAGTAAAATAACTCACAAATTTATTCAGTTCTACGTATTAAAGTAAAGTTTATTTGAATAAAATTTTTGTTAATTTAAATATTTTTTTCGTCAAATAATTTTGTCATATAAAATGAAATATTTCAAAGAAATTTCAAACTGAATATAGATAAACATACAGGAGGAAAATATTTAATAGAACATTTTAATTAAAGTGATTGAAATTAAAGGAATATTTTGCATAAACTCGGAATCAGCTGGTCAACAAACATGTTAATAACTTTTCATTAGAAATGCAAGTCGGTCAATTCACCACCGTCATTTGACATTGCACTATTTCCAGTTGTCTATTATTTTTTGCACTTTTTATGTATTATCTAAAACTAGCTCTTACCCGGTGTGCTTTGTTGCACAAACATTTTTCTCAGTCCAAGATATCGAAAGAAATTGCACAAATCATAAATCAACGTGTATTAAAAATGTTATTGAGACGAATTTCTCGCTGTAGTAGATCTCTAGATATTTTCAATCAATATTTGCTTGGTATGGGGAGTACCCCTTCCCTTGGTCCTTAATATTTTATGTATAAATTTATTAAAATTTAACGTAATTCTTTCCTCAATTTAACTAAAATTTCGTAAATTAAACTTTATTATGACATTGAAGTTAAATAATATTCATTAATACAACGATTTTTTTGTCAATTTGAATAAAGTATTATTCAAATTGAATAAAATGTATTTAAATTAACCACATTTTTATTAACGAATTCAAATTATTATATTGACGACTTTTTGCCAATTTGAAGAATTTACGAAAAACTTAAGACTCTTTTGGTTGTGATGAATAAAGTTTTCGTTTGCTGATATTTTACCTACTTTTCTTCAATTCTACATCCTTTTTCGTTATATTGACTACCTTTTTTGGTTTAGTTTGCTTATGGATGTAGAACCTATTGAAGCATTCTTCTTTGTTAAAACGCTTTTTTATTTCTTTGGTTTATCTTGTTTAATTCTTATTTTAGCGTAGAGAAATTAGTGATCTCATATTATTATGTAATTTTATTTTAAACTTAAATCATTTAAATAATTGTAATTTTATTTAAATTTCTTTTGAATTTTTTTAATTCTATTGTTTTGGTGATAAAAGGACAATAATAAGAGATTTCATATTCCCAATGATAAACATGGACATTTAAATAATATATTTCTGCGAAAGTCGGTCCAATAGTTTTTCTCTAACAATTATTATCTGCTCTTTTGTCCTAAATTAAACAAAATTTTGTTAATATTTTTTTCTTGGAATACAAAATGGAAGTAAATTTTAGAAAACATTAAAAGTTCTCCATTAATTTCAATAAATTCCATGAATTGTCCAGTTTAGAGCAGAAGAATAAATAAAACAATAGAAGTTTTAAGTGAAATAGACTGAAAATAATTCGGAAAATAAAAATGGAAAAATTCTTGTTTATTGAGTCTTTTCATATATAAATTTGTTCTCCAATTACATGTAAAAAATGTAAATTACTTATTTTACATTTTATTTCTTTAACTTTCGTTTCTGTTCCCACTTTTTTTGCTGTTGTTGTTGTTATCATTCTCTTATTTTTATTTTAAATATTTATTAGTGTTGTTTTTGTTGTTGTGTTGGCTTTGTTATTATTTTAATTAAATTTATATTACAAAAAACTATAGCAACAACAATTACAAACCAACAAAATTGTTATAAATGAACGAAATGAATGAATGAATGAGCGAACGAATGACTGACTGAATGACTGAACACTGAATATTTCCTATTGAAAATGCTTTTATGTGAATTTTGTGGTCATCCAGCCATTTTCAGTTATTGAAGCGCGTCAATGAGGTTACACCGACTGACTGACCATCTCACTGAGTGTTTGTTGCCTTGTTGTTGGTATTTTTTGCACAAAATATCATTAGTGGTATTAAAAGTGAATAAATGAATTTTGTAAAAACAAGTAAAAAGCTATGACCGGTCAAGTCCGACTACTTTATACCCTACATTGCATTATTGATTATAAGTTGTAGCGGCTAAAAGTTAGTGAACGAACCTCGACATGTTTAAAGTGCAGTATTTTATCGATATTAACATTTATTTGGGATTTGTACGTATGAAAAGAATTTTTTCTGGGAGGATTATACAGGAGCTATGAGGATTTATGAATCGACCCTCGATTTTCGTTTTTGTTTATTCCCATTTGATCAATACATATCGCAATACCAATGTATATGTGAGATGTAAGCATTTTAAAGTGATATTTTGAAGGCGGATTGTATGGGACCTATGAGAAGTAATAAACTGAACCTGTGAAATAATAAACTCAATTTTAAAAAGGAGTTGTCCTTGGGTCAAAATAGTGATAAGTACCAATATTGCAGGCTGCATTTTGTTCACAACCAACCAAACGGATGGTCGAACATAGTTAAATCGGCTCAGGAACGTCGGTCCACTTGAAAATGTTGGTAACAATGTTTTTCTGCCCGTTACAAATTTATGCACAAACGCATAATATTTCAATCACCTACAGTGGTGTAGGGTATTAAAAGAACAAAAAATTACCATTTAATTTGTTTAAAATTTAAGAACATAAAAAATAAAATAAAGAAATGATGATAAAGAATTCATTGTTCGTTTTAAATTAAAAGTTTTTTTCGCATAATTAATGGAATTAAAATCAAGGAAATATTTTTAAGGTATTAAAAAGTAATGAAAGAAAAATATTGAAATTAAGCGGATTTTCCTTAAAAGGAACATTAAAAATGTTTTTTTTTTTTTCAAAATTATAAATCTTTAAATTTCAGTAATAAAAAATTGTATAAATATTTTTTTCTTAAATTCAATTATGTCGTTTTAAGAAGTGAAATCGAAAAATTCTTAATAAAAAGAAACTACTAAAATTACAATTTTAGTAGTTCATTCCTGGCCACTGGCCCCATCTCCGGACAGTATTCCTCTCTTTGTACAGATATCACATTATTGCGCCTTTACCACTCAAGGTCTTTTTTTACCATGACAACAGGATGACAAGTCAGGCAAAAAAAGTGAACACATTTTGAAGTCCTTTTCGAACACATTCCTTAATGTATTTTTCGGTATTTATAGCATCCGTTGTGACAAATCATTAACGTCTTTTTCAGCAACTACATAAAAAAATATTTAATTATCAATTTAAAATATTTTTTTATTTTTATTAAAAAAAATTAAAATTAAATAAATAAATTTATAAAGATTTTCAAGTTTAATTTATTAAATTAAATAAAATTTCCAATAAATTGAATTAAAAAGATTCTAGGAAAAATTATTTATATTTTCAATAATTGTTATTGTATACAATTGTTGTTGTTATTGTTCTTGTTTTTTGCACATTTTTAACACTGGTTTGCTAATTGAAATATTTAATAATAAATAACGAATTATTGGCAAAACACAATTATTTGCATATTTCAATATATATATATATATATATATATATATATATATATATATATATATATATATATATATATATATATATATATATATATATATATATATATATATATATATATATATATATATATATATATATATATATATATATATATATATATATATATATATATATATATATATATATATATATATCCGATTTGGTTCGTTGATTATAACTAACATATTTGAAAAACAATTAAGAATGTTTATGTATGCATATCTTTATTTGTGCTTGCATACATAGATACTGATAACATATTTTTGACGTAGTAATAAAGGACTCTCAGATATCGGTTTATGAATTTTTATTAGAGATCAGCTTTGAATTAAAATAGAATTGTGCGTGGCACTTTTTCCTTTCCAGCCTGCTAGGCGGCGGGACTCTTTGATCTTCCTGTGGTGTTGTTCATGTTTTCACGGAGTAAGTGGTTTTTTGAATGGATTTTACTGAAAGGACGAAAACACTTTATTTATAATTCGAATAATATGATGAACATTTTTTGTCATATTGCTCTCCACCAGCATTCGAATCCGGTTTGTAGATGAGCTTTTTGGATAAATTTAACGCCGGACATAGCAACATTGAAGTATATTTTGATTTGTTATAAAAACTCTTTCTTCAAAAAAAATTTTTTTTTTAAATTTTAGTGAAATGGTCCCTTTTTTAAAAAATTAAATTTTGAATAAATTTTGAATAAAAAATTTAATTTTGAATAAAAAATAAAATTTTTAGTAAAAAATTTAATTTTGAATAAAAAATAAAATTTTTGTAAAAAATTTAATTTTGAATAAAAAATAAAATTTTTAGTAAAAAATTTAATTTTGAATAAAAAATAAAATTTTGAATAAAAAATTAAATTTTTAGTAAAAAATTAAATTTTGTGGAAAACAAAATTTCTAGTGTAAAATTTAACTTTTGGTGAAAATCATGTCCCTTTCATATGTCCTCTCGAAACGAAGTTTTAAGCTCAAGATGTGCAGCAAAGAAATTTAAATACATGTCAAATTTTAAAAGCATCGATCGACAAATGATTGTATCTGCCACCGAGAACCAATTTCGAACATATTACCTGAGAATACTGCACACAATTTTAAAAGAATCGGTTCACAATTTCCAATAGCTTCATATAAACTCCACTTCAAAATATAACCTCAAACAGCATAAATTTTTCGTAAATGTGAGTATTACGATAATATTTTAAATAGGACATTACAAGAACAATTTTGAATAAAATTAGAGCAAAATTCTGCAAGTGCCGGCCCGCTATATAATATATTTGGTGGAAAGGAATTGGAACTATCTCGAATTGGAACTATCATCTGAATTTGAATATGGAATTTAAATAATCTGGACTGAAATTTGAACTCGAATAAGAGCAAGAAACTGACATAGAATTTATACTGGAATTCAAACAAATTTTTAAAAATAATAAAATTCTTTGATTTCGATTGACTTTCATTTCAAATGTCGTTAATTAATTCAAAAATTCCAAAATCAAATACGTTTTATTTGATTAAGATTTATCAGCTAATCTGTCCATCTGTCTGCACTTGATTCGCTCACATTAAAGATCGTTTTCGTGGGAAATATGTTATTGACCGATATTTAAGATGACCTTAAATTTAAACAAAGAACTTATATATAATTGTCTAAAGAAAAATTAGGGGATCTCAATTTTCTTTCGCTTGTTCAGAAATCTAAAATATTCATCATGAACCGAACTTAGTTTTCGGTAAAAAAAAGTTCTAAATTCTCGAAAATGTACTTCATGAGAAATTTTTCCTGGTATAAACTGTTAAAAGGATTTTTTGCATGAAACTAATGTTTTCTTTCCGGAAATTTTTTTCAAACATACAAACACGATTTATTTATTATATATAGAAAATTCATATGTATGTGTTTTAGAAGAAAACTGAATAGATTTTTAATTGTATAAAATGCTTTTTTTATTAGTTTTATTTATAGTTTTCAAAATAAAAATGGTAATTCAGATCGGTTTTCTATATTTATAACATCAACTAATTTTACACCTCTTTTTGGATACCATTTGTATCTAAAAAATATAACTTATCAAAATATATATATTTGTATATTTTCAATTTAATTAAATTTGCAAATAACCAATATTAAATATAATCCTTAACGCAATTACTACAAACAGTAATGGATAAAGTATTTTAATTATAAAATAAAAAATAAAACAAAAACAATAATATGACAAACAAAGTGATAAAATAGTAAGTAAAAATTCTGTAGTCGGCTGTGCCGAATCTTAAATACCCTTCACCATAACTATTTGTGAAATAAATGTGAAATGTTTCGTACATACACACTCACATATACACTCATAGACGTATACAAAATATAAACGTTTTTCTTAAATACGACCCAGGAACACTTAATGAGTCATAAAATTAGATCTAATTTTGGGTATAACTTTTTTCTACTTAACCGGCAAATTATTCTAATTTGTCGATTTATAATTGGAATGATTCCTTTTTAGCGTTACACACGGAATGACAAACTAAATATATCTTCTTCACCACTTGTGGTGTTGATGGGTATAAAAATGAACATATTTTTTGCTAAAATTCTTCTATAAAAAATGCACAAAAAATTCCTGTGAATATTATTAAAGCTTTTTTTAATTGTTCACTCTATTAATAAATTTTCGCCTTTACTGTAAAATGGAATAAAAACATGTTTATGTGTCATGTTTACCACTACATAAACATATTAAATGACAATAAAAAATCACACTATTACGATTGACTTAATTTATACAAAAAGGGGAAACGAATACATTTACACGGATTCGCACACCAACAAACATTTGCTCAAAACACCCATTTCAATTATTGAAAAATAAAAAAAAACAAGAATATTGAGAAATATAGAACATTAATGTAAAATAAATACGAAAAATATAAAAAAGACAAAAATACAACAGAAAAAGAAAAACTGAAAATCCTCTTTATTAGTAACGCCTCAATACATATATGTATATTTCACACCCACCCTCGCATCAATAGATCTTTTAACAAATAAATATTTCCTATAAACAGTCAATAAAGCAGGGAATACATCTAAAAGGCCCTTTAAGGACTGAAAGCACACATTTTTTATTAAAACTTTTACCCCAAAAATTATTTGATATTTTAAGTTGCCTTTGCTTCTATACCATGTCAGTCATTAAGTCAGACAAATTAATATATTGTTAATCTGATTCAAATGAGCCATCAGAAAAAGGTCCTTAATAAAATTAATAAATATTTTTTATAAAATCTAACTTGGGCCTATAACAAGTGGGCCAAGCATTCAAAGGTCTGCTGTGAAACTGTGTCCAATGTTTTTAAACAGAATCAAGAGAATTTATTTGCCGATAAAAAAATCCTGGTTATGGTGGAAGAAATGCTCCACATAATGTTTCGAAAACCAAAGGGAGCATTTTGAAAAGAGCTTCCAACACATCCGGTAGAAAAGCAGCCCGGTTAGCTCAATGCTCGGACTATTTAGTTAAAGCTAATGCTACAAATTTAAAGAACAAAAACAAAGCACGGAAATCGAAGTCAAGTTTTATAAGAAAAATATCTTCTGGCAGATCAAAAATTTTTCGATGCTGATGCTCGAGGGAATTTTAAGGAAAAGTCTAGGATACAAATGCAGCCAAAATTCTTGGTATGAAAAGCAGTACACAGTTTTTTGCAAACGTATCCACTTATTTTTGGTCTAATATTACATCCTGTCACTATGGTAAATAAGAACTTGTGTGACACAACAACAATAATATGATATTTGTACCAAAGGAAGAGATATTGGACTCTTATTAAAATAGAATTGAAGGACACATAAAGGGTGTCCAAAGCGTGGAAGAGTGGTTTAAATATATGGACTTCATGTTCGAGCAAAGACAGGCAGAAGACACTTTAAAAACGTAAATGGAAGGGCTACCGAAAAGAATTCACAATTTCATCACAAGTGATTAAGATTTAAAAAAATGTAAATTGTGATAAAATATGAAATTAAAACTAAAAGTTTATTAGTTTTGTTTTTACTAATATACATGAATGTTAAAAATTTTTCGATCTCACTCCTTAGTTATTTTAAATTATAATGAAAACGTTATTTTATATATAACAAAATTCTTATTTATAAAATCGTATTTTCCCAAAAAATGTCATTCTTGCGAAGGCCTTTTTATAGGCCTCCTATTGGAACGTAAATGTTTAGTTCGCTAATTACATATGTGTGAGAGGAGGTTGTATTACTAAACATGTTAATGTATTTTTTTATTACATATGTAATTTGCTGTAATTTGTGTTTCTGTTGGTGTTTTTATTGCAATTTTCAAGTTTTTTTATTTGCAATAATTAATATTGAGAATCAACTTTTTATATATGAAAATGTTTTCATTATAATTATATTCTAATTTTGCCATAATTATATTGCATAGAAAAAAATTATAGAAATGTATTTTTTGTTAATTGCAATTCAGTTAAAAAACAACGTATTTTTTAATTAATTATTTTCATTTGAACAGTGATGAAATCTACAGCAAATTTGGGACAATTAAATATGTTTAAGTTAGCTAAGTTTAGAACCGATTAGTTATACTGCGTACTTTGGTTTCGATCTAATAATTATTTAATCTCTTAAGATATCCTAGATTTAATACTTATGTTTAATTAATTCAAAAAATATATAGTGATTCGTTTCTTAGATAGAAATACTAAAGCATTTTTAAGTTCTTATATTTACACAATTTCTTTGTTTTTTCTTTATTTATTTAGTTTAATGAAACATAAAATTATAAATTTTTTTACAGGTGATAATATTTACATCTAATGAAAATTCCAAGATAGCAAAAATTTTACAAATTTTCAAAAAGAACGTGAAATCTGCTTTTATTTAATTATACAAACTGTTAATATATAATCAAAAGCGAACAGCTGTCAGTTTTTGTGAAATTTGCGCAAAATAATAAATAAAATAAAATAAAAAGCAAAATTTCCTACATTTTCCACAAAAAAATTCCATATCATATATGAAAAAAGCGAAAAGTGTGTTTTAGTTAACTTTAATTAGAAATACTTAAAGATTAATAATCTAATAAGAACAGCTGCCAGTTTTTAGTTAGTTATGAGAAAAACGTATTTTTATAAGAGTTTTTTGTCCATAAAATTGAAGCCTTATAAACCACTTCGAATTTTTGGCAGGGAAAAAATTAAAATGTGTATTTATATTTTCAATTATTTAAAAATATATCTGATGAAATAATGTTGATGACTATCATGCGAAGCTTTTTATTTAACTTATGTTTATATAAATGTTTATTAAATGTACTCCCTACCAATATTTACACTATAAGTAAGTAAAAAGCGATATTTAAAAAACCTATAAAAGGAAATTAAAAAAATTAAATAGTTTTTTACTTTAAATGGCCTTTTTAAAGAAGAAGGATAAAGGTACCTATCCTTCTTCTGATATAAGAGATTATATACTATACAACTGTAACCATATAAAAGTCATAATAACAAAACTTCAGAATTTTAATATCATAAATGGAAAATTTCTCAATCCTTGAAACGACTTTCAAAATTATTTTCATTTTTATTTTATGCAATATCGAGCTGTAAGCAAGTTTTCAGAACTCTGGAATAAACATCATATTTTTGCTGATTTTTGTATGGAAACAAATCACAGTAAAGTGGTTCGAAAAATTACATTTTTGAAATTGTTCTGTATCTTTTTAATGAACGTATTAGTTTGAATTATAACTACTTATTGAAACCAATAAGACTACATTCTAGAAGAGTTTTGATAAAAAATCACTATCAATTTTTTAACAACTTAAACAAAATATTTATTTAAGTTTTTGAGTTTTTTCAATATTTTTCAGCACAAGTTGAATTATGCACTAAAATTATATTATTTTCGTACCGATTTTTTGAATTCGAATTATAAATAATTATTATAAAATAATTAATTTTATTTACAGTTCAAAATAATTTCTATTTACTATTTTCAGTTAAAATAATTTAATTAATTTAATTTACTTAATTAATTTAATTTTTATACTTTTTTCGTTTTTTTTTTTTGCAACATTTAAAAAAAAGATATGTCCATTTTCTAAATAGCAACAAAATACTGGTATGAATTTATAACGATATTTATTCCCAACCATGTTTATCTCTCTCATACCTTTAAATGAAATTAAAAAAAGAATGGAATGATAAAACTGACAAAAAACTAAAAGAAGAAAAAATAAACAATTAAATTAAAAACTTTATTTCAACTACAATGTTGTTTGTGGTCAGACAACTTTATTCATTTTTTGAACCAACAAAAACCCCAACAAAAAGTTTTATCAAATAGAAAAAAGTGTAGTAAATATTTATATAAACCTTTTACCGTTATGTTTTTTAATTTTGTCGGTTACCAACTCATATATAGAATTTTTTTCTAAACTTTAAAAAATCCTTGTTATGGAAAATACACCATAAAAATAGAAGAGAGAGAGAAAAATAACCAAAATACTAAATAGGAAAAAAGTTCATATTAGAAATTTAATGTGGCGACGAGTTTTGAGGATTCTTTTTTTTAGATTAAAAAAGATTTTATTTTTAATTGTTTATTAAATATAGAACTTAATATCAAATAAAAAAACATAAATAAAGATTTTTAATTTTAGTTTAATTAGATGTCAAGAAAAATATTTGTTGGAATTATGAAATAAAAATAAAATATCTGCTTCTCCATCACTAGATGAGCCGAACAGATACAGAAAAGCTTTGTGTCCTAAAGCAGTAGTCCTCCATGACCGTGAGAAGACTACTTCTATGGAAAGTCCTCGTTAAGATGGCTATTTGGGTTGCTAATGTACACGCAGAAAAAAATATGTTTGCGGTAACCATAAACGATTAGCTGCATATTATTGTTACTAGATTTTGTTACCGTAACTGTGATTTTGCATTAATAGCAATAGTTATTGTCATCATCACAAAAAATATTGTTATTCCAATAGAAATATTGTTTGTGTTTTTTCATTGTGATTTTACATTTACAAAAATAGTTATTGTTATCGCCACCAAATTTATTGTTATACCAATAAAAATGTTGTATATCTGCATTTTTATTTTGCATTGATAACAATAGTTATTCCTGCAATCAATAAAATTATTGTTAGCGTAACTAAAAGTAATGTTATTCCAATAAAAAATATTGTTTGTTCAATAAAGAATTGCCAAGTCACGATCATTTGATTGATTATTTTTTGTTATAATAATGGATTTTGCTCCGAACTGTAATAGATATTCCGACTTAATTCAATTCAGTTCATGAGCGTATCATAAATAAACTAACAGACATTGAATCAAGTAATAATAGATATGTCGAACCTTCAATACCCTCCATCACAAATGCGTGTAAAGAAAAAAATCACACACATACATACAAACTCACAACAGCACAAAATTTTCTTAAATACAATACAGGAACACTCAATAAATTATTGTATTATTTTATTTGTGGCTACAACTTTTTTCTACTGAACCGATTTTACTAATTTTTAGAAGGAAAATAAGGTACATTAAGTTTAAAATTATGACGATTTTATTATAATATTTTGAAGTAAAAGTAAATATTTAACGAAATGCATCTTAGATGATTCCTTCTTAGCGTTACACATGGAATGAAAAAATTATTATACCCTCCCCATCACCTGTGGAGAGTAAAAATATCGACTCAATTTATTATTTAATGTCATAAAAATTATCCTGATGGAGGCACAAAAATATATATATAAATATTTCTTATTGGAAAATTTTTAAATCCTGCATGATTAACGCTATATCGAAAAATTAATATTATATTTTTTGATACTTCTCTCTTTAGTATAATAAAAAAGAAAGGAAAAGTCAAAAGAAAGTAAAATGATATGAAGCATATCAACTGATTCCTCAGCTTAAGAAGGATATTGATATTTTTAGAAATATGTCTGCAATACAACAAAACTCATTTGGAATAAAAATAATCAAAAATGGTTTTCGCTATTTAGAAACCAGGAAATATTTGCCCCTTTTCATAAATTTTGAGTAAATTAAATTTTTTGAATTGCAATAAAATTTTTATTAGCAAAGATATCTGCCTGAAATTTTAGGGAAATGTGGGAATTTTAAAAAATATTGTGAAGAGAAAACCAAATAAAAGGGTTCTTTTAAATTTATCTATAGAGCCCACAAATATTAAATAACTGGAAAAAGCAATTACCAAATGATTAAGAAAGTCCAAAAGAGTTTGAACCTTGTTCAAGGATATTTTAAGATACAAAATTTTGAATTGAAAAGTCTTAAAAAATATTTTCTTTTCTGGGAAATCTAAATCAATTTGTAAGAAAAATCTTTTTCCATGAAAATAAGTGCAAACACTTTTTCGAAAAAACAGCAATAGTTTGTAGTTTATATAGAGATAAAAACCTAAATGTTTTTCTTTAATTATAATTACGATTTATAGATGCAGAAAGATCATCTGAATATTTTCAGATATAAATTATAAACTAATTCACGATCTTATAAAACTCCGAGAGTTAAATATTACATATTTGTACTTTCAATGCGATTAAAAAATGTTCACATCTGAGATACGTTTTTTTGAGGCTCCAACATTTAGAATTATCATTAAATCAAATTTTAAATAAATCCAAGGGACCGATCCTGATTTTTAACCAAATACGGTAGCACTCTAAATGTATACTTAATATTGTATTCATTGTTATAGCTCATACGCTCCTATATTACTATAATATGGTGTTTACACCCTTCACCACCACAAGTAATGAAGTGGATATATTATCTTTGTCAATTGGTGTTTAACGATAAGGAGGAATCATCTCAGATCCCATAACGTATATATATATCAGAGCATCAAATAAAAATCCAAGTCGTTTTAGCTATGTCCGTCTGTCTGTCTATTGTTGGTACGCTCACATCTACAATAATGAATTTGAATTTATTTGTTTTAGTCCTGAGAATTTTCCTACATAAAGTCAGCTAAATCGGTTGACCACGTTAAAAGATATATACAGATATCTGAAGCAGTCTCTAAATTCAATTGAAGAATTTTCCTAAAATATTCAATTATAAATCGACAAATGAAACTTTATGTATTTATGAAAAAACTCATAAAATATTTGTAATTTTAAATTGAAAAATTTACATTTCTCATTCGATATCTTAACAACTTTTCATTAATTTAACGAGAAAAATTAATTACGCTTTTTTAATTAATTATTAAAGACCTAAGAAGAAATTAATCAAAATCTATTTTTATTCCTTCAGACGAAATATAACTTAATTTCACTGGAATGTTTTAAATTATGGATATAAATATGATTTATTATTTTCTTTAATCATTTTTAATTTTTTCTTATTTATGAACTAAAATTAAATAATAAATTGCAAAAAGAAAAAAATGAGCAAAGCGTATTATCAAAAATTCCCTTTATATTAAAATTTTAACTTTAATTTTGTAACTTTGTCATTCTGTTAAACACCAACAAAAAATCTACAGATAATAATATTGTGATCACCAATTGTAATGATGTACATAACAACATAAAGCAACGATTTCTCCTATATGTAGATGTAGATTTTGAACAACCTCATGAATAATGTTTCTATTGTTTATAATACATAACTCTAAAAATCAATGTTCGAAACATAAGCAACTTTAATATTGTTATATTCACTAAAAATATAATAGCAACAACAACAGCAATTTCAATTAAAAATGCTATATCCCATAGTTATTTATATAGCTCAACTTTTTAATACGATAAATCCTGAAATGCAATAGCAAAATGTTTAATATGAATAAATTTTAATCAATAAAATAAAGCTCCTCAAAAAACTGTAGATCTTGTCAATATTTGTGGATGACCCCGATATATTTCTGAGGGAAAACAGCTTAAAGTTTTATATATTAAAAAAAATTAACTCCATTTCAACAAGTAAAAATGATTGCAAAATTCTTTAATTTTTTCCAACTAAAGCAAATGGAGTACTGTTTGGTGTAGTGGTAAAACAATAAGAAGACAAAACGAAAAGAAGCTTCATCTGAGGTCTACCAAAATCACAGGTTTAGGAATTTTTTTCATTTAAACATATTATTCGGCTAGAAATTTGATCCCTTCTAAGTCAAGTATTATTTAAAAGCTAATGGAATTTAAAGTATTGGATTGGCCATCGCAATCCACAAAAAAACCCATTATTTTTTTTTTTTTTTTTAATTTTAAAAGACAGCGTTTGGGTACGATGCTTCTAATAGAAAACAGGACATCATAAACAATATATTATCAGAGTTATAAGCTGTTTCCAAATTTATTCTGTCGAATCTTGTACAAACCATGACCCAAAAAGGCACTGGGGTGCATTTTGCATTTACAATAAAAAATGAGAATTCTGAAATTGCGATAAGTCTGCCAATATACGTCCATTAGTTTATTGTGTTTATCTGGTAACTTTTACCAGATGTTTTTATACCCTACACTATTGTAAGTGGTAGGGATATTATACGTTTGGGTTGATGATTGTAACATACAGAGAAAATGCAGTTACTTTCAACTGTAATTATACCGTTACACTCAGAATCACTTTCTGTGCAGATGGTCCGTCCCCTATACAGAAAATATCTTGATTAAATTTGATACATATTACTATTTGGTCCAAGAACAAAGTCTATTAACATTTGTCTTGTTCAGTCCCTTTCAAATGTCCACTCGAAATATGGTTCTATGCCCATAAAACTCACAAAAATTCAGATATTTTAAATTAATTTGACTCAAATCAGTCCAAGTCCATGGTAACAATTTCAAGAAGAACGATTCACAAGTGACCGTAGTTGCCATATCAACCCACTTCCAAAAGCCAATTCAAAGTGCGTAAATACGTAAAATATCAGGCAATCAAAAAATACCAAACCAAAGTATACGAGGATCGGTTTATAATTTTCAACAAAATCTCTCATATATATAAATATGAAAAAAAAACATTTTAAATTTTATATAATAACACAAACCATAAAATGATAAACTAGTATGGTCGGTCCACTATTCCAGGTCTGTGCAAGGTGTAGGGTACTATGTAAAATATCTTCACTGACTGTTACAAACTTATTTAGTTTTATATCAGTTTTTTTAATATTTAAGTGTTGTTGGCCTCTCGCTTTTGGATAAACTTTACCGAACCTTGTGATAATTTATGTTCCCATATGGTATTTTCAATAAGAATAATAATCATAATTTTTAAAAATATTTTATTAAAATTATCTCTTTTTGTGATATCGAAATTTCATTGTTTATCTAAGTTTCCATAAAATATTCCTTGAAGATTTCTCTTCCATTCGATAAGAAAACAATTAAAAAATCCTACTAAATTCTTTAATTGTTTTCTCATATTTTTCTATTAATTTTTCTTTCATTTTTATTTACTAAACTTTTCCAAATAACATAACTAACAAGTTATGTAATATTTGTATATATGTGTGTATCTATTTATTAAATATTGACATTCTCTTTTGTTCGAAAGTTCTTAAAATAAATTATATTTTCATATTTTTTTGAAATTAAAATAAATATTTAATGTTGCAATAAAAACAATTTATAATTTTCATAAAATTTTAGTTTTATGATTAAAACAGAAATAAAATAATAAAACCAAGAAAATGAAAAAAAATAATAAAAAAAACAAAGAAATCATAAAAATAAATATTTAAATTAAAGTAGCAGTTTGATTATCATTTAACTTGAAAAAATATTCAAATTTCAAAAAAAAAGAAAGAAAGAGAAAGAGAAGACAACTAAAAAAAGTAATACAGTCCGGAACAAAACTATTGGCAGAACAAACATTTCAGGTTTTTTTTAGAAAAAACAAGGCTTTATTCGTTCATGCCATATCTTCAACACCCTCCACCACAAATGCGTGTAAGTAAATACGTTATCTTTTGTACATACACACTCACACATATACTCACAAAGGTACATTTATATTATGCAAAAATCTTATTCTTATTTGTTGATTTCTAATGGACAGGTTACCTCAGATATCGGTCTATATATCTTTTGATATTCTGAACCGATTTTACTGATTTCAAAAAGGAAACTTCTCAGGACCATTAATACTCTGGGCAAATAGATGTGAGCGTGGCAACAACAGACAGATAGACGGACATAGATAAATCGAATCAGATTTTTATTTGATGCAAGACTATATGTTCATTATGGGGTTGGAGGTGTTTCCTTTTTAACGTTACACGTGGAATAACAAAATTTATATACTCTCTTCTCTACTTATGGGGGGTATAAAAATAGTACTGAATGAGTGCACGCAGAGAAAAAATATGTTTTGCGGTAACCAAAACGAAAAGCAACACAATTTGTTACTAGATATTGTTACTGTAACTTAAGATTTTGCATATTCACATTGTGATTTTGCATTAATAAAAATGGTATTGTTACCAAAACTAAAAATATTGTTATTTCAATAAAAATATTGTTATTTTAATAAAAATATTGTTTTTGTAATAAAAAGTTTTTTATTCGCATTATGATGTTACATTAATGAAAATAGTTATTTTTGTCACCACTAAAACTATTGTTATTTGCATTGTTATTTTGCATTGATAACAATAATTATTGTTATCGCCACCAGAGTACAATTTTGCATGATAAGTGACAATTTGATTTGATATAAATTAAAAAGAAACCAAAAATGAGTCCAACACAAAAAGAATCTGGGCGAATCTGAGCGAAAAATAATACTGCATCTGCAAAACCAAGGCTAAACATATGTCCAAATAGGTCAAATAGTGGAACGAATTTGTTTCTCTATAAGAAGTTTAGGAAATCGTTTTAAAAGAGAGTCAAGCTTTTAAGGTTCGAATAGAACCAGATGACTTACAATTTTAATTCTTGCGAAAGAAGCCAAAACAAAAAATTAAACGCAACTAAAAACACATCTGCCGCAATTGCTACTGAAGTTCTTCAGGAAAATAACAAATATTGCACACCATTACAATTCAGCCTATAATGGGCGAATGTGGTTAATTTACAATGTGACTCATGACCTACCCCACCCAACATAGTCTCCAACCTCAATCCAACTGAGCACGAGGAAAGAACTGGACAGACGTGTCAAGAAGTGATCTATTTCAAATAAATCTGATCTTCAAAAGTCGCAATAGGAAGAATGGATAACAATGGGGGAGGATGTAATAATAAATTTGATACATTCAATGCCAAAGCGCTTAGATGAAGTTAGAAACTAAAAAGGCTTGGCCACTTGGTACTGGAAAAATACTAAAAAATATTTTTTTGTTAGTTGTGTCAATACTTTTGTGCAGCAAAATCAAGTTATGATTTTAAATGCATCAATTGATCAAAAATTTTTTTGAAAAAATCTTATTTACTACATTGGCAAAAAATAATTCTAACACACAATTTTATTTTAAGTTTTTAAACGGCACAAAATTGGGAAAACAGAAAACACAATTGCTGTGCCAATAGTTTTGTTCGGGACTGTATTTAAATTGCTCTTAAAGAAATAAAATATAAAAAAAGGGAAGAAAAAATATTTGTTACATAAAAACATAAATTTATAATGGTATGAGTAAAATTTATGTAAGTGTGAGTTTAAGTAAATATACGCACCAATACTCTTGAATATACAACATGTTTATAAACAAACAGTAACTAAGACATACAAAAATAAAAACATCCCATAAACTTAACAACTACATTGGTCATTTATGTCCTTTGATAACGGTATTTGTGGATAAATATTTATGTATGTATATGTTCATAACAATGTGTTTATGCCAATGTTGGGGTATACATGTATGAGTTTGTATGTTATGTATGTATGTGTATTTGTGTTTGTAAGTAAGTAAACAAATATTTTGTTCATATAATATTTTTTTAAGGGAATAATATGTTATGCATGTCCTTATTTGGAAAACAGACCATTTTAACATATTACTTCCCTTTACACACATATACAAAGTTAATTTTACATATATAATGCATACTAACACAAACAAACGTACATAACACCAGCAGCTGCAAACAAAACATTCAACCCAAATATGCAGGACATTTTCAAAAAAGATGCGGATCATAGGGCGTGACAGATAAAAACAACAAGAAAAATGTTAAAATAAATATTTTTAAAATATTTTCTTGTTTGCATTTTGTCTCCCTATTTTTCTGTTTTTTTAGAAAAAACAAAACACACACACACACAAACTCATTTACTTGTAGAATAGCGTAATCAAAAGAAAAAAATAATAACGTCAAAATTTTGTTCAAAAAGAGAGAGAGAGAGAAAAAATAATAATGAAATGTGAAATTACTAACCGACTTTATTTTGGCCAATATGATGGGTTTGATTGTATGTTGCTTGTTACACCACAAAATATTCGTTTATTTTTTTTATTTTATTTTATTTTTGGCTGGTTGTATTTCACTACAAAAACAATCTTGAAAATAAAATAAACTTTCTCTATTTAAAGGTCATATAAATTCATGCAACACAACCAACAAACTACGGATCCAAAAGAGTTTTTAACAAATTTTACCACTAAACCGAAACAAAAAGAAAATAATTTAAAAAATATAGAGAAGAACGAGTAGAATAATAGAATAATGTGTAGACTAAATAAGAACTGGATTTCGAGAATGTATTTACTAGTTATAAGCCATGACTTGGGATGGTCACCTACAGTAGTGAAAATTCAAAAAAAAAAAAAAAACAGAATTAAAATTCGTATTCGAGAAATTCTGGTTTGGATTGGAAAGGGGAAGTCAAACTTATTTTAATAATAAAAAAGAGCTCTAAACCCATCTGATAGCAAAAGCTAACCGATTATTGTCCTATTCAGTGCTAAATAATATTACTGTCAGAAAATTAATTCCAAACTATTTGAAAAATATTGCTTCTTAGTCAGGAAGTTTACATTATTCGAAGAATATTTCAATAAAAATTGACTAGATAAGGACCTGAACTTTCATGATTACTTATTAAGTGTTAAATAATGACAAAATTATAACGAAAAAATCGATTTTGATTCACCGTACTGCCTAATGAAATCTCTGAGGTTATATCAAGAGAAAATTCAAAATTCAATGAAAAAGTATCTAAAAAAGTCACATAAATAAATGTAGAAACTATAAAATTCTATTTTTTCTTTTATATTGTTTAATGCAAAATAAAATTAATTATTTCCAAATTACAGAATTCGTCACATTTAAATCAAGAATTTCTCTATTTCACTTTACTAAAATGAAAAACAAGAAGCAATTGAATGATTAATTATTTAAAATTTATATCTAAAGTTTCGTTTTAATTTGTTAAATTAAATGAAAAGTAATATAAACATAATTTATCCTCTTCAAGAACATGCAGTATAGAGGCAGCAGCATGAAGGCGTATACTTGTTATGTTTTATCAATAACGGGGTGAAATTTTATTCATCATACGCAGAGTGTTTGCATAATAAAATATTTAGTACAAACATTTATTTTATTATAAAAACACTCTGCGTATGATTAACAAAATTACATGCCGCAATTAATTAAACATAACATGAAATCATATTTTACAAAAAGAAAAAATAATAATATTAAAAATAATAAAATAAAAAATTAATTAGTTAATTAAAACATTAAAAAAATATATTTTATTAAAATATATTTAACTAATTATTTTTCTAAAGTAAAAATGTTTTCAATAAAAATTTTCTACAGATTTTCTACTTAAAATATTTTTTCTGTACTTTTTGCTTATATTTTTTTATTTTTTATTAAAAATTGTTTTTGTACTTAATTCGTTCCTTCGCCAAAAATGCCGTTCTTTTGCTAAAAATATTACACCACTATAATTTTTAATATGCAAAAAATTTCTATGCACCTGAAAGAATATTGATTGATTGATCCAGAATTGATTTTTAATAAAGTCAATATTTTGGAAATCATTTTAAAACTTTTGAATTAAATTTCACTTGTTTATATTATTATTTTATTATTATGATTATTTCAGAATCGATTGGAAGGAGTATAAAGTCCTACCTGGCGAAGTCGTTTGCCCTCTAAAGAAGGTCACCTCAAGTATGATGATTTTTTTTTTAATTTGTTTATGTAATTTTGTATATAAAAAGCCCATGTAAATCTTTATAAGAAATATGCTTATATACACAGAGATAAATGTTATACCTCTAATATGTTAATCACTATATTTCTATTTTCGTGAAAAGTATGAATTGTTGTCGCCAATATGTCAGTTATTGAATTAAATTTAATTCGATAATAATTTTGTTTGTGTAATAATATTATTTTTAATTAATTTTACAATAATATGTTAAATGCAATATTAATATTGATTAAAATATAATTAATAAAAACTCAATTTCAATAAAACTATTGTTATTGAACAAAAATGTTATTTTCTTTTGATAAACATAACATTTTGGGAATAATAACAAAAGTATTTTTATTGGATCAATATGTTATTATCAATTTATTTTAATTAACATAACATTGTTATCAGTTCAATATGGAGATATTTTTATTTTAATTCGTTACGTTTAATGTTGGTATCGGTAAATGGAAAATAATTAATAAATATAATGTTTGTTTAGAAGATATAAAAAACCGTTGTTTAATTCATTGAAAACATTAAAATTCGCAAGCTTATTAATATACAAATATATTTGTATTAAAATGAAACAAACGTTCAATATTTTTTGTATTTGGAATGGTACGTTAAAGTGGAATACAGCGTAACCATATTTTGTTATGGTACAACCATAGTTTGTAGTGGCACAACCATATTTTGCTAGTTCTATTTCATTTTAACACTGTGTCACTTCATAGACTCCAAATTCTTGTATAACAAGTTTATTAATACCTGTTTATCGGCTTAGAAGTTCGAATTGGACACACTGCACGCCCCTTCCCGAAATAGGATTTATTACTACACACAAACATTTTTGGGTCAAATTTCTCACTATTAATTTTATGCGACATTTTAGAAGATCAAAATAAATTTATCTTCACTAAACACTTAATTTTATTATTAAAAATTAAAGGTTTGCGGAAGTTTTCCGCAAAATATTTTATTTAATAATTTATCTCTGAAAATACCGAAAATATAGAAATTCGCACAATTTCCTTTAATGTCATTCTTTTTATCTTAAATTGTATTTATGATTTTAACAGTCTTTAGTTGCCATTTTTTAGTCTTTGAAGGTTTTTAAGTAAAACCAACTTTAATATTTAATATTTTATTATTTGCTCTATCAAGATTGAAATTCAAGATTTAATCGATTTTATTTGTATTCTTTAAAAATTTAGGTTAAATATTTATGGAAGCATTTATTTGATTCTGTAAGATTAAAACAGATAATTTTAAACTAAATATTTATTAAGAAACCACAATTTAAAAAACCCAAGATTTTTCTTTGGAATTTGAAAAAGTTGAAGAAGAAGATTTAATTTTATTAAATATTTATTTATATATGAAAAAATTAGAATATTTTATTTTCTTATAGATGAAGCAAAATATTATCAAATCTCCTCTTTTTAGCAGTTTCAAATTGGCTAATAAATTTTCACAAATTATTATTATTTTTATAGTAAACAATTTCCTTATAAACAAAATGTTCATTAACCATTTTGGTCTCATTTAATTTTATAATAGAATTATGGCCATAAATTAACTGTAGGGTGTACAGTAACCAAAAAAAAATCTAAAAAAAAATATAAGAATATCGCATTCTTCGGCTATAACGAATTTTCAATACCCTCCACCACATATGCATGTAAGTTATGTACGTTATGTTTCCAACACACATACTCACACATACACTCGTAAACGTAAATAATATATACATGTTTTTCTTAAGTGAAAAATCTGGGACATTTAATGAGTCATAAAATTAGTTATATTTTTGGCTACAACGGTCTAATGAACCGATTTCGATATTTTTTGGAACGGAAATGAAGTTTATATAACTTAATATAATAACAAAATCTTAGGCTTTTTTTGTCGATTTCTGTTGGCTCAGATATTGGTCTATAGATATACTGAACCGATTTTTCTTATTTTAATTACTTTTCTCCTCCGATAATTTTTGTGGACGTGAGTTGGCCAAACATAAACACTATCAGACAGAAAGACAGACAGACAGACAAACAAACTCAGATTGACATTATGGGGTCTGAGATGATTTCTTCAGAATGACAAATTCAATATAACCTCTTCACCACTTGTGGTGGTGTAGGGTAAAGAAAGAAGATAGGAAAATAAGTAAAGAACAAAAAAACTTTCAGCAAAGAAATGGAAAAACTTTAAACTATAAAAAGAATAAAATAAACTTTAAATTTAATGTTTTCTTTTCACTCCATGTACCCACAAAAATCCGCTCTCAACACTTTTCTTTCTCAAATTTTTTCGTTTTTTTTTTTTTTTTTTTTTTTGTTCTTGTGATGCCTCCATCCACCACAAATAATTCTTGTGCTCTTTTTTTATTATTTTATTTCTCGCATTCTTTAATAACAATCAATTTCGTAGACGACTTTTGTCTTCAATACAGTTTGGTTTCAGTCTGTTTGTTTGTTTGTTTGCTTGTATGTGTTTTTGTGCGCGTCTAAGAGTTTTTTCCTTCCGTTTTCATTTTAAGTTTTTTTCTTCGTTTTTTTTTTATTCATCATTTCGTTTAGTTTTTATTTCATTGAGCTCGTTCATTGTAATTCCTGACACAAAGCATGTCAAAAATACTACATGTTAAATAAATGTAAATGTATGTTTGTGTGAGTGTGTGTGTTTAAGTATGTGAGTGTTTTATTTTGTTTGTTTGTTTGTATTTGTGTGGTTGTAGGGAAAGGGAGAGAAATTATTGAAAGGCGCCTTTAAGACGACATCGAGCGTTTTATAAAGATTGCTTAAATATCAAAAGTTGTTGTAATATTTGTACGTTTAGTTTATAAAGTAACAATAACAATAACAGAAAAAACAACAACAATGACAACAATAATAACAAGTAAACTAAAATAACATTTATATATTTATAAAATCTTGTTTTGAATACAAATAATCTGAAAAGTTCTTGAAAAAATCTAAAATATTAAGAGGAAATAATTAGTTCTGGGAAGTTGCGGTCTTCATACTGAAAACTTTTTCACTTTTGCCGATCCTGAACTAAACCACCTAAAGATCTGAATCAAATTTTACGAAGTTGGGTTTTTAACTTCCTAAAGGAAGGAGATCAAAAAATTCTTAACACACGTTTTTCAATAAAACTTTTATCTCAAGTATTATTTATGTCTTTTATTCTAATCAAGTTACCTTTGTGTAAGAAGTCAGTTATTAAGTTAAATGTCAAAGTAATAAATATATAATTAACCGTGATTAAAAAGTCAGTCAATCATTCAAAGGTCTGCCATCAAACTGTTTCCAATGATAGTGGAAGAACTTGCCCGTTGGTAGAAAAACTGGTTCAGGTAGATATTCAGATAATGTAGCCCTATAAGCTCAGAGCTCGGACTTTTGGTACGAAAAGTTAAAATACACAAGGATCAAAAAGTTTCAAAAGAGCACGAAAGTGGAAATCAAATTATCTTAAAAAATAATCTTGGTGCCTGAATGACGAAACGAATATTCCGGCACATTTTTCGCAACTTGCTGTTGTTAGTGCTCGAGGATAAGATGATGAAAAGTATTATACCCAAAAGCAGTTAATATTTCCAAAAAATCTTGAAATGCAATCAATATGCCGTTGCGGAAAAAAGCCAATCATTTATTACAACAGGCTCTACAAATATAGGAATTTACATCGAGTAAAAAAGACTGCTTCCTTTCATAAGCTTCGTAAAATATGCACGTATTTTTGCACTGACTTGGCATCCTGAGTGCTATAAGAACAAACCACTAATAAAATTTTTTTGTATCACTAAAATTTAATCTTTTTTAAATTAATGTCATTTAAATTAATTTTCCTTCCGCCATCGTTTCTAATTCCTCCCAGTTTTTTTCGCTGGTTCCTTTAAAGTTAAGATAGTTTTTCTTAGATATTTGCACACAAAGTTCTCGTTCTTTCACTTTTTTTGCGTAGAAAATTTTACACAAACAAACAAACAAACAGTTACTTGATTTAGTTTAGTGATGATTTAGTTTTCTTTCTCTTTGTTATGTTCTCTTGTTAATGTTATTGTTGTTATTTTAAAATAAAAAAAAACAAAAAACAATAACAATTATTGACTTTTCAAATGACTTAAATAAATTTCTTACTTATTTGTTGCTATTGTTGTTGTAGTTTCTTTTTATTTTATGGATTTTAAAATGTTTACCGGAGGCCTGAGTTTAAACTAAATGTTTGTTTCCATTTCTCTCTCAAAATGATTTATTTTGTTTGCCATAAACATAGTTCCTATACGTACATACACATACCACTTAGTTTATGTGAGCAAGTAATTGTCGCATGTCTATTATGGCGAATATGGATCATTAAATAAAATTCGCTTTGCCAGCAACTGGATGTTTTTTTTGTTTCGTTTTGTTAATGGAATTTAGCTATTTTGTTTAAAAAGTCGTTGTAATTTTGTTGTAAATAAATACAAATTAAGCTTTTTGCTGGTAAATTTCTAGTTCCTTTTGGTGTATTTTTTTAGTTAATGACAAAATTTTATAATTGAATGATTTAAAGTTAAAAGAAATATTTGAAGGCGTCTCTATGTTTTAGTAATCGACGACACGTGTACGATAACTTTCTTTTTAATATTTATTTGCGATATTTTATTTTCTATTTTCTGTACAACATTAAGATTACTCTTAGATAATTATTTTCTTTTAACGAAATACAGTCCCGAACAAAACTAGTGGTATATTTTTCTTTATTCTCAATTTTTAAAATTTTTTAGATTTTTTTTGAAATTCATAAATCATACTAACTCGATTTTGCCGAACAAAAGTATTGACACATCTAATAAAAAAAATACATAGTGGACCAGAATTTTTGCTTTATAACTTTATCCAAATGCTTTGGCATTGAATTGTTTAAATTTCTTTTAACTCCCTCTCCGGTTTTTATCAGATTTATTTGAAATACATCCGTCTGTTCAGTTCTTTCCACAAATATTCAATTGGATTAAGGTTGCATACTGTAGGTAAGTCACATTGTGAATTAAACTTAAATGTACATCTTTTAAAATTTTTAAATAAACTGTTTTACTCCTAATGTCGTCTATGAAAACCAGCTCACCGACACTCGCATATGACTACAGCCCCACACCACTACACCAACCGTACGTATTTAACAGTAGGAGACAAATTATGTTTTACAAATTCTGTATTGGGCTCGGTAATTCGGCCGTTATTACGAAATATAATAAATTTTCTTTCATCGGAGACAAGACTCTGATTCCAAAGCGTTATAGGTTTACTTTTTAACTCTGGCGTATACTCTAAACGCCTTATTAGAAACTAGATCATAATAACCATCTTCATGCTGTTCCTGCAGTGCTAACAGTAATGGGATGAATGTTGTGGTAATATTCCTGTTGAACTTCAGCAGGAATTTCGGCAGATGTTTTTTAGGATTGTGTTTAGGTCGGCCGGTTCTATTCAAACTTTGGAACCTTGACTTTAAAAATGAAAGTGGTGAAATGACTTTGTCACAAAATTTCTGTTTATTTATGTGTTTGTATTAGTTAAACCACTTACGGTTGTATCCATTATTAATGATATTTTCTTTTAAAATTTGGTTATAATGACAGAAAAAGTAAGATCAAACAAAATTCTTGTTGTGTCATTAGTTTTGTTCGGCACTTTATTTGTTCAAGAAGACACAAAAGAATAAGGCTTCTTGAAACAAATAAAAAGTTTTATATCTTTTATAATCAGCAAATATTCTCAGAAATAACAAAAAATATACGAGTTTTTTATAAATATAGAAAATTTCCATAAAAATTGATGTGAAGCTGATTCTTAAAAATTAAACCAATCAAAAATTAATGTGCAATTTAATATATAACTCATTTGGTGTAAGATTGTAATAACTCAGAAATTACAAGTTTTGACTTAAACACATAACTTAGAAAAATTAAAAAAAAATTGAACAAACAAATATTTAGTAGTCAAATTATATTTTTATTGAATCATCTAAGACATCATTTCAAATATTTTAACAAAAAACTTTATTTATATTTTATTTATTTTTTAAACATTTCTAACAGTATTTTACTATAAACGCACTTAAGTTTATCAGCCTCTATAGTATTATTAATGATAGATGGATGACCATTCGTTTTAGATTACCTCAAAAATATAGTCTGACAATAATTTCACTTAATTTTTAAGAAGATTAGAATCAATTTTCTCCCAAACTTGCTTTATTTAGAGTTTTAGCTCTGTTAAAGCCTTTATGCTTTCGTTTTAGGCGTTATTTGAATAAACTTTATCCTCACAAGTTCTCCATTAATTTAAAGTCCGGACCGCAAGACATCCAGTCCAACAGTGGCATTTTTACACTATTTTTGTTGGAACAAAACATACTTAAGATTTGTCAATTACAAACCATAATGCTACCATCACTAAAATTACGTTTTGACGACCGAACATCATTTGATCTTAAATCGTGCTAATGATATGAGTCAGTATCGTCTAAATTAGAGAAAATTACCTTTTTCCACTCCAGTGTCCAGTTCATATATTTTCGTGAAAATTCTGAAACAATTTCTTTATACTGTTTTATTAATCTCTGGTTTACACTTTGGCTTCTTCTATTTTAGACTTTTACAGTAAAATGTGAACAACGAAAGATTTAATTTGTTCTTCAGTTTCGGTTTTTGCTTCTCGTTTACAAGATTAACTGTCCTTTTTGAATTCTGTATTTCCTTTCGTAGATTTCTGAACACCATAATTTTGGCTTTTCTTAAAGAAATTACCATGTGCGTTCATAAAAATATTCCGCATTAATGTACATATCCGAAATGAAGGCTAAAACATTACAAAATCTCTGCGAATAATGATCTACAAGAAAGATTTATAGCACTGATTTCCAATTTTTTTCTGACAAAATTTTAGTAGAAAATATTTGTTTATAACGTTTAACTTTATTTATTGAATCCGTCCTATTTAGCCCTCACAATAAGTATTAAAATCTAAAACTAAATCTCTGTAAGGAGAGAATAAGTGGGTGCTCGATCCAAATAATATTGGAATACGACGCTATGAACCGAATCCTCTACGACTAGAAGATTGTTTGAATGATTCCGTAGTTTTGACGTAGGCGATTTTAGATTTCAGTTTCATTCCGCATCTCTTGGCTTCAATGTAATGCCGCCCTATAAGTTGTCTATCCAAATGAATACAAATGCATGTTACTTAATCTGTTTGAGGTAATATTATATCTTCTTCAGTTAAAAATTACGTGATAACACGTATTCTTTACTTTGTTAGCCATTTTTCCAAATATCGGATATATATATATCCAATTTGCTAGATGACTTGCGTTGGTACCTATAGGACCCCATATTTTTATATATTATAATATTTTTATGATCTGTCACGACCAAAAGTGGAACACTGAGGACCAACCTCCGTTAGGTCCACTAAGTCCAAACTCAATACTAACACTTTTACTATCATTATGTATATATATTTCATAAAAATCGGACTAGTCTTTCGGAAGTCTCAGATTTATTTCCATTTCATTTGAAATACTGTGTTTCCGCAAATTTTGATATTATTGTTACAGGTCTAAACCAAGAAGAGGGTACGACCTTCAATTCAGATTTCAGCATTCTAACAATTTTCGTGATACTAATAATTTTCATCCCAAAATGAGGTTTATAATAAATAACATAAATCTTTTTACTTTCATTTTCGAAATTTTCTGGAATTTATTTTCCAAAACTTGAGGTTGTGACAAATATCGGTCTATAAATTCTTTTTCGTAGAACCGAATTTATGGTTTTATATAATTCAAAAAAAAAGTAAAAAGTTGAGGTTTGAATTATGAACTCGACTAAGAATATGTTTTCAAAAGACAGTTACAGATATTGACATTTAAAAAAGATTTCATCAACTTAAAATCAATTCAGAAATTAATCATTCATTTGTTTGTTCCCATTAAAGTTCCATGAGCATTTAACCAGCGTGTTGCACCAAACATATTTGAAACCATAAATAAAGTTATATTCCCTTTTAATACTTAAATTATTGAATTTAATTCCCTTTAATTTAAACATAACGTGCAACAATTTAGCAAATATTTATGGTCATAAAATATTTAAATTTTTAATAAATTACAAAATTTTCAAAAGTAAATGTTTTTAATAAAAAAAAGTTAACAATTTAAATTAATTCATTTTTTTCGAAAATATTTTCTTTTGAAACTGGATTTGTTGTTATTTTCGAGCAACAAAAAAGAATTATTATCTATTTTTAATTTAAATTTTAATATTATTTAATTTGTATAATAAATTAAAAAAATTAAAAATTAAAATAAAAAAACTCATAAAATGTATCAAATTTTCATTACACTGGAACGGATAAATATTATTATTATTTAATTTCGTTATGCATTAATAGTTTATAAAATAAAATTAAATAAAATGAAATAAAATAAAATAAATGTATTGTTATTTTGTCCTACATTCATTCTTGAAATGCAAAAATTAACATTAAAATAACAAAAACAACGAGTAAAAAAATTAATTTTTTTTCTCTTTTAAAACAAATTTACATAAAATAAAAACAAATAAAAATGTTATTGTCGGTCGAGCCCGACTTTTTAATACCCTACACCACATTGTTATATGTAGATAACAGCTATGAAAATTACAAAATTATAAACGACCCTCGCATAATTTGCTTTTCTGATTAAGTGAGAATTTCATATTGTGATAAAAACATTAATGTGAAATTAATCTGTCTCGAAAGGAATTTTTCTGAATTCAGATTAATTAGGCTTCGTCTTAGTACCAAAAATAATATGCACCAAACTTTATCAAGATATCTAAAAAATTGCGAACTGTACAGTACTCACAATGTGTACATGAACAGCCAGCCGGACTAACAGACAGACAGACGAGCGGACTGACATCATTAAATCAATTCTAAAAGTCATTCTGAGCCGAACGGTACAATAAAAAGCATATCATTTTCTGCATGTTACGTATATCAGCACAAGCGCATACTACCCCAACCAACTGCAATGGTGTAGGGTATAATGAGTGAGAAAAATACAAAAATGTTATACAATAATTTGAACGGTAACTGTTGCATAATAGAGAGTAAACAAAAAAAATTTGTTTGTGTGCGTGCGAATGTTTTTCATTGCAATTTCATTAATTAAAAGTCATAAATCAATTGTATGTGAATATACAGAGATAAAGTATTACATAAGTATTTGGTTGAATACAAGTACAGAGATTAAAATTGACAGAGACTGTGTGAGTGACTTGTTTTCTGATAGATTCTTAAGGATTAAATGATATTTCGCGCACATGTTGAATTATGAAAATGTTTAACAAAAAGCAAATCATTATCCAGCACTAATGAACTCAATTTTAATAAATTTACCCAGATATCGTTGACTTATACAGCGTGGATTTTACAATCAGCATTATCATAAAACTATAACCATAAAATATACCAAATCGGACTGTTATATTCAGCTGTGCTGAGTTTTCTAGTCTTAATACAGCTCTAAAAATTGGTAAAGAAAATATTTGGTTCCCATTCTAAGTACCAATTGAACAGTATAAAAGGTGACAACTTTTCATTTTACAACACACCACCCTCATGTTTTTACCCTCCGAAATGTGGTTTTTGGGCCATAAAAGTCCTAAAGAGAAAACGACTTTAAATCGTTTATGAATGATCACTTTTCGCAGGTACTATTTGCAACCAATAATATGTTGTAGGGTATATCATCATCGGGCTTGATAGACTATAACTTTCTCACTTGTTTTAACGTGAAAGAATTAAGCAAATCTCTTAACCTTAAATTGAGCGAGATCTGTGGAAAAAAGTTATAGCCAAGAACAGACTATTAGATTTCAGATAATCATGTAATCATATAAATATTATAATTCGACTAATTACACAGTATGACCAAATCGATTGCTTGAAATAATTTTGTATCTTTTGAGCCCTTTGAGAACCCTGAATAAAATAACATATTGAAACAGCTGAGTTGATTAAGAGGAGCACAACCTTTACCCGTGCAGGGGTGTAGTCGGTGACCATCCAAAGTTGACTAATTTGGCTACGCCAAATTCTTGTAATTTAAGTCGAGATAAATTGTTTTTCCTTTTTTCTCTGATTTTTTGTGGTCTTTTTAAATTAGTGGGCCTAATAAAAATTATATTTCTTTAATAGGGAGGGAGGTCAAAAAATTCTTAACACACGTTGTTCATCAAAACTTTTAACCCAAGTATTATTTGATATTTTTTGATCAAGTTATTCTTACAAAACATGTCTGTTTAGTAAAACTTTCAAAGGTGTAAAACAAACAGTTCCTAATGTTATTAAACTGTACCGGAATAACTTGTCCGTTGAAAGAAAAAATAACTGTTTCTAAAGCAAAAAAATGGAAAGAATTTTCGAAAGTGCAACCAACACATCAGGTAGAAAAGCTGCCCGGTTCGCTCAGCGTCCGGGCTATTTGGATTAATGCGTAATTAAAAACATCCAATTCCTGCTAAAAACAGAGCCTCGAAATTGAAGTCAAGATTTCAAAAAAATAAAGAAAAATATTCCTGTTTTATATTTAGTTTCAAATGTCTCTTCGATTCAACTGGAATGATACTGACTTTTGTATGGGAAAATATGTCTTCCACCTGTAGAATTTTTTTATTCAACTTTAAGAGCGGGAGAAAGTCTAGAGATTTTCGAAAAATGTTTATAACCACTTTCACTCCAAATAAGAACTTTATGAGATATTTTGTTCTAGAGAAATTTGGATTTTATTGATCATTAAGTCTTTGTCATACCAGATTTTAATACCTTCATAAAATGACAGTTATAAAGTTGAAAATTTTACATCCTTTAATAATATTAAAAAGTTTTACATGCTCGTTATTTGCATGTAAATGTAACCTTGCATGTGTAAGTTCATTTAAACGTGTGCATGTGTGTATGTGTGTGTAGCTAAATGCACTCACCTTGTTTATTTGCTACCAAAGTATTATTTGCTGGTGTCATTTGTAAGTTTTTGATATATTGCATTGGATGGGATTGGATTGTGGTGGATTCAATGCTATATACATTAATTTATAGCATTTTGTCATAAATAACATAAATTAAAGAAATTTTGTAAACAATTTCTGCAAAAAGAAATTAAAACTCACAAATAAAGAATTTTATATTTAAAGTGAAAGTTTTCTTTCGATGTAAAAAGTTTCTCTCATTCATATCTTTTTTCGTTTTTTTACGTTCGATGGAAAAAATGTCACAATTAATAAAAACAACAACAAGATGAGATGCGTTTTCATTAGACCTTGTTGAAAGCATCACGTTTTGCAATGAACTAAGGTGGCTAATACAGTTATTTCATTATACCTAAAAATCCGTATACAACTTGAAAATGTCATAATTTTTCTCTCTTCCAATCTCTCAAATGTAGCTAGAGTATTTGGTCCAGCAACCTCCATTTAACAGATACATTTTAACACTTCTGGGTGGTGTCGCTGTAAATGTTTATTACATTTTCCTTAAACTTTGATGGTCATGGTTACAATGTTTAAGAAACCTCCTACAAGCTAAGCAACATTTCGGAGTAATTTTTGTTGCTAAATGCAAAAAAGTATGTTAGCCTCATGTTTAAAATAAAATTAAAGATGTTTTTAAACGAAGTTGTTCTATTATTATTGCAGAGAGAGTAAACTCTTTATGCTCTGAATTTTTATATTGAGAAACATGTTGCTTTACAAATTGCAATATTTTTTATCAACATGTTTCAATTTTATTTCATCAAATGCTTATATACAAACACATATGTTCTCTTTCAAATTTCTCATAATGTATAGATACATTTTCTCTCTCTTTAGAAACATTTTGCCTTGTTTTTATGTTGGCAACTTTAATTTACTAAAATACTTTATGTTGATTTCGCCATTGCAATTTTCTTGCATTTTTTATTCAGATAATTTAAAACTTTGTATTTTTAATTACTTTTTTTTTCCTTTCCCCATGTCTATCTTTGTACTGGTTGTTCAAGTAGATTTAAAATATTCTCTTTAAGTTAATCTAGACCATGTGTTTTATCTGGATTTCTATTTTTTGCTGTTGTTGCTGTATTTTTTAACATGAATTTAAAGTAATTTAAGTTTGCATATTGTTGTTTGTTGTTGAAAATGAAATTTTTAATTATTTAGTTGATGTTACGGTTTCTTCAGAGTTTCTATTTTTTCAAGTATTTTAATTGAATTTTTTTCTTTGAAAACTTTGTTGAAAGAACATTTTTTGGTTGGAAGTAGATTTTGAGGTAAAGAACATAGTTTCGAAATTGTTTATGTTTTAGGAAATTTTTGAAGAAGACAATATGAAAATTAAGAAACTAAAATATTTTGTTTTTCTAAAAGACAATATGTTTGGACTAATTATATAACACTAGAATATACACATAGAAGAAATTTGATGTAAAATTACCGTTGAACGTAGTTGATTTCAGACAATGTTACTTTTTCATTTAGTGTAAATTAAACGCTTTTAAGTTTGTGCTTTCATGTTATTTTCTAAAATTATACGACGAAAATTCTCAAATGAACTGAATTTATTGTGTAACAATAATGAATTAACATTTTTGCCAACAAAGGTTTATTTAACAGTTTTTCAGTTAATTTAACTGAAGTAAAAAATAATGTTAATCACTATGTTATTTAACAATGATTTAGTTTCAAGTTTTTTCTGTGTGTAGTTGAAGCTTATTTTGAGCTTAAAATAAACTTGGATGATCTTTGAAATAATTTCGAAATGGAAAATAATTTTTTTATTACTGAAAAATATAACGAAAAAGAGTGTAGAATTGAAGAGAAGTAGGTTAATATTAGCCAACGAAACCATTATTCATCATAACGAAAATTTTTGTAAATTTTTCGTAAATTCTTCAAATTGACGAAAAAATCGTCAATTTGGTCCAAATGACTTCCTCCAGGAACTGTTTTACTGGACAAAAAACCGGTAGTAAATTTATGGAATGCATTCAAGGATACAGTTTTGAGTTGTGTATATACCATAAAAGAGATAATAGGATACCAAGGATAATCTCATGTTAAAATAACTAATCGGGCGCTTAATGAACTGAATAGTGTTTTTTTAAGACTGTCACCAAAAGCTGCTGGTATGTGTGTAGGCAGGCAGGGGTGTATTAGTGTTATGTATGTTAATAAATATTGTAACTTCACATGATGAGTTTTGGTAGTTTTTTATTTTCCCGATTTAGCACTTAAATTAAGGTTATTTTTACCAAATCCCGTAGTCACCAAGAAGTGATCAGGTGAGTGCAAACGTGTCTTTAAGCTTATACTTTTAAGTTTGAGAATTATGGTATTTTGGGACGATTCCTTTCAAAACAAATCCTGTCTCCTTAAGATACCTGTAGCAACTGTTAGTCACATACAATATTTTTATTATCTCTCTACGTTTCACCTGGATTAAACGTATTAGGGTTTATAACCAGACTGTATCCCAACGGAATTTGATTGTTATTGTATTAATACTAAACGAATGTGACGAAGGGTAAAACCGATTCGTCATTATAAATTGTTATATTTAAGATTAACCAGGAAATTTAAAATATGCAAAACATTGCAACATAGAAAATTTATTTCAAATCAACTGAAATTGCTCTATTCAGCTATGACGAATCTTCGATATCCTCCACAACAAATGCGTGTGTAGTAAATACAGTATGTTTCGTTTTGTACAAAACACACTCCCATATATACTTACAAACGCATACAATGCAAACGCAACGTTTTCTTAAATACAACACAGGAAGATATGTGTCATAAATTTGCTAATATTTTCGGCTTTAACTTATTTTTCTACTGAACCGATTTTGAAAATTTTTAGAACAGTACTGAAATAGAAATTACTTATTATTATGTCAAGTTTTTATACTAATCCCAAGATTTATAACTGAAAATTTTACGAAAGATTTTAGCTTCAATTTAAAGGTTGCACAGATATCGGTCTATATATTTTAATACACTGAATCGATTTTGCTGGTCTTAAGTTTATTACACAACTAATTAGAAATACTCAATTTTCAAGGAGCTCTGTCAATTATTGTCGATATGAGTGTGACAAAAACAGAAAACGGAACTATAATAAAAAGTCTTAGATTTTGATTTGATTAAATATTATATGTTAATTTTTAGATGATCTTGTTTTGGCATTATATACGGAATGAAAATTATATTAATAGAAACATGGGCTTTTAAGATTGTAGTCACCTTCCGTAAATGTTGCTTAGGTTTCGAACAATATTCTAAAATAACTTTTTTAAAGTTATTTTAAATTTTACAAGATATACAACTCATTAGCCCATCTGTAATACCCTTCACCAAATGTATATATACATATATGTGTTTTCTGTAAGGTAGACACATACACTCTAACAAAATATATACACATACACAATAATAACAATCCATTATATATAAAAGAATGGATGTACGGATATGGACGGATTTTGATGATTCTTTTTGATGATTGTAACCATAAGTCATATTTAAATTTTATTTGAATCTGATAACTTGTTTCCGAAAAATTTAACAAAAGTTTTTTTATCTGAATATCGAGATTTTCTCAGATATCGGTCTACAATTTTCCTGTTACTTAACCGATATTTTTAATTGACCCAAGCCCAAACTAATACATATTTATCGAACTACATAACAATTTTAACACCCTCTTAATTAAGTAAACCTATAAAATTCAATGTAAACAACAACATCAATAATAAAAAAGATTTATTTACATTAATTTACTTATTGCAACTTAATTTATTTTAGAAAAATTTTTATAGAAACAAAAAACAACAACAACAGCATTTTCATTTCACTTTAAAAGTTTTTTTTATTTTTATTTTAGTAAAAACATTTTACGCTTTTCCTTTTTCCACCATATACTGTTTAGTTATTGTTGTTGTCGCTGTTGTACTCTGCAGTAACAATTAAAATTAAATTAGTTTTCGTTATTTGCAACATGTTGCTGCAAGACGAAAAGAAAAAAAAAAAAAGACACAAACTAAAACAAACGTATATTCTTCATTAAATTATCTACTTTTTATAGCGACAATAAAAAATAATATAGATGTTTATGTATACATGTGAGTGTATATGTATGTGTGTAGATATGTATTTAAATATTAAATTTAAAAGTTTGTGATTTTTGTTTATAAATAAATTATTTAAATATTACAATATTTACAACTTTTTAAATGTTTTTATAATAAAAGTTGTGTAAGTTTAATTTTTTTCTTCCCTTTCGAATAAAACAAAATGTAAACATGAGTATATTTTACACACTCTGTGTGTAAACTTAAAATAACAAGGGAACAAAATTAAAGTAAAATATTATACAGAAAGTAGAAGAACAACAAAATTACAACAAAAAACCAAATAAATGTAGATGTATATACGTATACATAGATGTAAGTAAAGTATATAGATGGGTGACCTATTAAAATATGCATGATGATAATGATGTTGATGGTTTTTCTGATGTTGGTGATATTTTCATATTATATCAGCAGCTTTATAACAGTGTGAATGTGTATGTATGTGTGTGCGTGTATATTTACATTAAAATTTTTCAATATATGAGAAAAACGAGTATAAAAAATAAGTATCATTATCTATAAGAAAACAGTGTGACACTTAATAGAAGAACATTATTTAAAAAAAATATAATTAAAACTTAAATAACAAGAGTGCTAAAGTTGCATGCATGACCTCTGACCTTTTTTATTTTAGCTTATTGTAATTAACTTATGATTATTTGTTGCTCGTTTTCATAACACAAAATAGTACTTGAGCTTAATGGTTGTCTCAACCTTAATTTAATTTTGTCATTCCGAGAATAACGCTTTTAGGATACTTAAAATAATATATCTATTCTGGGAAAAAATGGTACACAATCTCAGCTACATTATTTACTTCCTTATTATATCTTCCTTTACCTGGCATAGTTAGTAAAGGTTAATTATATAAAATATTTTTGTGTCCATTGGAAACATTATCACGAATATACAAGTATTAAAAATTCAATGAAATTTATCCAAATTGTATACCGTTTTCTTAAGAATTAATAGTCGCTAAAGACAAACTACATAAAACCCTACACTATGATGCAGATAATATAAAAATTTATATATAAATTTTCACCAAATATTTCAAGTTTTTACAAAAAATTAAAATTTTTAATAAAAAAATTAAATTTTTTACTCAATTTTTCAATAAAAATTAATTTTATTTTTTTGCTAAAATTTAATTTTTCACTAAAAATTTAATTCTTCACCAAAAATTTTAATTTTTCACTAAAAATTTAATTTTTCATAAAAAATTGAATTTTTCACTAAAAATTTAATTTTTCACTAAAAATTGAATTTTTCATAAAAAATTTAATTTCACTAAAAATTTAATTCTTCACCAAAAATTTAATTTTTCACTAAAAATTTAATTTTTCACTAAAAATTTAATTTTCATAAAAAATTTAATTTTCACTAAAATTTAATTTTTCATTAAAAAATTTAATTTTTTCACTAAAAATTTAATTTTCAATAAAAATTTAATTTTTCATAAAAAATTGAATTTTTCATAAAAATTGAATTTTCATAAAAATTGAATTTTTCATAAAAATTGAATTTTCACTAAAAATGAATTTTTGCATAAAAAATTGAATTTTCATAAAAAATTGAATTTTCACTAAAAATTGAATTTTTCATAAAAAATTGAATTTTTCATAAAAAATTGAATTTTTCACTAAAAATTGAATTTTTCATAAAAAATTGAATTTTCATAAAAAATTGAATTTTTCATAAAAAATTGAATTTTTCATTAAAAATTGAATTTTTCATAAAAAAATGAATTTTTCACTAAAAATTGAATTTTTCACTAAAAATTGAATTTTTCATAAAAAATTTAATTTTTCACTAAAAATTGAATTTTTCATAAAAAATTTAATTTTCACTAAAAATTTAATTCTTCACCAAAAATTTATTTTTTCACTAAAAATTTAATTTTTCATAAAAAATTTAATTTTTCACTAAAAATTTAATTTTTCATAAAAATTTAATTTTTCACTAAAAATTTAATTTTTCATAAAAAATTTAATTTTTCACTAAAAATTTAATTTTTCTTAAAAAATTTAATTTTCACTAAAAATTGAATTTTTCATAAAAAATTTAATTTTTCACTAAAAATTGAATTTTTCATAAAAAATTTAATTTTTCACTAAAAATTGAATTTTTCATAAAAAATTTAATTTTTCACTAAAAATTGAATTTTTCATAAAAAATTTAATTTTTCACTAAAAATTGAATTTTTCATAAAAAATTTAATTTTTCACTAAAAATTGAATTTTTCATAAAAAATTTAATTTTTCACTAAAAATTGAATTTTTCATAAAAAATTTAATTTTTCACTAAAAATTTAATTTTTCATAAAAATTGAATTTTTCATAAAAATTGAATTTTTCACTAAAAATTGAATTTTTCATAAAAAATTGAATTTTTCACTAAAAATTGAATTTTTCATAAAAAATTGAATTTTTCACTAAAAATTGAATTTTTCACTAAAAATTGAATTTTTCATAAAAATTTAATTTTCACTAAAATTGAATTTTTCATAAAAATTTAATTTTTCACTAAAAATTGAATTTTTCATAAAAAATTTAATTTTTCACTAAAAATTGAATTTTTCATAAAAAATTTAATTTTTCACTAAAAATTGAATTTTTCATAAAAAATTTAATTTTTCACTAAAAATTTAATTTTTCATAAAAAAATTAATTTTTCACTAAAAATTTAATTTTTCATAAAAAAATTAATTTTTCACTAAAAAATTAATTTTCATTAAAAATTGGATTTTTCACTAAAAAATGGAATTTTGCTTAACACTTTTTTTTAATGAGAATTTTTTTTTTTAAATTATTTTCTTACTAAAGATTCAATTTTCCACTAAAAATTTGAGTTTTCACTTAAATAAAATTATAAAAATTTCGATGTTTGAACATTTTGTATTCCTTATTTTCGATCACCCTGTGATATTCGTTAGTGTCTACATATTAAATAAAAATATTTTAAATCAGTATTTCATACTTTATTATTCATTTCGTATATGCAACACATACCTGATATTTGTTTATCATTATATATACTCATTTCACTACCATATTACTGTTTAAAGCTGCCAATATTAAACAGGGTTCCACAAGAATAATAAAGACTAGAAGAAAGAACAAAGAAATATAATAATATTAAAAAAAAATAATTAAAAACATAAAATTAAAGAAAGCGAATCAGACAAGTTTTAACTGAAATCAAAATACTATTTGATTCCCTGTCAATTACTAAAATTATATTTTTACCCTTTTAAGAACTTTTTCAATGGGTATTTTCCCACAAGCTTCTTATTTTTTAAGTTTTACTCTACACAAATATAAGTGATCAACGGGGAGATATTAAGTTGAATATCTTGTGGTAATAAAAAATACCCTTAAAAACTATGTACTTCTGATTTTATAAAATAAACTGAAATAAAGATTAACTGAGTGATGTCTGTTCCTTCGTCTGTCGATCATTCTCATTGTTATGGAAATTCAATAAAAATTCTCTATACTATTTGTTATTATCCTAAACAGTTGGATATTTAACACTAACAAGATCAGTTCTATAAAAAGAAAGTGCCTCCGATATCTGAGGCAACCGCTAATTCAAGTCAAAAACTAATTATTTTATTGGAAAATAAAGAAGTTTAATTTCCTGACTTTATGTATCCCACTATGACATCTTAAATTTTAGAAAATCGGTTTCGGCTGAGGGTACTTTTGGTGCAGCATATTCCTACTAAAAATTTTATTACGTGTTTCATATTTGTGGTGAAGGCATTTAAGCAATCAATATTTTTTCTTTAATTTCTTTTAAGATGATTGACATGACAAGAATGAGAAGAAAAAAACAACAACAACAATTTATAACGTAAAGAGTTTTTACGGCATTAAAAAATAGGAAATATATTGGAGGGTAAAATTAAATACAAACAAAACCAGGAAGGACGAAAAGAAATTGCGTTACAAATATCTCAAATACCAAAAAACAGCCGAAGGTTAAATGAAAATCTTACGGGAAAAATTAATGTTTTTTTTTGAAGAATTGCGGAAAAATTCAACAAAAACTGTTTCATGATTTTATACATAGAATTTCCGTTACTTTTCCTTTTTTCACTATTCAGACAAATCATTAAAAAGTCATATTCTGCAACTGATTTCTCTCTCTCTCCCCCTTTATGAATGAAAATTTAAATAATATTTAACAAACTGCAAAATATGAAAAATGAATATTTTTCTCTCTCAAAAAGAAAAAAATCAGGGAATAAAATTCACCAAATGGCCGTAACCAGGAAAAATATAAAAGAAGTTCTTAATCATTTTCTGATTAATTACAAAACGAAAATCCTTAAAAAAGGGGAAGAAATAATAATTGTTATTCAATGGAAATAAATTTAAAAAATCCTTATAGATACATTCATCTATAATAAAAAAAATGTTCCTTTAATTTCTTTATTGCGTATGATAATTATTAAATGACGTAAAACAATAATTATTTGCTATAATTTAGGAGAAAAATTGAGTTTCGTAAATTTTTCCTACGGGTTCATAACATAAATAAAATAATTTTTAGTCATTAATTTGTGTGGGAGATAATTTTGTAGTGGAATGGAAAAGAAAAAAAGAAGTAATAATTAGAAGTGATGCCATATGATTGTGACAAGTTTTCAGGTACAAAAAATATCTTCCAAAATTTTTTTTCTGCAAAATCAACTGAAACATTTTCTTAAGAAAGTGGTTTGAACCAAATTAAAATTCTGACTGTAATAGTTCTTTAAATATTCTTTAATAATTTTTAATTTGTATAAGGTTAACTCTTCCCCTGATCCTACCCAACATATATTTTTTAAAAAAGCAGTCTAGTCGTAACATGGTTGTCACAAAATTGTATAACTCTTGCTGTAAGATTTTAATTGATATTTGATAACCAATGATAAGTTCATATAGACGCCAGCCCATTCCGCGATTCTACCCATCCAATATTTTTACCAGTAAAGCTATATCATAAGCAGCTTGATTGCTAAAATATTTTCAAGACTTTCGCTGCAATAATTATTAGATCCTATCCAGGCTATATTTTTGGCAGTGAAGCATTATTTTTACAAAAGTTCAAGCCTTTCGCTGCAATAGTTCATTAGATATTTTATATAAAAATTTATTTGTGTGGGGGTATCCCTCCCTTAGACCTATCCATTCTATATTCTTTCAGTAGCATTATTGTCACAAAATTTCAAGACTCTCGCTGTAAGATACTCATAAAATTACTTTTGCTTTATATAAATGCTACCTCTCGCCCTGACCTTATTCGCCCTATATTTTTCTTAATAAAGTTTTTTGAAGTAGCAAAAATACTACACATGTTTAACAACGGCCGCTGTTTTTCGTTCCTTAGATATTCAGTAAATTAGGGGGTAACTCTCCCCTTAGTCCTATTAAAAAAGTGATAACCTACACTTTCTTTCAGTTATGCAGAAAAACACTGTGAAAATTTTAATAAAATGGGCTCAGTCGTTAGATGCGCCCCTGACCAGATAGTGTTAATGATATCTACCAAATGAAGTCAGAACTCGAACGGTTTAAAATTTACAGATTTGTTTCAAAAAAAAAAAAAATCGATTTGAACACACTGTGGTACATATTTAAAGCGTATACGCAATATAAGTAATTTACTAATACAACTCATACGCTCCATATGTATGTATGTATGTATGTATGTATGTATGTATGTATGTATGTATGTATATATGTATGTATATATGTATGTATGCTATAATAACAAACAAGTAAAAACGGCATATTCGTCTAAACCAAGTTCATAATACCCTCCATAGACACTTCAACAACAACATTTAGATAGACGCATACAATAACACACCTTATACACATACACATTAATAATATTAATAACATTTTATATACATAAAGGGAAATTTTATATTTTTTAACTATAATTTTTCTTCTTTTATATAGTTTTATTTATAGTTCTTGGAACAGTAATGAGGTCTAATTGGCTATAAATTATAGCTTAATTTTATTTTAATCAGATAACTAGTTTTCGAAAATATTGCAAAGGTTTCTGTCTGAATTTTGTTTTAGATATCGGTTATTAACTTCCTTGTTAGTGGACAGGTTTTGTTAGTTTTAAATATCAAATTGCTTAAGGAAATAATAAACAAACTGGCTAAATTTTATGTGATCCGGATTATTAATGTGACCGTTAGAATAACTTCAAGAGTCAAACGGACAGGGGGCCATGTCTGAATTGTCTCGGATATTGAAAAAGTGTAAAAGACTTAAAGGAGTCTTAGACAATGCCATCTTGGTGTCATTGCAATAACATTTTTCGCTCTAAAATATTAACTTTATAAAAATTTTCAATAAAATATCTTCATTGCAAATAACATATTTTCACAACTTAATGAAGAAAATTCCTTTGTGGATTTTAAAAGTTTTTTTTTTTTTTGTTAATCCCCTTCGATTGTGGTCTACAAACAGCTATAGAATTTACTTTTAAACCTCTTATTTGATTACATTTATATTTTGTGATTTTACAAATCAATTCAATTGTTCTTTATATTTTATGTTTGTTGATTTTTATTTCATACTTTAATTCTACATCAAAAATTGTGTATTCTTTATATGTATCATGATTGCACGACACATATACACACACACACACGTGTTAGCAAAACAAGCGTAAATGTCAGTAAAAGATATTGATTGAATTTGTTAAATCAAGCACAAAATATAATTGATAGAAAAAAAATATATTTTTTCAAAATCCTTGCAAGAGGATTCATTTAAAAGTATTGACATGATTTTGATATTTTATTTGTAAAGAATCGTGAAAAACCTGAGTGGAATAAATGTAATATTTTTCGAAAAACTGTAATATTTTAGAAAAGAATTGAGGTTTCTAAACAATTTAAAATTGATTATATATTTTAGTGAAAGTAAAAAAAAAGAATTATTTTTAAGACATAAAATTTGTCCAAATAATTTAACTTTTTTTCCATGTAAAATAATTATAGTTATTCTCGGAAATATGAATCCCATTTACCCTCATAGAGTATCCAATGTCAATGTATCTCACAAATTCTGTATTAAATTGTAAAAATCTTTTATTATCCTCTTTTTTCTACTAAAACTTTCTATTGTTAAATGTGAAATTTTATTAAAACTAATCCCTGTTCTAAGTCTTAAAAATCCATACAATGCAACAAAACTGTCGAAATGTATTTACGTAGTAAATTTTATGAAAAAGTATGCAAAACTATACGCATATTTAAACCACAAAGATGTAAAAATTCTCCAACGCATGAACGCTTTCATAAGCATGAAGTTGTACTTGACATGGTCATAAAAAAGAAACAAAGAGAACAAAATACCAACAACTGCATAGTCAACTATTATGACATTCATATTTTAGTAGTCATACCGAAAGTTTCAGGAGAAATTTACAACTGTAGCCACTGCTACGGTAACAATCATCATCCGTATTAGCTCGTGTGTATACGAGTAAATAAATAAAAGAGCAGACATACATTCAGTTTTACGTTAATAAAATTTCACATACTATGTGCGATTACAGTGGGAGACAAAAAATTTCTTACTTCTGTTGAACGTTTTCCCAAAAAATAATCTTTTTAGTATAGCTTTTTCTAGTTCAAAGATATAGTTATTATTAAACGTAGTGTATTTTACAAAGTCTATTGTTTTTAGTATAAGAAGAATTTTTTTTGCTTAACCCATCGTCCTTAGTGTAATTTATAATATTCTACTAAAGACTTATATGAAGACTGTGTCGTCGGTATAAAACGTAGCTTGCTTACTAAAGACCAAGTCTTTAGTATAAGACGTAGTCTATTTACTAAAGACCATGTCTTTAGTATAAGACGTAGTCTATTTACTAAAGACCATGTCTTTAGTATAAAACGTAGTCTATTTACTAAAGACCATGTCTTTAGTATAAAACGTAGTCTATTTACTAAAGACCATGTCTTTAGTATAAGACGTAGTCTATTTACTAAAGACCATGTCTTTAGTATAAGACGTAGTCTATTTACTAAAGACCATGTCTTTAGTATAAGACGTAGTCTATTTACTAAAGACCAAGTCTTTAGTATAAGACGTAGTCTATTTACTAAAGACCAAGTCTTTAGTATAAGACGTAGTCTATTTACTAAAGACCAAGTCTTTAGTATAAAACGTAGTCTATTTACTAAAGACCAAGTCTTTAGTATAAGACGTAGTCTATTTACTAAAGACCAAGTCTTTAGTATAAGACGTAGTCTATTTACTAAAGACCAAGTCTTTAGTATAAGACGTAGTCTATTTACTAAAGACCAAGTCTTTAGTATAAGACGTAGTCTATTTACTAAAGACCAAGTCTTTAGTATAAGACGTAGTCTATTTACTAAAGACCAAGTCTTTAGTATAAGACGTAGTCTATTTACTAAAGACCAAGTCTTTAGTATAAGACGTAGTCTATTTACTAAAGACCAAGTCTTTAGTATAAGACGTAGTCTATTTACTAAAGACCAAGTCTTTAGTATAAGACGTAGTCTATTTACTAAAGACCAAGTCTTTAGTATAAGACGTAGTCTATTTACTAAAGATCAAGTCTTTAGTATAAGACGTAGTCTATTTACTAAAGACCAGTCTTTAGTATAAGACGTAGTCTATTTACTAAAGACCAAGTCTTTAGTATAAGACGTAGTCTATTTACTAAAGACCAAGTCTTTAGTATAAGACGTAGTCTATTTACTAAAGACCAAGTCTTTAGTATAAGACGTAGTCTATTTACTAAAGACCAAGTCTTTAGTATAAGACGTAGTCTATTTACTAAAGACCAAGTCTTTAGTATAAGACGTAGTCTATTTACTAAAGATCAAGTCTTTAGTATAAGACGTAGTCTATTTGCTAAAGATCAAGTCTTTAGTATAAGACGTAGTCTATTTACTAAAGATCAAGTCTTTAGTATAAGACTTAGTCTATTTACTAAAGATCAAGTCTTTAGTATAAGACGTAGTCTATACTACATGGTCTACTAAAGACCATGTCTTTAGTATAAAACGTAGTCTATTTTCTAAAGACCAAGTCTTTAGTATAAAACGTAGTCTATTTACTAAAGACCAAGTCTTTATTATAAGACGTAGTATATTTACTAAAGACCAAGTCTTTAGTATAAGGCGCAGTCTATTTACTAAAGCCCAAGCTTTTAGTATGAGACGTAGCTTTTATACTATAGATTGAGTATTTATTAATCTTTTGTGTTAAATGTAGTCTTTGAAAGTAAACTAAAACTAAAAACTGGTAGTCCTCGTTATATGATGTAGTTTTAAAAGATATGACGTGGTCTTACGGAACCTTCAAATTGTGTTAGATTTGAAATTGTATTTATCTAAGCTTAAAATGTAGTCTTCATGAACTTTTACTCTTTACTGTTATTATAACCTAAAAGTACTACTTGTAAAATACTAACTCAAAAACACACTCACACACATACTCACATAACACATTAACTAAGTCACAATGTTAGTGGGTTTTGAAATGAAAGTGTACTGTTCTAAAATGGTAGTTGCTCAGTCATTTATACACAGTAGTGGATCAAAATTTAAAATCAAGTATTAAAATGCAACAACCAACTTTTTCCTGTGAACTTTATTTAGAGAACATAAAAAGCGAAATATAAAAAGCTTTTCTTCATTTTTTTTATTTCAGAACACAATTCAGACAAACAAATATAATCCAATGCAAATGTATACATTTTTTTAATAAAATATTTATGTTTAAACAAAAATCTCCTAAAGTATTTTTTATAAATAAAATAAAAGTTAAAATATGTACAAAACTTAAAATATATGTCATTGCAGGTTCTCGGTTTGTTGCTCTAACTGAGATGAAATATTGAGAATCATGTAAAAACTGTTGCCAGATTTGACGATTTATCGTAATTTAGACGATTTTAAAGGCCAAAATGGCATTATACTGAATTGACGATTTAAATCAGCTGAGTGCTTGACAACAGATTTTGTGGAATTATGTTTGACCGGTAGGGCTTTTAAATGCAATAATAAAAATTGTTCAAAAATCTTTATAAAGGAAAGAATTCCTGTTGGAGCAGAGACGATTTGGCAACTAAGAATTCCAATTAATTTAATGGATTAAATTGTGATTTTCTGGTTGCCTCAATTCCAAAAATAATTACCCAAAATCATTATAATAACGACTTTTTTTTAATTATATTACACTGAACCAAAAAAGATAGTAAATATAATGAAAAGGGGAATTGGAATTGGAGAAAATTAGGTTAAATGTCAGCCAACGAAACCTTTATTCATCATAAAGACAAATTTTGTTAATGTTTCATAAATTCTTCAAATTCATAAAAAATTTCAAAATGACTATTTGAATTGGTTAATAAAAATGGATTTAATTTGAATAAATATTATTCCATTTGAATAATAAATAGTTCCAATTGACAAAAATAAATTCTTTATATTGATGAATATTATTCAACTTTAATAACATTTTTAAGTTAAATTTACGAAATTTTATTTAATTATTTTAATATATTATTGCATAAAATTAAGGACCAAGAGAAGAAGGTGTCCTTCCATACAGCGCAAATATCGGTTATAAAATATCTTAAGATCTGTAACAGCAGGAATTTTAAAATTTGGTCCCAATGATTTCTCAAGGAACTGTTTACTGAAAATATGTGAGACGGATAAGATTAGAGGAGAAGTAACCCTCGTAGCAAAAATTGATAAATGAATATCTACAGATCGATTACAGTCAGAATTTGGTCCCAATCGGGTTCTATTTCTGATGAAAAGTTACTTAAATGTTTGTTGATCAGCTGATTTTCTATTCGAATTATGCCAAAAAAAAAAAAAAAAAATATGCCAAATATTCTTTAAATTTCAATCGCATTAATTAAAATGTTCTACAAAATATTTTCCTTTTTATATTTACATATTTAGTTTAAATTTTTGCCATATTAAATTTTATATTACAAAGAAAATATACAAAATTATTTGACTTTTTGACGAAAAAAAATATTTAAATAAACAAAAATCTTGTTCAAATTAACTTAATTTTATTAATTTTACCTACGAAGAGTTACTACTGTTTTTACTAAATATCTGTTGATGTAACATATTTTTTGTTTTTTTTTTTTTTTTTTTTTTTTTAACGAAATTTTATTTAATTAAATATTTTTTACAAAAAATTTTTTTGATTAAATTTTTTAAAACATTTGAAGAAAATTCATTAATTTTAAGGAAAATTATGTGAATTAGAATAAAAATCTGTTTAACGCCTTTTTTAAAGTTCTACGTAAATGTTTCGTTAATATTACCTACGACATTTGGTTCAGTGTAATAAATCAGTTTTTTTTTTTTTTGAAATCTGGCGATCTGATCAGATTTATCTGGTAACTATGCATCAGACTATAAAATATCTCTTTTAATTTATAATAAATATATGTGAGATAGATTTCTACACGTTTTTGTGTGACAGTTTCATCTGCTTATTTTTTGTGTTTCATTGACTCTTAGAAAAGCTCTACTGAGCTTTACCTTTAAGTGGCTTAAATAAAAGTAAAAAATACTTTTTCATTTTTCGTTTATCCCTTTCAAAGAAAACCATTGTCGATTTAATTATTTCTAAATAAATTAAAACTAAAAGTCACCGCGTGCTCCGAATTTAATTAAAACGTTTCAAAAAGTTGACTAAATTTCTGTGTGTTGCATTTGGGACTCAATGGGAGACAAATAAATGAATTTTCATCTATTTAATGAAAATGCATAAAATAAAGTGAATTTTGGAAATAAACAAATATAATGAAATTTAAACAACTCTTTTTTTTTGGTTTGGATGTAAATACTATAGAAAATAGAATAATTTTGAATAATATACATAATTTTGGAGCATAGAAATTTAAGGATAATAGCTGGATTATGTTAGAGGAAGAAGAGTTTGAGTTGGCTTTACAGACAAGGTTTAAACTTCAAAGACAAGTATTTCGTGTCTATGGAAACTCTAAAAAATGAGTATTCACAATATCTCAGAAAATATTAAGTGAAATGTCATTTGATAAAATAATTTAATACAGAAGAAAATTTTGAATTTCGCTCTAAATTTGAATAATTCTTATTTTAATAACTGAAATTTCATGCATGAATATTTTTGATTCGGGAAGTGGATATCTAAAGCTGGTCACCTCTAGTGCGAATAGTTTTTAGTCGCCATAATTTTTTTATGATTTGACTGAAAAAAAGGACAATTATATGGTCTTTATAATTTGAGAATTATATGTGACCCATTTTTGGACATGTTTTTTTTTTGTGTTTCGAAATTTGTACTCTCTGTTTAGTTAAAAAAATTAAAATTTTGCAATTTATATAAAAAACTTAATATTTTTCGCTAAACTGGACAATTTTTCACTGGACTATACATTTGTATACCCTCCACCACCACAAGTGCTTAAAAGTTCATATGCCCAACTTTATCATTCAATGTACAACACCAAGATGGAATCATCCAAGACCCCATAAAGCATATATTCTTGTATTAATCAAAATCTGAGTTGATTTATCTATGCCTGTCTGCCTGTTCGTCCATTTGATTTTGGAATGTTTACATTTTTATTAATGGTAATGAATGTCAGTGAAATTTGACAAAAAATTTTATCATTGTCCTACGTATATGTGATTGTGGTGGAGGGTATTGAGTATTCGTTACTTTTCAAAAAAAATGTCTTAAGTCTTTTCTTAGGAGAAAAATTTTCAAAACAAAAATGGTCAAAAACGTACCTTGATTATATAACTACATGTATTTGCCTTGTGAGCAATTTACTGAAAAAATTATAACAAGTTTTCCATGTGTGTGAAGATAAATATACTGAGTTAAATGTGTTTTGACGTAGCACGTTACGTTATAACGTATTTAACTGTGAAAATATATATGTTTAAGAATCTAAAAAATACTTTAAAAATCAACATTTAATACAGATTTTTTTCTTTGAAGGATCTTAGCTATTGTGACCTACTGGGACCATCGCATCTAATCCTAACATATGGAGAATGTTTTGCAGGATAGTGACCTTCCAGCCTATAAATAGGAACCCCATTTTGGTGGGACATTTGAAATAATGGACGGATTTTAACTAATTTAAATAGGCCAAAATAATACTTTGTGCCAAAATACATTTAGATATATTCAAAACTACAGCCTAAGCTTTGATCACAAGGTTAACAGATTGATAAAGTTAAATTTTATATGGACAAATATGTTTAAATCCACTTAGGAAACTATTCTCAGTAGAATGGTCGAAACGGATGTGGCATTATTTTTTTGGTCCGTTTTAAACATCTGAACAAACGCAGACCATCTGTGGTAGTGTAGGATATAACATGGGCTCAGTGTTGTTCTAATTTATTATCTCTGAAACCATAAGAGATGTATTGTATAGGTAAGAATGTGTGTTGTCAAGGTTTACAAGGACCATCTATAAACAAAATTTATTTTGTCTCATATCATAATTTAATTTTTGTTAAATTATCAAAAAATTGCATAAATGAGGGAGGGCCGTACGCTATCCCCTTCATGAGTTGTGAGCCCATAATGCTCTAAGTCAACTCGAAGAAACATTAGTTACAACCATGTTACATTTAATGTGATAATTGGTGCTTCCGAACTTAAATCATTTATTAATTCTTTTTCTTTTTAAATATTTGGATCACAAGATATGAACTCATTTTGGAATATTTGGTTAAAATTAATGAGCTTTTTTCTGTTAAATAAGTTTCTTTTTTAATTATGATTATTCTCATTTGTATTATTATTATTAAAATATATCAAATTTCATTTATGATTTCTTAATCTTGAAAGTTCTTTTTATATTTTCAATTACCTTTTCTTTCAATTTGAGTGACATAATCTAGCTGTTGCCTTTAAGTATTCCAAATAATAATTTTCTTACGAAACTGTTCTTTTTTCCATTCAATGACATTAATCACTATTTTTCTGTCATTATATCCTACACTAAGATTGAGACATTTAATACATGTATTTGTAAAGTACAAAATAAATTATCTAAATGTAAAAAGATTGATATTTACAGCTCTCAAATTTGGACCATCTCAAAAGTAGTTATGGACCAATGTTTGAGATAACCTTAGAAATAAGCCCAAAATCGTTTGTGTCGTCTTTCATTTTTGCGCTTGTTTAGTAGTTTATTTGAAACGTATGTAACATAATGTTATTCTTATATTACAAATGTAAGCATTAGAGTGTATTAAAGATTCGGTTATGTCCAATACTTATTATTGCATTCTCACTTGTTTTTCTTTATATTTAAACTTAAAAACATTTTGACAACTTTAATCTCCGCCAGCTGCAATTTTATTTCAATTACGAGCATTTTCTCCTTTAAATGTCATTTTTGCCTTTGGCTTCAAAATGTTCATTATAATTATATTATACTTGTAATCAGAACAACATACATACATGCATACATATACATGTATAGTAATATCTTTTATTGTCATCACAATTATTCTCTTTATTTTATTTATTAAAAGAAAAAAGAATACAAAGGAAAAAGTATTCTTTTTTCTTTTAATAAATAAAATAATTAATTGCTAAAAATAGTTTCTTTTTTAATTAAATATTTTTTATTATTTATTATAAAATCTTCCTTCTCCCTCTCTCGTTTTATTTTTATTTATGTTGGTTACCATCTATTGTGTCATTGTCATTGCAGTTTTCACGTCTTTTCAAGACCTGAAAAAAACGTCTTTTGCAGGCAAAATGACTGAGAAATGACAAAAAAAAATTGAAATAAAAAAGAATTCAATGAAATTTCTTTCAATTATGACAAACAAATTGTATACAAGAAATTTAAGTGTCTAGTTAACGTTGCATTTTCCTTCTTTTTGTAATATCAAGGAAATATCTCGGTGGTTAATGATTCAAATAAAGAGTTGAATGCTTCAAAATACAGTGCGGCAGAATACGAAAAATTTTAACTTAATTGTTTTTGCGAAAAGCTAAAAATAAACAAAACTCTTCACAAATACTTAAGTTTTTACTAAAAAAATACAAATTTTCATTAGAACTTCTTACAGATTTCACCAACAATTTAAATTTTTTTAAATTTCAAATTTTCGAAGAGAAAAATTTTTGAAGAAAATTTCATTTTTTATTGAAAATTGAAATTTTTCATTAAATAGAAATTAAATTTTCGATATAAATTTTTTTGGACCCAAAGGCGGTCAAAATTTCCCAAAAAGTTCTTAGTATGACAAGCACTATGCCGATGCGGCAAAAGAAGCCAATCATTTCTTACAACGTCAAGTCTGCTTCCATTCATAAGACTTTATAATGTGTCCAAAAATAAATTTTTCAAAAATAAATTTTTAAATTAAATTTTTTTTTTACTAAAATTCAGTTTTTTTATAATAAGTTTTTATTTAGATAACTAAATTGTTTCACATTTCACTAACAAAAATATTTCAATTAAATTTTAATTTTCGACAAAAAATTATACGTATATCGCAGATGCATACAATCGAATAAGAACCATTTCCTCTTCATCCATCCGTCCATATGACTGGTTTCAATTTTGAAACCTCATGACATTTAAATTAAATTTCACATTTGGCCCACAGAGGCCATGGAAACTTATGATGGTTGGCCTTACATTTCACTAAGCTCCATACAAATGTATTCCCGGAAAGGAGTTTTTTTGACAAATTTTGAAAATCAAACCTTATGGTACAGTTCTCAGGTAACCCCATAAATATTATGATAATAATTCAATGAGTTTCAAATTTTTATAAAAATCCGACCAGCGGATTAAAAATTAAAAAAATATTTGATTCCGTCCCATTGTGCAAAGCAAAGCTTCATTTTGTGTTGTGTATTTTTTCATAAACTTTAAATACCGCATAAGGATTTTTTGTTAATAATTTTTTTTACAATTTGTCATTGTAAATATTACTTTGTAATGAATTGTACATACACTGTTTCCCAAAATGTAAAGATTTAAATATTTTCCATAATGAAACTTAATTAAAATACAATTTTATTCAAGTTTAAATAATTCTTAAAATATTCTTTCAATTACGCTGTTTAATGGTGTCTTTTATAGACATTAAAAAGGTCTAATGAGAAAAAATTACATACAATACAATACAGTACAACAACACAATTCAATACAACACAATACAAACTTATAAAATTAAAGTAAAAATATTTTGTTTGAGTTTTGGATGTATGAATGTATGCGTGCAGCTGCGACAATGGTTGAAATGATGATAAAGAGAGCAGAGGTAAGAAGGGAGGTAGAAGTATCTTTTTATGGTAATGAAAATTAAATTTCAACGAATTTTCTCATAAAATCCAGTTAATGCGACAACATGAAAACCATGCTGCCACACAATAGTACAATTATACAAAAAACACTTACACAAACATACACTCAACATGCTGTGACATAATTACGACAACAACAAGAACATTGCCGCAAAATCTTCAATGTTAACAACATAACCAATACACACACACAAACATACACAATACAATACTTATTCATATAACAAAACCAACATCAGTAGCACACAAAAAATTGGCAACGGACAGACAGACGGACAAAAATTACAAGCTAAAGGATGTACTTGGAACATTTAAATTCAATGGAGAATCATTTCAGGAGCAAAAACAAAGTTCTTCTACAACAAAAAAAAAAACAAAAATAGGAAAAAATAACAGAAAAAACTGATAATAAACAATTTTTAAGGTGAAAGGGTATGATGACAATGATGTTGCCGTTTATATTCAACTCCACGTTCATACATACATGCAAACATTCATATCTATTTGCTCATACTGTTGTTGTTGGTACTGCTATTGCCGCCTGTTTCGCCTGCTGATATTATTGTTAACCAAATGTCATGCGTATGTTTTTTTTTTTGGGTTCATTGTCTATTTTATTTAAAGTTTACATTTAACCATGCACACACACATACATACTTATACATATGCATAAAAACATTTTCAATGGTGCTTACATTAAGGTTACCTTTTCTTGATTATAAAAATACTGTGAGAAATTTTGTAGTTATTAAAGAAATAATTTTGTAATAGTGACAAGAACACTTTTTCCATAAAAATATTTATATTTAATTATGTCAAAAAGGATTCAAAAGTTACAATAAAATACAATCTTTTTTGGTACATGGACATTCAAAACTACACATTTTGAAATTTTTCTTCATCCTGGAAATAATACAAGTTGAGGAGTACTAGATTGTATTTAATTTTCTTTTTTTGCATTATCTTTGTTGTTCTCATCCGTTAAGTTTAGGTTTTTAATAAGAGGCAACTTAACCCCACTTTTTAAAGTAAACAAAGTGAACAAGATATTTTGTTAGTCTTGTTATGATCCTTATTCATGCGATCCAAAAAGATATGCTTTTAATAACATTATCTCATTTGAAGTCAGTCAGTCCGAAAATAAGTGGACACATTCTGAAGTCTTATGAATGGAAGCCGCTTTAAAAAATCCATCATATAAATTTCGATATTTATAGTGTAACAAATTATTGTTTTTTATTTTGCCGCAACTGGATATTTCCTCCTATAGCAAAAACTTTTTTGTAGTTTATGACTTCTCTCGAGTCCCAAACTTTTTTTCAACATTCCCCAAGTGCCTGCAGAAATATACTCACATGATATGTTACCCGTAAAGTTTATACAAGTACTGGCTAAAACATTACAATTTTGACGAGGTAAAATAAAAAAACAAATAAAAAATTATTGAAATCAAAGTCAGATAAAACTGATAAGTTGAAGTGCGTTTATAGGAATATACAGTTGAATTCTAAAATAAAGTTTAAAAAATTGAATAAAATGCAGATAAAATTTTTTGTTAAAAATTATTTTAATGAAAAATGTTGTTTTTATAAAATATTATGTTCCTACTAAATTTGTATTTGTAAATTTATTCCAGTTTTTTAAGAAAGTTGTATGCATTTATAGAAATATGCACCAGTTTATATTAACTGAAATTTCATATGTTTGTATACTGGGAGTCATAAATTTTGACATATTTTTGGCTACAACTTTTTCTAGTTGAAATAATGACAACATATATATAGCTATAAATTATAGTAAAATTTATAGCTAAAGTTATATGTATCTGATATCGGCCTTTAAATCCTTTTTACGAGACTGATTTTGCTAGTTTTAAAAGTAACTTGCTGCGGACAATAACAAATAGTCTTGCCAAATTTTATTAAAATCAGTGTTATATTGTGACCCCGAAAACGATTCAAAAAGACACTCTGACAGACGGGCAGACCTACACCGGTTGAGTTTTCGACAGATCAAAGAATATTTGTATAAACCGTATTGGGTCTTGGAAGATTCCTTTTAAGCAATACATATGGACTATGTAATACCAACTGCTTGTAATCAATACAATTGGTTGTGAGAGTTAACTTACTCTCTATAGCTGTGTTGGTGAAGGATATACAATGCATTAATACTTAAGTTGACCAACGTTGGAGGTCCATTTAGAATTTGTGCTTTTCAAAAACGAATAAAAAGTATCTCAAAAATATCAGTGTGAAATTTAATAAAACATTAATTAGTAATTCTAAAATAAAATAATTGATTCCATCAAAGCATTTTAATAACCACTATGCAATCTAGAATAAGGCTAAAGGGAGTAGACTGTTTGTATTGTTTTATAGAAAATGCTAAAGTTTCTGAGAGTCCAGTTATGTTTCATACTTAATTCATAATTAATTCTTAAAAAAAAAATCATTATAAAAAAACTGTATTATCCTTATTTTTTGTCTATTATAAGTTTTTATTTTGTATTTGTCAGTTCAATAAAAACATCGCGATTTACTCCTCCACAAATGAGCTTAATTCTAATATAATCTATTTTTGAGATCAATAATTTTAAGTTCCTTATTTATCTCTTTTTCATATTTTTGAATGTTAAGCAAAATCTTTCAATTAGAAAGAAATCAAACCCCCAACACTCCCTTTTTATAAAACCAGATTGGGTTAGACAAATATTTGTAGTTGTTGTTATTTTAATACACTCCACCACTACAAGTGGTGAAGAGGGTATATAAACTTTGTCATTCCGTATGTAACGCTAAGAAGGAGTCATCGTAGACAACATAATTTGTATATATATTCTTGCATCAAATCAAAATCTCAGCCAATTTACCTCTATCGGTCTGTTTATTTTTGGCACCCTCACATTCACAATAATCGACAGAGCTCAATGAAATTTGGCCTGAGTTTTTGTTATTGTCCTGGGAAGTTTTTTAATTAAAAACAGCAAAATTGATTCAGATATAGACCGATATGTGAGGCAACTTCTAAATTCCAACGATGAATTTTCATAAAACTGTTAATTAGAATACACAAATTAGAATAATTTTGGTTATCTGAACAACTTCATAACAAAATCGGCTCAGTAGAGAAAAGTTATAGCCAAAAATATAACTTATTTTATGACTCATTTAGTATTTCTGTATTGTATATAAGACAGACGATTATATTTTTAAAGGTTTGAAAGTATTTGTGTGAGTGTGTATGTACGAAATATAACGTATTTACTTATACGCATTTGTGGTGGAGGGTATTGAAGATTCGGCACAGCTGAATAAAGCATTCTTACTTGTTTCTCTTCCTCTCTTTAAATTTGAAATCAAAGGTAATTTCAATTCATCTATTTTTATGTTTTGTTGATTTAGGTCGTTAAATAACGGAATTTAAATTTAATAATCTTTTCGGAAAAACAGTAAAAACAATAACAACAAAAAACAGTAAACAATAATTTAATGTTGCGTTAAATTCTAAAGATAATAAAGTGAAATTTTATACATAAAGTTTCGTAAATGAAGTGTAAATATTTTCATAAAATATTCTTCGACAAAATAAAATACACAAAAACTAAAATAAATACTTTGATCACATTTCGAAAAGGTAAATAAAACGATTATATAACGAATTTATAAATGGATTTGAGCATAATAAACAAGATAAGTTCAAAACGCAGTACAGAAGCCCAAAAACTATTTTTGGAAATAATTCCTTAACTTTTGAACTGTTACAGATATTTTAATTGAAATTAATTAGTTGGGGTATTCGACTTAGAATTATTCTGTTCCCTGGCTGGCTGTTCAGGTAAACGTTGTGAACACTCTACAGGGCGCAACTTTTAAGATATCTTGATGAAATTCGGTTTGATTGTTCCGGCTCTAGAACGAAACCTATTCAAATGGCCATGATCGTTTTAATATTTCAGATACCAGCCATATAAATGTCCTCCTGGAATGAGGTTTTAAGCTCATACTAGTCCTAAACATAAAGCAGTTTCAACGAAATTTTGTAAAAATAAGTCTTATAATATTCTAAAACGATGTGATGTAAATTCCTTCTCATAGATCCCATAAAAGACTCCTTAATAAATCTCACATATGCGTTGATATTGTAATAAAAACTGGTCAAATTAATATAAAAATAAGCCAAAAATCGATATAAGAAATTATACGAGAGTCAGTCCATAATTTATTCTAATCTCCATAAAACCCCAGGAGTGCGTTTGTATGGGAGCTATATGAAAAAATGGGCCGATTATAACCAATTCAAATAGAGATTGTCAAAGTAATAATACATATACAATTTTATCAAGATATAAACAGAACTGCGACCTGTACTTTGATCCTAAGTTTCAATGCCAAACTTACGGATGATCAGACAAACATGGTTTAATTCGAATGAGAAAATGATTCCAAGTCCAAGACTTAACCTAAAAGTTTAGGTTTTGGACAAAAGGACCTTTTTATCAGGAAATAAATGTTGTCACTTTTTTATAGGACCAGAACTATTATTCATGCACCTTTGGTAAAGAAATTAAGCCGATTTTCCACTTTTTAAACGACTATAAACTTTTTTCTATTAATGCAAGATTTTCATTTCATTTAGCTCTGTCAATTAGTTGAGATGTGAACGCGCCAACAACTAACAGGTGGATATATTAACATTAACTCAGATTTAATTTGATACAAGAATTATTAGATGATTTCTTGGTTACAAACGGATTGACAAAGTTAAAATATATTCTTCATCTCTTTTAGTGGTGAAGGGTAGAAAAAATCATTTGGGAACCACTGTTCGCGTTCAATTCGAAATAAATTTATACTTAAAGATTAAACACATCAATTGAGTTTAGTAAAAGTAATTATTTTAGTTAAGGATTATTAGAATATTGTATGTGTATATGTGTGAATATGAGAAGGTGAATATCAGTTTAATGAAAATTTTAATTAGTTTTAAAGCAAAATTTCCTCTTTTTCTCTTGGTGTAATTTCTTTTTGTTCTTTACATTTCACAATTTTTATTTTATATTCCTATTGTCCCAGTTTGTGTGTATGTGTGTGTTTGTGTGTGAGTTGTAATTTCTGCTTTTTTTTCACTGAAACTGGGTTACAAAATTGACAATTACTTTTGTGTTGTCCTGCTTTTCAGTCATTTTTTTCTTTTTAGAAAATTTTTAATGGTTGTGGAATTTTTAACATAATTTCATTAACAACAACAACAATAACGACAGCAATATCAGCAACATCAACAGCGGTATAACACACATATTTAAGTTAGTATGAGCATGATTTTTTATTCACCAAATAGAGTTTATTTTCTATTTTTCCGATATAATATTCTAGGACAACAACAACAAAAAGTACAACAAAAGAGATTTAGAAAATATTTTAAAATATTTACGAAATTTTTGCAAAGACCAGACAAAATAAAGGTGAAATATGACAATTAATGGAACTTCATTAAAATTCCAATGACACACAAATTGTTCATCACAATGTAAAAATCGATATGCAAAAGTTTTGTATTTAAATCTAAAAAAAAAAATATTTTTAAATGAGATTTTCTTTTGTAAGAAAAATTAAAGTTGTCTGAAATGTTTTAATATTTCAGATTTTTGTTTAATTAAATTTAAATGAATTAGATGGGAAATTCCACTTTATTAAACATTGATTTGCGAATATATAAAGAGCTATAACTGCGATAATGTTTTAGAGGGAGAGGCAAATATTAAGATTTCATCCCAATTACTTTCCCAAAAAAAGCAGTTTTACTGGACAAATTATAAAACGAATAGGATTAGAGGTAGATATAGTCTGATCAAAAATAAGAATAAGTTATTTAATATCTAAAATACGTTCAGTTTTATTGTACAAAAAAATAGGACGATTTGGATCAAAGGAAACAGTAGCCTAATTATTATGTGTAGAATTACTATAGAATTAAAAAAATTACCAATCATTTTCTTAAAGAATTGCTGTGGAAAGAAATATAGGACAGTTGGGACCATATTCATAGAAGCTTTAATACTAATATTCATAAATTTAGTCCCAATCATTTTCTGTAAAAAAAATTTACATGTAGTTAACAAATGAAGAAGGAGTGATGGTCTATTTATATCAACAACTATTTATCAAAAACATAATTGTAAAAATGTTTATTCACTTTCTTATGAAACGGTTTTATTGGCAAATTCCCCGTTTTATTAATTTTTTAAATACACGTCGTATTTTTAAAAAGTTTTTCAAGATCTAGAACTGAGGATAATTTTTGTACAAGAAGTCACATCGGATAAAAGCTTGTTTTTATGAAGAAATGCCTCTAATGTAACTTTTAAATTTTTCCTAAAAAAAGTATTATTTTCTGTATCAAATGCTTTATAGGAAATTTAATTCCTTTCGTAAAAATTTATCAGTATAAATTACTTTCTCTATAAAAATATTACATTTTCGTAAATTTACATTTTGTATTAAAAATGTATTACTTGTGTAAAATTTCGTTTTTGTCTAAATTACATGATTATGCAAAATTAATTTCCCTGGTATTTTTTTTAAATCAAAGTTTTTAAATAAATTTTAGTAAAAATTATATGTTTGTGTAACAAATTTAAAAAAAAGAACTTTTTTGTTGTAAAATTTTCCTTTTGTATAAAAATTATATTTTCTTTTTGTGTAAAAATTACATTAATGTGAATTAATTATATTTTTTAAATTACTGTTTGCGTAAAAAATCTTCCTATGTAAATTTCAGCGTAATTATTTTGCATTAAAAAAAATATTTTTTTTGTAAACCTTAAATTTTTTGTGTAAAAATTACATTTTTGTGTTTAAAAAATACATTTTGGTGTAAAAAATAAATTTTTGTGTAAAAAATACATTTTGGTGTAAAAAATACATTTTATAATTCCTTTTTGTGTAAAACTTACATTTTTGTGTAAAATTACTTCTTATTTAAATTAAGCGTATAATTGTTTTCAATAAAAACTATATTTTTCTATAAAAATACAATTTTTGTGTGTTAAAATTACAATCGGTTTAAAAAGTTAATATATTCGGTGTAAAAATTACATATTTGTGAAGCATGCATTTGGATAAAATACACTTGTGCGTGAAAATTACGGTTGTATAATTTATTTAATAATCACATTCTGTAGCAACTGTATCTCTCAAGAGATTTCATGAGTTATTGAGTAGGTAAGATGCCTTTCCCCCATCTAATCTCATATCATCCCTGTAATCCAACATGACAGTTCGTTCATACGAAGAACTCTATCTAAGCGTCTCCTACAAGCCGTAAGTGGTAGACCAAACAGATGATCAGTAACATTATCCGTGAGATTAACAAAAGGGGTGAAACAATTTATATTCTTTTCGTTTTCAATGCTTAATTATCCCAGCGAAATTTAATTTTTTTTCTCTGTACATCATTTGAAACTTTCACCACTCACTTTAGATCTCTGTTTCGGAAAAATCTAATAATGTATTACTGTGTAAAAATTTTTAATTTATACCAAAATTTATCTTAAAATCTTACTTCCAAAAATTTTTTTTGGATAAAAATTTTATTTTGGTATAAAAATTAAATTTTAGTGCAAAAAATAAATTATTTATTTTTTATTTTTTTTTTAGTGTCAAATAACAAGTTTTATTAAATATCATGTTTGCAAAAGTTTAAAAAATCATACTTTTACATATGAAAATAACTTTATGTACACAAATCATAAACTTACATAAATACTTACATTTCTGTAAGTATATTTTCACTCACGTAACAATTAAATTAAATGTTTAAAAAAATGTCTTTTAGTGTAAAACTACACTTTCTCTATAATAATAAATTGTGGCCTCGTGTTGCAACATTTGAACAAAATTAGATTTTTATATAAAAATTTAATTGTATTTTTGAATCAAAATTAAATTTTAAGTAAAAATTTCCAGAATTCTCTCTTTAATTACAAAAGTTTCATTTCTGTGTAAAAATACATTTTACTTCATGTGAGCAAAACATTTTTTGATTTATGTTTGACTACTGGTAGTCTGAACGGATACAAAAGGTAATAAACTATTTCCTTGATAGTAATTTCCTGACTAAGATTTATTCTTAATTCCTGTTTATTACTTCTGGTTAATTAACCGCTTTAAGTTTATTTTAAGCTCCACAATAAAACTTTATATTAAATACAGAACCAATTAATAAATCTCTACTTGGACATACATTACAAAATATATTGTCTCTTTTTGGGAATTCAATACTGGATTGTCTGGCTCTATAAATGTTTAAAAGGAAAAAAGATCCTTTTTACAATAAAATAATAATGTATGACTACGTAAATCGGTATTTTGGACTTAAATGTGCGTATCGAATACATTTTAATATTCTACGTTGCAAGTGGTTAAGAAAATGTTAAGGAGTGGGAGAAGAGAGGAACACACACATTCGCCAAAACAAATGTATTAAGACAGTAATACAATATATTCATTACAATGGAATGAATGTGGTATTTAATGGTTAATTATGTATGTGTGTAAATGTGTATGTATTGTTGCTCACAATACAAATTGTTTGATAACATTAATTGTATGTTTATACATTGATTTACTGTGTGTAATAATGTAACAACAGCCAAAATATTACCAAACGTTGATGAATATTGAAGTAGTTAATGTTGCATGTTTAATACACATTTTGTAATCATTTCACAAATGGCTGATCCATGGATGAATGAATGAACGAATGGATGGATGGATGAATGAATAGATAGTTATCATAAATAGTTTAAATATTAGTTATTCTACAACAATTTATTTACGTTTCCTCATCATTTTATTACTTCTCTCTTCTTTACTTGTAAAATAATATCTGTGCTTCGTTATGTAAAAAAACCAATTACAAAATGTAAAAGAAAGAGAGAGAGAGAGAGAGAGAAGAGAGATATAAAGTAAAATAATCGCTTAATATTCATGACAAAAATACATTTAAAAAAATGTCGGTTTTTTTAGGAAAATCTAAAAGAGAAATCATGAAAATAAGCTAAAAAGCTATAAATGTTCTCTTCTTCTAGGAAATTTGAAAGTAGATTACACTAATGAGCAGAGAAAGAACGTTAAGGGAGGGGGATAATTTTAATAATAACTGAATTGTGTAGTTTATGAGAAATTTTATAAAGTTTTTATACGATTTATATTTCAAATAAAATTATAGTTTTCCGCAATAATTCTTAAATCTTATTATTATTAGAATGTGAAATTTCTGTTTTTGACAAAATTTAAGTCTAAATTTTGAACCGTTTTAGGAATCCAACTCCATTAGCGTGCTTTCTGTCATTTTGCTCGAACAGGTAGTTCATCCCTATTTAAAATCAATTACCCTTTTTTACAACTTTTTGGTGCTCTTCAATTCTATTTTAATAAGATCGCAAGATCTCTCCACTGCCTTTTGCATTAAGGACATGATTGTTGTTTTACCACTCAAGGTCTTGTTTACCATAGTGACAGGATGACAAGTAAAGCAAGAATATATTTTTTTAAGAAAACTTGGCTTCAGTTTCCCTATTTTTGGTCTCTTAATTTTTAACAGCGCTCCTGTGACCAACCGTGTATGTTTTTAAACCTGCATTAGCTTTATTTTCTTGTAGCAAAAAGATCCAGCATTTAGCTAACCAGACTGCTTTCCTATCTGATGTGTTAGGATCTCCTTTAAAAATGTTTTCTATTATTTTGGCTTTAGAAACATCATGAGGACCATTCCTTCTACCTGTGCCAGGTTTTCTATCTTAATGGAGAACTTTTTCTTGTCACTCCCTTTAAGTTAATATCTTAATGTCTTGGACCCATAAAAGGTTAACTAAGTTGATTTCTTCAAATGAAGATATTTGGTGTTGATATAAATTTGTAGTTTAAACTAAATAATTCACTTAACATAGTTTTATTATTTTATGTAATTTTTTCTCAAAGAACAAAGTCTATTTTCAGTTAACTTTAATAATATTTTTCGAATTAATTAGATAATTTTCTCTTCTTTTCTTATTGGATCAACTTTTCATGTTACTTTAGTAATTCTTGGTCATTAACTTTTAACGTTTTTTTAATAGAACATTTCTTTATTTAAAATCTTTGTATTGGTGAGAGGGTTCCAGCTCCTCTGTAAATTATAATTGTGTTCTTTTTCGGCAACTTTAATTTGCAACTAACTATTTCTCACTTTTTGGTCTAAAACGCCTTTAATTAGATCTACCCGAATGCATTTTAAATGACAAACTTTATAAAATTTTACTCATTTTCCCAAAGCCGCTAAAAACTTTGTCGATTAACTGAGGTAAAATGTATAAGTTTAGTAAGCAACTATTATGATTTTAATAAAAAACAGTTATAGTTGTTTGTTTATGTACTAAATAAGTATTCGTTGTTGCTGTTGTTGTTATTGTTGTTTTGCACGTTAGATTTCTAAATTTAGGAAAAGTTTTAATATTTTTTTAGCAGCCTTCAACTCTTCATAATTGGGAAAATGAGCGGAAATAATGAGAAAGTATGGATTGTTGTAAATGGTTGAAGTCACTTTGCCGTTTTTTTTTCTCAGATATAAATATTTTTAATATCAAGTCATTTTTGTGGTGTTTTGATTATAATTTATGCTTTTTGCTTTCGTTGCTATTTTATATCATCAACAACTGCTAATGTTTCAAGAGAGCAGTTGAAAAAGTATGATAATAAGTAAAGCTGCAAAAAGTTGAATTAAAAGGGGAAATTAGTCATATAATATTTGGCCATTTAAACATACTGAACATATTACAGGCCGCAGTTGGTCTTGATGAGCGCGGATTAAACTCTAAAATATAAAACAATTTTAATAAAATTTCATATAAATAATTCGTATTATATTCAAAAATTATGTGCCAAATTAAACGAGGATCAGTTTAGTAGTTCTCATATGTTCCATACAACGAAAATTCCAAATATTATTTTGAAGAGCTTAAACTTCACATAAGCTTTGATACTAAACAAATAAATCAAATTTAGTTAAATGTTACCAAAAATCGATGTGTGAATTTTTACGAAGGTTGGTCTATTATTTCTCCTAGTTCCCTTATAAACCCCCAGAAAAATCCCTTAAAAACGCATAAATAACGCGTAAATGAAAATACAAAGAGACATTCACAAAATTTTCGTAGTTACCATTTATAAGCAACATTGTGGAATAGGATATAATATAGTCTTTCTTGCCTTCTTGTCGATAGAAAGACAGATATTTAGAGAAACACTATAAATTTATCAAATTGTAATAACCACAACGTAACTTTGGGATAAATAACTTTGCAGTTAAAAGACCGGAAATATGTGAGCCACGTAATCAATTGTCAAACTTGTGTTGTTTAGCTGAAATAAATATTCTTTTCTACAGATTAACTGATTTGCTTAAATTGGCTGCTATTTGCGTTTGTTCAAATACCATGTTTTCTTTATAACTCCTTTTTGGTTTAAAAACTAATTTAAAAAAAATGAAACTAATTTTATAAAGTTAATTAGAAACTAATTTAATAAAGTTATATTTTTTCTCTCAAAACATTTGTAATAAATGGGAAACATTAAAGATTTGCAAATTTGTGATTACTTTCAGTGTTACCAGGGGTACTCTTTATGGCTTGTTTTTTTTTTTTTTTTTTTTTTTTTTTTTTACAAAATTATATCAAAACTTTTCCAAACATTTCTCTTTCACAATACACTTTTGTTCTAATATGTTTCTTTAAATGAAAATTTTCTGAGAAAATATTTTATATTCTTGAAAAGAAAAATCGTATAAAAAACTCGGAACAAATCACAGAATTCAATTAAAAAACATGTTCCACTTAATCTTCATACTAAAACGCAAAAAGTTTAAATCTAATTTATCGAGATGTTGCAATATAACTCTCCCAGTTGTTTTAATATCTCCTTATTACCGTTAATTTTCAATTACCGGTATCTCTGCGTATAATTAATATTTAATTTGTCAAACTTATTAATCATACGCCTTGTTCTAATGTTTATAAAATACATTCAACTTAAGCATTAAACTTGAAATACATAATCATATTTAATAATAAAAATTTTCTCAAATCTGTATGTATAAAATAGGATGTATTCACTTATGCTTGAAGGTATGTGTGTATGTATGTATGTATGTATGTATGTATGTATGTATGTATGTATGTATGTATGTATGTACTTATGCTTAAAGGTATGTATATATGTATGTATGTACGTATGTATGTATGTATGTATGTATGTATGTATGTATGTGTGTATGTATATAAAAAATTCCAATAGGACCAGGGGACGGGGTACATTTATCGATATCTAAAGAATCATAAAAATAAAAATTCTGAAATTTGGTCTAAATCACTTTCTCAAGTATCTGTTTTACTAGGCAAAATGTACCGATAGGATCAAGAGAGGAGTACCCCCATTCAAAGCAAATATCGTTTAAAGAATATCTAAAGAGGTATAACAGCTAATTACTTTTTAAATTCACGTTGCCATTCGTGAAATTTCTTTCGAGATCCGGGTCTGAGAAAAATTTGTGTGCAGCAAATTGTACCGGGCAGAAGCTGGTACTTAATAAAATAGATCGTTTATTTTCTTATTTACGAAATTCCTTTAACTAAATTTACTGTCAAATAACTTTGCAAACTTTTTCTATGTATGTAAAATTGCGTATATGTGTGTATGTGTGTGTGTTTTTACATTTATGTTATACAACTTCAACCAGCTGAAATAGAACATCTTTTCGTTATTTTTTTCCTTTCAAAAGTACAAATAGGATTTTTTTGGTTTCTAGTTTATTAAAATTTGACATTTGATTGATATTAAAATTGATTTCTATTTAACACTCATACTCACACACTCCCATATGCCAAATATTTTTACATGAATTAAATTATTTATTATGCGTCTTTAAAAAAGAATTTATTATGATCTAAATTATATTTATTGCATTTTTTTAAATAAATATATTAGTTTTAGTTGTAAAATTTTTATTATTTGAACAAAAAAAGTTATGTTGGAATGAACATTTGTTTTTTGTAAAAAATAATTTTAACAATTCATCATTTTATAATTCAATCTATATAAATTATACAATAATGCAGTAGACTTTAACAGGAATAAATAAATATTTGTAATAAATCTACATATAAAAATACGAGGATTTCAATAAATTTGGCTTAAATATATTATTAAGTTTCAAATTTTAAAATCGTTTATTTATTAACTTTTCAAATAACAAAACGTTAATTAGTTCATTTTGTTCTTAAATCACAAAAAATTCTTCCTCCATTTCACTTTTTCTTATAATAAGACTGCTACACTGACAGCACAATTCACGAACCACTAACAAATTCAACTAAAGAGTGCCATCCAAAACCCATTAAATTTTTTGACGAAGCCACAGGAGAATATAGTCTCATATACATATAATACACATACTGAATATCGATAATTATTCTTCCAATAGTTTTATAAATTTATCATAACACTTTTTTGAATATCGACTTATCTGGAAAAAAACTTTATGTTATTCGACAGTTATAAAGTTTAATGTAAACTAAATAAATATATTGCTACAGTTATTAAATATTTTTGGCAAAACTCAACTTGGTCCTACAAAATTTTGGACTTCGTCTTCTTTTTTGTTGTTGTTTTTTTTTTTTTTTTTTTGCATTTAAGTATGATCAGTTCGATCAAAATCAAACTCAGTTATAGTCCTAATCATGTTGTGTAATAATATTCCCCTGCTACTATTTTATTCATTAAACTCCTTACATTTCGATCTGATTTGTCTATTTTTTGAAAGATATAAAATTTTTCCAAATAATTCCAAAATTCCAAAATTCCTTGAAAACCTCAAGTTTTATTTTCTAAATAAGAATTTCATTTATTTGAAAATAAATTAATATTTAATTTCAATATTCATACGAAAATGCTGCAAATTCTGGGCGTTTTATGTGATTTTTCCAATTAATTAGTAAATACATTTATTTTTGTTTTTCATAATAATTGTTTTCATTAACATTAGCATTTATTTAAATACATATATACATTTACATAATACATGTACAAATATATTTTATGTTTTTTTATATGTGTGTATAAAACTACGAATGTCCATGTGATTGAGTGTTATTGTTTATGTAATTGTGTGTGCATATTAAAAATAAACATTTACAATTGTCATCTATTGTTTGTGTTTGTGTTTGTTTGTGTTTGTGTTTTTTTTTGTATAAAATATTTATAAATAATATTTTATATATAAAAATATTTTATATTCTTATATAAAACCACAACATTTAACATTAAATAAAATTTGTTACAAAAATATACAAACCAATTAACATCCCAAAAAAAATACCAACAAAATTAAAACAAAAAGTTAAGTTAAATAAACATTGACAATTAATTTGAAAGATATGAAGATTAAAACAAAAAAACTTTGAAAAAAGGATTTATTTTGTTTAATATGTTTATTTAAATATTAAAAAAATATACAGACAAAATTGTATAAATATATGTAAGGAGTGAAATCGAATAACTCTTAACATACATATATGATTATATAAACGAAATCACTAAATATACAGTTTTAATATCTTTTTATTTTATTGAAATTATTATATCAATCTAAATAAAAAATATTTTTATAGTTTTGTTTGACATTTGGGGGCTTTTTTGGAGACTCTTCCATTAACCATCTCCGTTTAAAATCTATTACATTTCTTGGAGACTCTTTAAATAATTCTTTAATTCTCTTTAAAAAAGAGCCCAATATCTCTCCATTGGTATTAGTTCTATGCAGTTTGCAAGATTTGTCGCTTTTGTTGCAAATACAACATTATTGTTTTTGCTCCACTCCAGGGTTTGTTAACCATAGTGACAGGATGCAAATTCAGATCAAACGCTAAACATATGAAGTTTAAGGAGTCGTCTTTTCTGTAAAATTACTTGATGTTAATTTCGGTGTTATAAGAGCGATTTAATAAATGGTTGGTTGCCATACAAAGAACTTTGTGCGAACTTATGACTGCTTTTTGTCCTCATTCTTTTAACATTCCCTCGAGCATCAGCAACACAAAACTTTTGACCGGAAAGTAAAACTTTCAATTTCTTTCAATTTATGTGCTTTGTTTTTGGCCTTTAAATTTTAATCAATATTCTTATCAGGAATACTTTTTATACATTTTGTATTTCCAAGCCAGCGTTACTTTTAACTTTACGTACCAAATACTCCGAGCATTTGGATAAGCGGTCTGCTTTTCTTCCGAAATTATTTTGAAAATACTTTTAAAATATTTTTAATCACTTCTTAAAACGTGTGTTAAGGATTATTCGATCTCACTTCTTACATATTTATATACTTCTGGTAAATAATTCTAATAAAAGCACCATAATAAACATTAATTTATGAATATTTGCAGCCTTATTTTTATTATGATCTCTTCTTTCCTATTTCAGATTAAACAAAAAAATCTTCACTCTCATTTACAGAACAGACTTTTGTAATTTTTACGAATTTCTGGAGAAGCAAATAAAAGAAGGAAAAACGAAAAATGTACAAAAATAATTGTGTTTATTTTATCATTTACGATACTTTAATGACCGTCTTTTTGCTTTTCTGGTTGTTTTATTAGCATTTTTTCCATAAATTGTAAATTATTATAATGGGCCACCCGGGGTACTTTGGTAAATACTCTATTTTTGTTTGGCAAATATTTGAACTTAACACGTGTTAACAAATTTGGTTTAATTTTTTTTTTTTAATTTAAGTCCAAAAAAAATTAAGGATTTGTGAAACTATTTATGAAATTTAAACGTTTTTATATTTTTAGTGTTTCTTCAAAATGACATGAATTGTGGTATGAAGTTGAAGTAAGTAAAGAAATATTCTAATAATTTTAATTTATTTCATAACGTATGATTAATATTCTACTAATTTTATTTTCGTTATATTAATCATACGCCTTTGAGTTCAAGTCGATTTTTTTCATTTTTGGAAATAATTTTACAACTTTTGAACCGTCAGAGATATCTTAATGAAATTTCTCACAATCAAAGCTGAGCTGTTCTAAAGAAGCGCAAATTTCCGATGACTCCAAATTTGGCACCTCTGGTATGTTGATATTTTACAAATTACTGATGTAAAAGTCTAAATTTGAATATAGAAAGCTTATTTAGGAAGTTGGAATTTCAATTAAAGTATTAAATTCTTATACATGTATGAAAACGTTAGATTAACATTTGAAATTTGGGAATTGAATTCTTAAAGTTTACATTGTACCACTCAAAGGCTTGTTTACCTTAATGACAGGATACCAACTCAGACCGAACTATAAGTGGACATATAAAGATCTATTCAGTGTTTACACTGTAATAGTTATAAATGAGTATTATGAATATATTTTAAATAAGTGTGTTCATTTTGAATATAAATCAAAATATTAAATTTGACGAGGGTTGGTCCATAATGTTTCCTTCCTTTATCGTAATGCGTTACATTTTTTATTTCTTTAATTAAATTTAAAACACCGTATGATTAATTTTTCATCAGTATTTTAACAACCATACGCCCTCGCTTGCAGAACTCTGATGTTAATTTTCTGTTTTTCATTGATTCCCTCATTAAGAAAACTTTGAAAAAAAATATTCGCATCATAATACTCAGAGTTTCAACCATGATTACACAACAGAATCTGGTTATAATTTTCAAAATGTTTTGCTTATTTAAAAAAAAGATGTTAGTTTGTTTATGTGTTTGTTCATTGGTTTTGTATATAAATCAAACTTAAATTGCTCAAATGACTTTTAATAATTTAAAGCTCAGCTGGGCTGGAAAACAATTTTTATGCAAAAAATCTTTTAGACTTTTGCAAAAAAGAAAAACAAGATAAATAAAAACTGCCTCAATTCGTATAAAATTTTATAGAACTCACTGCCCACGTTTAAAGCCTACAGGTCGCAATTTTATTTTATATTTTGATGAAATTTTGATAAACCATTTTTTCAGAACAAATTTTTAGACAATTCTAAATTAATGTATTAAACCTTCTAACTTGTGTAAAATTACATTTCATTAACTTAAAATCTGTTTTAAATGAATTATATATTTAAATTATAATTTTGTATTCAAATAATATTCATATGAACAGCTAAAAATTATATTTAATTCTTGTGTAAAAATTTCATTTTCATGGCAAAAAAATTTTTGTAAGTTTACATTTTTACGTAAAAATTACATTTTCGTGAAAAAATTTAAATTTTTTGCGCAAAATTAATTTTTTTGTGTAAAATCGAATTTTAATGCAAAAAATTACATACACACTCACACATATACTCACAAACTTATACAATATTAAAACGTTTTTCTTAAATGTAACACAGGAACACTTAATTAATCAATTTTTTTTTTCGCTAAAAATTGTACCGATTTTTATCATAAACATAACATAAACAGTAAACATAACACAATGTGGTTTCGCTGAACTTATAGGTTGCATCAATATAGGTCTATATCTTATATGATACTCAACCGACTTTGCTGGTTTTAAATAGGAAACTCCTCAGGTCTGTGAAAAAAAAACTCAAAAAATTTCATTGAGCTTTCATAGCTAAGTCGACTCAGATTTTGATGCAAGAATGCATATACATTATGGGGTTTGATATGATTCCTTTTAGCGTTACACACGGAAGTTAATATTTTTAAAAAATTTGTGTTCATAATGTAAAATTATAGTTATTTCATTACTTTGCCTCAAATTTATTAAAATGGGATCACTGGAGAGGAAGGTATGATATTTTCTTCCTCCCCATATGTTGCAGTTTTATTTTAGAAATGGTCTTTTGACTACATTCTACGTAATGGGTATATGTAACTGATTTAATATTGTTAGTCCATACATTTAAACAATTTTGAAAAATATATAGTAAATACCTGATCAAAACATTATATTTTCATCAAATTTATTTATGAAAAAAATCTTTAAAAATAATTATATCTCGATTAAATATCAAATTCAGAATCTTAACCAAGAAAATATGTTTCTATCATATCTAGAGCTACAAATGGAGAGATAATTGATTTAGAAATACTGATTATTTATTTAACATTATTAACAACTAACGTTTTCATCATTCACTTTCCACAGATAACCGCTGGTAGTTTTAGCACATGATAAAAGAGAACAGAAAAAAAACCTCAACTAGAAAAGTAAAGTAAAAAAAGAAGAGAAAAATAGATGAATGTATAACGATAAAGATGCAAGTCAAAGTTAAACCAACTAAATATATATTCTTTTTATATATAAATTTACTTATCGAAAGAAAGTCAGATAAAAGAGAAGAAAACAAACAAGAAAAACTAAACTTAAAGTCAAATTAAAGTATTTAGTATCAACATTTAGTATGTGTTAAAAATTCTTTTCTCGGGGCTATTTTAACCAAAAAAAAGCAACAAAAAATGTGAGGAAAATGTTTAACAGCTTCACAATCATCGAGAAAAAAGCTGAAATCTAAAAAAAGGCATTTGTTAATGTTTTAAGTGAATAAAAGGCTGGGAGAAGGGCGTGTGTTGGAATAAATGTATTATATAAAATAAATAAGGATGTAATGTATTGTCTGTATATATATATATATATATATATATATATATATATATATATATATATATATATATATATATATATATATATATATATATATATATATATATATATATATATATATATATATATATATATATATATATATATATATATATATATATATATATATATATATATATATATATATATATATATATATATATATATATTTCATTGTTTGTTGCAATAATGGTGGTATAGTCTAAATATAATTCCATTTAATGTTATCTAACCATTTTTTTTTTTTGTTTTTTTTGCTCACTCCCACTCGTCCTCTTTTTTTGTCCATTTTTTTTTTTGTCGTTGTTCGTTGATTCATTTATTCAACGGTTATGGTCATGGCTGGTAATATGCTGCTAAGTAAATTAGCAATAAATCTGTGAGCTTTCCACACTGCCATTATTTAGTTAGTAATTTTTGTTTGTTTGATTGTATATGATGGGTGGACTTAAATCCATATAATTTTGTTTGGGTTCTGTTGTTGTGGTTGTTTCTTTTTCTATTGTAGGAGTTTTGTATGAACTTTATGTATAACGAACACTACGGCCTTCGCCAGCCATCATAATAGCCAACGCCACAATATAACATAAAACATACCATCATTATCAATATTATCATCAAAATATTATATTACCAGCAAGTAACTGGTCGGTTGGTCGTTTTATTATTATCACTGACTAAATGAATACATATTTAGTTTTTTTTTTTTTAACTTAAATACACCCACCACTATTACTATCACATCCAGTCGTAGTTTTTGTTTTATACCACAATGAAACGCATTGGAATTATTTTTCCTATTTACTAGTAGAGAATGTAAGTTTATAAAATTCATTATTCTGTTTGTAACAACAACAAGAAGA